>JARHVA010000340.1:3027500-3482500 GCA_037957365.1 Torreya grandis
ATTCATCTTTATCCTAGTTTCTAGGCTTGGTATTCACTTTGCTAGTAACCCCATTTTTTATAGTGTATATACATATCCCAAAAGCCCTAAAAATTAAAATATTCCAAAAACCCTAAAAAACATAAAATTTAGAAAAATCTAAAAATATTCCAAGATGTCTTGTCTTGTGATTATTCTTTTATTCACACCCATTTCTAAGTACTTTGTCCTCCATAACCCAAATCATATTCATCTATCCCACTCTTGTCTTTCATCCCCTCTTCCAAACTAGGGAAAATATATTCTATAATTGTGCTAGCATTGACCTAATCTTACTTTAGCCTAACAAGTCATAAGTCTCTCATCTAAGATCATGACATTGTCAATCCTCAAGTCAACAAGCCCCTATGTTCTATCCCTAATCTACATAAAATCTATACCCCTATCTAAAGCCACATCCTTAATCCACTTTCACTTCACATCTTGATCATCATGGGAAACCTAGTTATACTCATCAATCATCATGCCAAATCTCATCAAGACCATTAGACAAGACATTATGACACTACATGTAGATACTTGTGTGTGTTGTTTGTTTAATATTTGACTTCTTTGTCTTATGTTTTGTTTATTTGTCTATGTTTCTTTTTGTCTATTGGGTAATGAACAAGGATTCTATGATGACACCAAAAGCTACAATGATGATTTTAGGTGCCCTAGATGATGTAGAGTTCACTATTATCCCCTTTTATACACTTTGGCACAACACATTCTTAGTCATACTTATATCATGGGGCATCCTTCCAAGTTCCATATCTATCATATTGGTTCAACTATGATAGGCCTTATTATAGCAATGATGGATTGAAAATAGACACACTAATAATTTATCCTTTCCTCTATCATTTACCTAATCATCTAATCATATTCATCCCATCATCAATTTGATCATTTAGGTATAATCATCATCTAACCTAACCATATATCATAACATCTAATCATATCTCCTAAGACTTTAACTTCATGTCTCACATATAAGTCATATATTCTATATAAACTAACATGTCTAATAGTCATCATCATCCTCCTTCTCTAGTTTATCTGGTCCTCTATCATCCCAAGTCATAACTACATAAGTCTATGGTCTTTTTAGACTATGTAAGTAGTACTTGGCCACTTATTAGTGCCCATAAATAGCTTGGCCACCATTTCCCATCCTTTTCATATTTTAGTCACTAGATCATATTAATTCTTATCTTTCATACCATTTAATATATTACTCAAATTTATCCTTAAGCTACACTCATCATTCATCTTATCAAATCAATCTTATCTCAGTTTTCATCTCTCCTATGCATGTGTCCTTGCTTGGGATATGACAAAATCTTGTGGCCTTTTGTCTTATCATCATCTCATTATGGTTGATTCCCCCTTAGGATGTATCGACAAATATGACATGATAATTTCTGCTCATTATGCATATGTATTTACCATGGGAACCATCAATTTATAGCTCATTACTTATGTTGATTTCATCTTCTCCATCATCTATCTCACATCTAACCCTCACCCCCTTGTCTATTCATCACATCCTACCCCACGTTTCTTCTTATCAAGTGTCCATCTAGTTCCTTCCTCCCTATATGTCCCCTCGAGGGGGTATCATATCCACTAAGATAATTTACTAATATTCATCAATGAGTGTCTTTCTTATTTTAAATACCATTAATCCGTATACTTAATCCACTCACAATGCCCCTTAAAAGAGGGAAAAATGTATACATCTAAATTTGATCACTTCCCTCTGTCACTAATTTCATCTAATAATATTCCATCTCACCCTACTTCATTTAATTCATCTTATTAATCCCCTTTTAGATATTTGGCCTACTTCCCCCTCTTCAATCTTCATGTCACATAATAACCTCATAACATCCTATAGCCTAATTAATTATTCTAAACTATCTTGATTGTCATGTAACCCAACTTATCCATTATATTAGAATTTAAAACTCTAATCCTCACCTACCCCACTATATACCTACTACTAGAATCTTAGTCACTAATCCTTACCTAATCCCCTTATAATCATCATTTAATCCTAACATGAACCTAGAGGCTTCCACTCTCTAGAATTTTCTCTCATCCTCCACATTATCTAGATTTCTCCATTTCTAGAAAATTCTAAAGAATTTTAAATTCCTTAGAATTCCCTCCTTCCTCTCTAGAGCCTTCTTCTCTAGATGCTTTCAAGGATTTTTTAATTCCTTTTTAACCCTCCCTCCATTGCCTATTTAAGCACATCAAATCCCTCTATTCAAAACTAATCAAAAAATATATGAGCTTCCATGCTATCATTTTAGTCTTGAATCCATGTAATCCAAGTAAATCTATCAAGTCAACATCATGCTAAAAATTGGAGTCTTTGGTAAGCAATCCATGATCCAATCTCCATCCATAATCAATAAGTATTTCTCTTATTTTTCATCTTGTTTAGATATTTTAGATTTAAGTTATATTACTAGTTTTAATGTCTGTTTCAGTTGAATTACAATCTAATGGCTCTAAATTATGAAGTAGATTGATGTTTTGAATGATTTTGGTTAATTTGCATATCCAAATCTATTTGATAAAAATTTCCTTCTTACAATTAGCACCTTAAATGTAGAATAAATAATTTTCAGCACATTTATGTCCTTTGATAGACATGATGTCACATTCAAAACACAACCCTTTTACATGCATCTCTTCAATTTTTAAGGGATCAATATTGTACACTGAGGAAAAGAATTTGTTATGGAATTATGTTCATGGAAATTTCTGAGATATTCATTTGACCATATATTTTTCCTCTACCTTGTATGATAATGGTATGGATTTAAATATTGATGTTGGATTAACATGCAAACCTAAATTTGGATGTTATCCTTGAGCCCATCCAAGAACTTTTTACTCATGTTATCCTCGTTGATGTCATCCATATGTAAGGTTATATTCTAGAATTACTAAATATAATCCATGAAAATCCTTGTTTATCATAACTTTTCTAACTAACTAAAGTTTTTTTTCTAGGACATTATTGTGATAATGAATCTATAACTCCATAAATACTAACCACTGACTAGGTAATAGGAAGGCCATTCTTTTTATTTTGAGCACATAACCACCTATACCAAATGAACTAATCATGTTCTAGATACATAAAACCCATGACCATATTTTTCACATAGGGGGTATGATGTAGATCAAATAGATTTTCTATTTGATTGATCCAAGTGAGTGGATCCTTACCATTAAACTTGTGCACTTCCACTTTTAGATTCATGATCTTCAAACCAATATTTGAGTTTTGATTATTGTGGTTGGGAGAAACCAAATGGAGTGGTGTAGGATTATTTGTATATGGAATATAAGCTATAATAATGGTCAAATTATCATTAATATATATCAATTGAGACTTCACATCATTCATGTCCCTTTTGACCTCAATGATGTCTATTAGTACCACAATGAGATCATCTTTATTCACCATGTTTTGCTTATATGACTAAAACTACTAAACCATCACAAAAACCTCCAGATCTAAATTTATAGACTCCATATTGTCCTTGTGAGGCATTTTTTGCTAGAGTGTTTTTCTAGTTTCTATGAACAAAAGTGTTTTAACTAATCATGCATGAACCTTAGGGTTAGGGTTTTAGGCCTTAAAAAGTGTATACGATGATTATACCATTGAGATTGTCTCATTGAGATGATTCTAATGACTTATAATTTTCATAAGGGTGTGAAAAAAATTCCAATAATTAAAAAATAAAACCTTCAAAAATAATGTGGTGATGAAAAAATTAGATTCTTACCAAATCGTAAGTTATGATTTTTCTATCCTTTGGCTCTTAGGACAACAATTGCACTAGATCCAAAAAACTACATTATAAAAAATTTCCCAAATCAAATCTCTGATACCACTCATAATGAAACTACCTATATGATTAGAAATAATAGAATTATATATCATAGAATTATGAGTAGAGTAAGTAGATCCATAATAATGATTCATGAAATAGAATAATAATTGATAAATATGACTGAGCCACTTTGAGGAGGTAACCTCCACAATAATGCAATAGGAACAAAAATCATAATATGATAATCAAATACTTACCACTACCTTCTATATACACTTTACTTAACCATGGTTATTCCATAGGCCAACCCTACTAAGAACATAGATAAATGTAACAAGATAATATGAAAGTTTATGTAAGCCACAAGTTGATCACATAAATCCTTAAACACATTATAAGTTAAGGGCATAACATGAATTATATATATATATATATATATATATATATATATATATATATATATATATATATATATATATAGATTTTATTTATGAATATGGTTAAATTGATATTAGTACTCTTGATAATTTTGAAAATTATGGAACTCTTCAAGAATGTGGGATATTATTTTAATTTTCTATATATCCATCATATGAATAAATTTCCATATAGCCTTTGTCACCATGCATAATTTGGTGAGTATGAACCCTCATGTTTACCTCATCTATCAAAGATAGAATCCCATTTGATGGTCCTAATTCTTTACCTACTACTCTATATATTGATTACTAAACCATATTACTCAAAAGGAAACAAATGAAATTTAACTATGGTATTGTAGACACCTAATTTTGGTACAATACCATTTTCCATAGTGCTTTTTATATATTTTTGAACTTGGTCCACTTGTGTCTTTTTGGTTATTTTTTAGATATTTCATACCCCATAACACTCTCCCTATGGCCTTTGATCCTTATATATGTCTTCAACCTAAATCCATTTATATGTATAAGCCTTATTTATCTATCTTTTGAGTTACTTGCACCCATTATATACATTTTTATCATAAAGTACATTCAATGGCTAAAAACATACCATTGAAATTTTCTTATGCATATTCAATAGGCACCCAAATATGTCCTAGATGCCCCCTCGAGGGGAGAGTTGGTAAAATTTTGGATGAGTAGAGTTGTAAAAGCAATAAATGATCATAAAGAGATCTATGAATATGATTTTTATCTCATGTGATGCTTATTTAATTTGATTATGTCTCTTTTATGTAGATTAGACATGATTAATATGAATTTGGTTTATAAATGCTCTTACTATTAGTATTGATGAGATATATTTTGGACTCAATGATGTGATGATCATGATGTTTGTTAGTTTTGATGATTAGATTAGATAGATAGAGATGTTTTATTATCACTTTGACATGTAAAAATTTTTGAGACTTGATTTTTAATATTTCATATAAGTATGCATCATAATCTATAAATGACCATGATAACATTCATTTTTCAAAATGTGTAAAATTTGAATTTAAAATGTAAATGTAAATGTATACAACTTAAAATAAGATATGGAAAATCAAGCTTTGAATGTACAAGGAAACACACTTAAATCAATTATAATTTAGATACACATTGTTTAAAACTAAAAATCATGATATGAATAATCAAGACTTACATAAGAAAATGAATGTACTAACTTAAGGTAACCTAGTAACAAAACAACATATCAATAAACAAACAAATAATCAATGCACAAATACATATTTGAAACTAAATAAACATTCAATTTAGAAAGGAGTGTGTGTGAGAATAAGGTGTTAATATTTGATACCAAGGGTATGACAAAAAAATTGTGAGCATGGAAGTTGGAATAAAATAATAAGGGGTGGCCATTTTGACTCCAAATACCCCATTCAAGTAGACGCTGCCTACATGGTCCTATGGAATTTAGGATCAATTTAGTTTTCCTAGGTATTTGGGATAGAAGAAAATTGATGACAAATTAAAAATACATATTATGGAATAAAAATAGGAAAGGAATTGAAAAATGATGAGAACATATAAATAATAAGCTTTACAAAATATCAAGAGATATGCTTGTAAAATTTTGGGGGTATGGGCCAAGGGATGGCCAAGCTAACCTCAGAGAACTGAGCATTGCCTACATAGTCCAATTGGAACTCAAGCCATTATAGTTCAACTAGAAATTAGGGATATAAAATTATAAGTATGATCAAGGACAAGATATAAATGTCTGAGATATAATGGTTAAAATTGTTAAACAGAGAGATAATGTAATATGAATTCATAAAATGGTGAGTACCTAAAATTTAACTTTTAAAATAGTGAGTGTAAGAATATTGTCCCACTTTTTTATATTTTCATGCACATAAGGAGATGAAGATCACTTATGAGTAACATCAGTATGTTCCACCTAAATAAAAGTGATTGAAAATTCAAGTTGAGTAATAGGATGACAATTAGTCAATGACATCATATTAGAGATGGGTACAAATATGGAAACTTTGTGGGTTATTGAGTCATGCAAAAATTTTAGGGTTTTATATAGAAGATAATATTTGGATTTTTTTAATTTATTTTTGAAAAAAATTTGAATTATTTAGGTGTTTTTATAATATTATATCCATAAGGGATCACTAGCAAAGGGAAACACCCATTCTAGCACCAAGCTTTAATAGAAAATGACATGATTGTAATGATCAAATTGATAATAATAGATGATAAGTGGATAATGAATCTCTAATAACCATGTTACATGGGAACTAACTGTCTAGTCATCAAAGCGTCACTAAGAGGATATGCTAAGAGATTTTCTAAAACATGGCTCAATACAACTTCCACTTTCTTATTAAGATCAAGATAGGAAGGAAAAATTGGACCAAGGTAGCTTGAATAGAAAGATGGTTCAAGACAAGGTAAAATGGTCAATATGAAAAGAATCAAATAACTTTCAATGCATACAAGGATGCCCCCAAGTGTCAATGTACTTTTAGATGATAAATTATTTACACATAATGCCAAAAACTAGGTTTTTATCATGGTACTTGCTCAAGGTGCCACAAACATGGTTTTCATCATTGGATTAATTATTCATGTATCTATTTTAATTTTATTTTAATTTTTTTGGCATATCAACTCAATGGAGGATTATGAGATGCATAATGTTGAATGTTTAATCTCTAACCCATACCGATTTTGAATAGATTTTATGCTATAATTCTATTACTGATGTAAAATGTATTTATATTATTGTGATCTTCATTATCCATTGATTTTTCTTCTTCCAAATATCTATAAAATATGTCTTCATGGTCTCTTTGAAAAATAATGCTTCTAGGGAGTGTAAATTAAAATTGATAGGCATTGGATAAATGATTAGATTAGATAATAGAATATAGGTCTTAAATTAATAATGGGATCACCATGAAATGTAGAGTTGTTGAAGGATAAATGATGGTTGGGATTTTTAGTCCCACATATTATTGTTGATTCTAGATTCAAATTTATTTTGGGATTATATTGACTTCAATAATGTCTTAATCAAGAAATAAGTAACTAATTGGCTCAGTTATTGGTACCTCAAAGAGGTTTTCACCAATAAAGTCTTCTTGATTGTTTTGATTTGGATTGTCCAATAATGCCTTGAGTAAAGATTCACTAAGGGATGTTGATAATTAATTTTGATTTCCCCTTAGTGCCTTAATTAAGGTTTCACTAAAGGATTCTAATTTTTTATTTTGATTATCATCTAATTCCTCAAATAAGGTTTCACTAGAAGATGTTAAGTTCAGACTTGGATTGTCCCCTAGTGCCTCAAATAAGGTTTCATGTAGAGATTATTATTCTATTTGAATGTTGTCTTGGATCCCCAAAAAAATTTCCACTGAGATATCACCATGGAAGGATTTCAACAATGTGTGATTCTATCAATCCCAATTGATGGTTAAGGGTGGATGGATGTCAATGTAATGACTAGGTTGGTTAATATGAAAGGTATGTGTAGCATCAATGGAATGATAAAATGCAACACAATCCTCATAGAGTTTACTAGGAGAAATTGCATTGATATTGAAGTAAAATTCCTCAACAATTGTAGAAGGATCACAAATATATTCAATTTGATCTATAAGGATTATGTATCTGATGTCATAACATCTACAAAGGTATGTTGATTCTGAAGTTGATGTAGACTCAAGGGGATCTAGTATAATTGTATATCCACTAATGTGTTTTAATTTTAAAGTTGAATCTAACTCAATAGGTTATAAACTTGATGTTGATTCTACTTCTGATGTTAAATCTAGTATTGATTCGAGAATGGAACCCAGTTTTGATAGTGGTCTTGAAAGGAACCTAATCCTAAGGTTAATTATGATAATAATGTCAGCTCCAAAGGGGAATTTGTTTTTGATGTGTCTATAAAAATGGCCCATTGAATTGCATTGTCCACAAGTACTTTGTTCACCTGTCACTTTGAAATGAAAAATGCATCCACAATACATATGTGTTCATAGGATTCTTCACAAGCAATATTTTCACAAATCTTAGTTAAGTATATCAATAACTAAAAAAATGAAAAATGCTTAAGCTTAGGACCTTGTGAACATACAAAGTATTAGCTAACAATGCATAATATTTAAATAAAAAACATCCAAACCTTCATTGGAAACATATTTGTATAGGATTTGGATTGAATGTAGCATCAAATAGTATTTGTCAATGCCAATTCATGTTGAGACGTCTCCATTAAAGTTATAGACTAGTTGAATTTGATCAAGAAATCAAAAATATGATGCATAAAGGGACTCATTAAATTATAAACACTTAATTATACATATTAAACATGTAAATTATAATGTAATTAGGTGTATTTTTTAAAAATAGGATCTATGAGGACCCTTCAACTTGAATCCAAGGTGAATGGCTATAAATGAGTCCTCAACAATGCACATGGATCAACACATAGATCACTAATGTGAGCCCTTCATCTTGCTCAAGATGGAGGGTGGAGGATGACTCTTAAAAATATCAAATAGGGATTAATATGAGCCCTTCATCTTCTTTCAAAGATGAAGTGTGGATTATTTTCCTCATAATATCTTTGTGAGTCATTATGGGCCTTCATCTTGTTTTCAAGATGAAGGGTAGAGAATCATTATCAAGAAAGCACATGGATAATCAATGTAGGCCCTTCATCTTGTTTCCAAGATGAAGGGTTGAGAATGTTCCCATAAAATATCTCAGAAGATTCATTGTAGGCCCTTCATCTTGCCTCCAAGATGAAGGTTGGAGAATAATCTTACATATTAGTTCATTCAATAAATTACTTGGCTCACAAAAGAATATTCCATAGGATCTCAAGATTATTTCTTGAATGAAGATGCCTTTTTGAAGGAAAAGGAGGAATTAACAATTGAAAGTAAATTATAATTCTATTTGCATATAACTATAATTAAAATAATGATTAATTAAATTAATCAAATATCAATTTAATTAATATGATGTGGGGAATTTGATTAGAAGAATGATTTAGAGAAGGGGAATTTATTGTATTAATTGATTAGTGAAGTGGAATTAGTGAATTGATTAGATTATAAGAATTAATCAAATAAAATGATCATAATAATAATTTAATATATATAATACGGTGAATTATCCCACATAGAGATGCCCCAAGGTGATTTCAAACTCATATGTTAGGTGAACAAATGAATTCAAACTAGAGTAGAAGAATTAGTGAATTGATCAAAATAAAATAATTGACTAGATAAAATGACCAGAATATGCTCTAAAGTGAATACAAACTTGTATGTTATATGACCAGATGAATTCAGACTAGTTTGTGTGCAATTCCAAGAAGTCATTCCATTTTGCAATTTTCAAATGGAAGTGATAAAAAGGAGTGTCTACACTGAATACTAAATAAGTGTGACGATCATGTATTTTTGACATGCTTCCAATAAAATCTAAAACTATGAAAATGTGGAAGTCCTACCTCTATGACATGCCCCCACTGATATGCCCCATTTTGAGGTGATGGGATAAAATCTGGTAGTCACCACATCATAAAATGATGAAGTGGATATGATGTATATATATCAATGTGTAAGGTTTTGATTGTGTATTGGTGATGTGATTTATTAATTATGTAAGAGGGATTGTAATATTGATTTAATAATATTATTAAAATTTAGAATGATGTCTATGCATGATAAAATAAATTAGGTATTTTTTATTTCTCAAAAAAATTGATATAATTGATATAATATGGAAGAGTTAATTATTCAAATCCTAATACAATTTTTGGTTCATAATTTGGACTACCATCAATCAAACATATGTTCCTTTGAAGTTCTTGTATAAGTGTATACTAGGAGTTTTGAATAAAAATTTCATTTCATTTGCATTTTGAACCCTTTAGAATTTTGAGCTCTAGAGAATACTTTACAATTCCATGTGAGAGATATCCATGACAACTACAATTTAATGTACTTCAAACAACCTTATCTATCAAGGATTTTTATGAGCCGGTAAGAAAATTTACTTATGATTTATATAGTAATTCTAAATTTTTCAAAATTTGGTAATTTTAACAATAATTTATGATTTTTCATGGGTCAAGAGACACTTATGTCATATTTTTGGACAATAACATTGACATCTTGATGGTAGTGTCTAAATTTGGATAAAACCATATAATGTCTGTGTCCTAAATTGATGGTAACCTAAAATACTACTATCCATGTATGTTTTTGACCATAAATTTTGATTTTTCTTGATAAAATGTCATTAATAATGCTTGCTTTTTGGTTTTACAAAAATACATATATATACGGGAGTTTTGGCATGGGAGACATTTTCCCACCATGGCAGAGCTAGGTCTAGATGTAGATGACTAGGGCATGATTGATTACGCTTGATTAAGCCACGTAGCTTGACTAGGCTAGATTCCATGTGATATCCACCTTATCATGACTTTAGCCAAGAGGTGGAATCTAGAAAATTATACTTTATATCTTCAAATAATTGAGATAACTAATTTTGAGGATGTTTATTACATTTTCTAGGTTATCGATCAAGGGTGAGAGAGCATAGGTTGATGGGGATGGTCACCATGGCTATATTCAATGGTCCCTATTGTAACATAGAATTTCAATCTTATGAGAGGGTTATTCAGCCTCTCTCACTCCTAGCTACAAAATTGGAACAAACCTAGGTTGTGGGTATGTTGCGATGGGATTGAACCACTAAAGAAGGTTGGTTCCTCTTGGTAGATCACCTAAACTATTGATTTTGCTTAGAAAAGGGATACAAGGGTTGAAAATTATGATTGAAAAAATAAAACAAGGTGATTTGTCAAACTAAAAGACACTCCAAATTATATAAAACTGACACTAAGGTATCTCAAAGACAACCTTCACTCACATAATATGTCAAAACTGATCATTTTGTAACAATATTCCTAACCTAGGCTCATTGATAAGAGATGAAGCATGGAGGAGTATCAAGAATCACACTATACCATCATTAGTGATCATAAGAGAATAATTTTAGACCTTTGAACTCCTTGAAATACCTACAAAAAAAGGAAAGAAATAAAGACAATCACTAAGGAAGAACACTCCTTCAAAAAGTAATCATGCACAAACAGACTAGAACACTAGATGTAAGCAAAGAGATAGGTAAAATAAGTTATCTTATTTATTAAAAAGGTTATTATTACAAATTTTGATAGGGTTTTTCCTTTTTAAATGAGATTTTATCTTTACAATGGTGAAGAAAAGGGATAAATAGGAGAAAAGGGAAGGAAGAGGAGAAGAAAGCTTTCAAAAATCAATAAATGTGACTCAACCACCCTCTATAGAGCTCCACCAAAGAAGAAGAAGAGGTATATGAGTCTCAACCACCTTAAAACCATGTAGGCATTGATCTTAATTTATAAAATTAACCCTCTAAAGTCAAAAAGGTCTTCAAGCTCTCCCATTGGCCTAAAAATTCACTAAGGGACAAAATTTGTATGAGGAAGATGACATCATGCTCCACTAACTTGAGAAAAGTCTCCAAACATCTAGAATATTCCTTAAATTCTCCATCTTTCTCCTTAAATCCTCAAAATTCCTCCACTTGACTTCTACACCCCATCTCCACTTCGATTCTAGAAGCTACTTTGCAACATGGTTAGTCACCTTGTCATTTTATGCTTGGACTAACCTTAAGGGTTAAATTTTTGATGTTTTATTTTGTTCCCACTCATACTTGCTCCTCCAACCTGAAAAAATCACCATATAATCTACAAATAATTTTGACTCCAGTGATGGAGGTCTTCAAGCTCAAGCCACCTTCAACTAGTTATCTTAGAACTTACTTTCATGGCCATTTATCAACATGAGAGCCACTTTTAGACCTATATAAGGATTTCATCCATCAATGCCATTCCTCTAAGTAATAAAATTAATCTTTATTCCACCTTCAAGAATTGAAACAATGGTGAAAATCTCCATTAAACCTTGAACCATTCACAAATCATTAGAAAACTTGGGTTTTTGGCCTTTTAACTTAATAAATCACCATAAAAACCTATGTGAATGGATCCAAATTACATAAAATGGTGATTTATACCCAATTAGGCTTCCTTCATCCATTTATACCATATATTTCTTTGAAGACCTACAAAAATGGGCATTTTTAGGCCATTTTGGGCCTCTTACGCACTCACACGTGCCAATTTCTTCTAAAAAATAGGTCAAAAATGAGTTTGAGACATTACCATACATTATCTATGTGGTTTCCAAGTGATTTCAAGTCATTTCATGAGCTTATGAGCTCAAAAACTTAAAAATGGTCAAAAAGGCTCTTTTGGCAATGAAGTACAATCATGTTGTCTAATGTTTTTATTACACAAAAACATGTTCCATAATCTCACTCAATGCATGTAATTAATCTTAAAGGAGTTAAAACATACCAAAATTCTTAAAACAATAATCCAAACAATCCAAATGAGTTCTAAAACTATTCTACTGAAACTGGGTTTACTGAGTTTTATCACAATCTCTAATGGTCAACTTGGATAAGTAATAAATTAAATTTTATGGACCTTCATGGATAAATTCCACTTTTAAGTTGTTCATAAATGAGTCTGATTCATATATTATTTTTATACCATGCCAAAATTCTCAATATCTTGGTCTCTATATGCATTTCATTGCTCACTAGTCTTTTTGGTTTTTACCACAATCAACACCTTTAACTTTTACCTATAATAAATGTAGTTGTAAAAATTCTCAATATCTTGGTCTCTATATGAATTTCAAATTTGGATTTGAGTGTGTTCCAATCAATTATTTATCGAGCCTGCAAGTGGTAAAACTAGTCTACAACATCATCTTGTAGTGTTTCCTCAAAAATCCTAACTACCACATCCTCAAATTCCACACCTATCACACTAGAGGCTATGCTGAAGGCTGAAATGTGTTCATCAGGGTGAACTCTCCCATCACCAAAGAATTTGGGTAAATTCTTGCTTGAACTACATGGAAGCTCATGTAGGGGTGGAGTTAAATTCAGTGGGCCAAAAGAGTTACCCTAGGGACCTTGAATCACCATGATTGGATTATGGAAAGCAGGGATAACAAATCTGGGTGGAGTATGTGTAGGTAAAGCTCTAGTGACAGTAGAAAAAGAAGCTCTACCTTGTATTGGTGACCTGGTACGGATGGGAGGAACACTCCTAGATCATTGAACTTGAGATTATGGAGGAAGAAAATCTAAATTTCTTTACTACACCAACTCAAAGACTGGGTCAATAGCACCTTGGGTTCTCTAACTTCTAGTATAACATGGAGTTGCCAAATTGTAGGATAAAAATGAGAAAGAATTGATCTTGCTTCAGCTTGAAGCTTGAGGCTTCAAACTACTATTCTTGCTCAATGGATCTAGTTTATAGACCATATTATATAATGGAAATGGATAAGGCTATAATGATAATGGGTAAGACCGAGATGAGAGAGTTGCCAGAGTATACAATGGATAAGGATAAGAACTACTTATTTGAATCCCCAACAGAGTCGCCATAAAAATATTGGGTGAATATTTTGTCAACAGCATACTAATGAGCAAAATAGATCTGATCAACCACAATAAGGAAAATTAGTTAGCCTAGTGTGTAGATTTACCACATCAAAAAGGGACAAATCTCTCCTCTCATCAAGGGGAGGTTCCCTATAAGCATGAAAGGGCTATATACTATAGATATAAGTAAAAAATAACACTCAGGGGTAGGGTATCACCATCCATCTCTCTTTTTTTAGAGATTATGTTCATAGACAAAGGAGAAATCTAGGTGAAAACACTTAAGGCACTTCTCTTCTTTCAGAAGTGATCTTTCGGGAAATAGCAAGAGTTCTTTCAGGTAGAGACAAGTAATTAGTAACAAAGATGCAAAGTAACCAACAGAATGAGGTGTAGCACAAAGTCTCCACCTCAGCTACCCATAGAGTGAAAAATAAAGGATAATGGGGGCACAAATTCATCCCAAGATCCTTCACATAGAAACAGAAAATAAACAAACAAACTAAAGACAATTGTAGATAACACAAAGTCTTCTTACAGTTGGCTTCAGGGCACCTTCTTGATTATCTCTACTGGCTCTACTTATTTCATTCAATGGATAAGAATACATTTAGGAAGAAGACATAAGAACCATTCCCTAAATGATATAAGATATAACAGCACAAAGTTTGAAAATCACTTGCTTTCTCATTCAAAACAAAGAAATATGATCCACAAATCTGAGCTCTAAGTCTCAATAACGGCTTCACAATTTTGACAGATTTTTGCTTCCTTAATCAAAAAGATCTATTTTGCATAAAATAGAATTTTACAATATATAGCAACCCAAAAAGGCTTGGTGCTTTATTCCATAGAGTGGCCCATATTGCATTCAATGCTTTGACTGCATCTTTAGTTTTATCCAAGGACCATGTTGGAATAGGGCAACTGCCTTAACTATGGCATGTTATTTCATTTCACATGTCTTCTCTTAGGCTTGGGTCATCTCGTCAATCTCCTCTTGTCTGCGCAACTGCCCACTTTCTCATTACTCTAAGGGAGACAAATAGGTGGCATCTTCACTATTTAAGGGCTCAAATATTTGTTTTTATGCACTATTCTAGCTACTAAAATAACTATCACATAGATATTTGCCTCTTTGTCTCTTCTTGTTGTGATTTGAGCCCTTGAGCTACCTTTTCCCCAAATTGGTGGCTCTTTTTCTAGAATTTGGGCTCTCGAGGCTACGTTCTATCTTTGTTGACTCTTTCGGCTCTTCTTCTCAGTGGTTCTTCCTTTTGGCCTTGGCCTTAAGGCCTTTGAATGTATTCGGGTCTACGTTTAAGTCTGCAAGGGTCAACGACTATTTCATTGTCACAAATTTGATGTCTTTGGGCCTGTCATCATTTGAAAGCCAATGGCTAGTTTGTTACCCATGAATTTGATGGCTATAGGGACGTTACTGGGTGTTTGGATCCTAACAGCTAGTTTGCAGCACTCAATTTTGACATCTATAGGCCTGTCACTCTCCTCAGCAATTCCTTCAGCATTCTTGTTTTATCCTTCCCAAAGGGGAAGAATCCCTTCAGGGTATTAAGAAAGGCCTATTTTGGCTGGTGAGAGTTCCCCCACAAGGGTACATGCCCTTCAGGGTGCTTTGGATGGCCTTTGGGTTTATTTATTTGATGGGCTTTATCCTTTGGGCTTTTCCTTCAAACAAAAGTCTGAAGGAATTCCTTCAAACATTTTGTTCGAAGGAATTGTTTCTTTCATTCCTTCATTTTTCCTTTCCACTGGGCCTTTGTTTCTTTGATAGACTTTTGCTTTCCATCAGGCCTTCATTTCCTTTAGACAAAATTTTGAAGGAATTCCTTCAAACTTTTTTCTGAAGGAAATGGTCCTTAACAACTTTGCCATGGGGACTTTTCTGAAGGAATTCCCTATTTTCTCAGCCTTTGAAATGGTTCACATGCTCCCCGCCTACCCTCTGCAAGGGTTATCTGACCTCAAAACTAACCTTCAAACTTTTGGCAATAGTCCATCTACTTCACGCCTACCCTCTAAAAGGGTTATTTGAGCTCCAAGGTTGCCCTTTGGAAAAGTTGCAAGGGTTTTTTTGGCAGCTAAGTTCCCTCCGCAAGGGCACTTATCCTTCGAGCTCTTGGAAGACCCCTTTGAACTTCTCGATTGAAAAATGGCTAAGTGTCAAATTTGTTTCTTTCCTACAGAGTCTGTAGAAATCAACCTATAGAGTTTGTATAAACCAACCTACAGAGCCTGTAGTTTTGGGTCCGTAGAACTGGCAGAGTCCATAGAAACTAAGTCTACAGAGTCTATAGATTTCAAGCCTTATAGTCCATAGAAATTGAGTCCATAGAACTGGGGTAGTATGTAGTTTTGAGTCCGTAGATTTATTCCTACAGAGTCCATTGAAATGAACCTGTAGAGTCCATAGAAACTTGCAGAGTTTGTAGATTTGAGCCTGCAGAGTCCATAGATTCAAGCCTGTAGAGTCCATAGATTCAATCCTGTAGAGTTCATAGATTTTTGAAAAGCTTGAAGAATGGATAATTAGAATGCACAAAACAATTTTTGAAAAGGGAAAAGAGGATTTTGGTCTGTAGGACCAAAATAGTTCAAATGTTGTCCTAAAAATGAGTGATATTTTTGGGGACAATAAACCCAACCATCGATGGTTCACCCAATCATCGATGATCACTGTGGTAGAAAATAACAACAAGTTATTTTCATCCCCTTACCCCCTACCAAACCTTACCTTTTATGTTCTTACCTATTCATAGACCCTTTTCTAATTTTATGAACCTGACTTCACCCACTTTAGCATGAGTATTGACCCACTTTTGCTATATTTAGTCATTTTCTTTAACAAGCATTATATTTTCTTCTTCTATCATATTTTATTTATTTTATACAAGTACCTTACTTTATTATTTTCAACTTGATTATTATCAACATTAGATTAACAATGTCCTAGCATGTGTATGCTTCTTGGAGCTAGCTCATGCTAGGAAGTCCACTTAACTATCTTTCTAATGATCCCTTTGTTAATTCTTTCTTATTTATAGGTTATTCCTTCCTATCTATTGTTCCAAAAAACTGTCACTCCTTTTTGGGACAACACATGAACTATTTTTGGTCCTACAAGCCAAAAATTCTCTCTTTCCCTCTAAAAAATTTGCATGAGCCTTCAAATTCTCAATTTTCCAAAAAAAATTTAGCTAAGGGACCCTACAGATACAAATCTACAGACTCCCTCCGTTTTACGGACTCCACAAGCTGGATTCTACAAACTTAGAGAAACCTATGGAATATATAGGCCCATTTCTATAGACTCTATAGACCCATAACTACGGACTTCATAGAAAGAAATCTATAGACTTTGCACGAAGAAATATACAAACTCAAAACTATGGACTCCCCCAGTTCTACGGACTCAAACTACAGACTCTTCAGGTGGAACTACGGACTTCACAGATGGTTTCTACGAACTCCACAAGCTAGATTTCTACAAACTCTTTCAAAGATAGAGAAAACTATGGACTTGGTTACTATAGACTCTACAGGCCAGTTTCTCACTTCTACAGACTACCCCAGATCTATGAACTCATTTCTACAGACTCTGTATGTTTGTTTCTATAGACTTTGCAGGTTCATTTCTATGGACTCTGCAAGTTGGTTTCTATGGACTATGTAGGTTGTTTTTTATGGACTCTATAGGAAAGAAATAGGTTTGACACTTAGCCATATTTTCAATAGGGAAGTTTAAAGGGGTCTTCCAAGATCCTGAAGGATAAGTGCCATTACGAAGGGCACTTAGCTACCAAAAAGACCCTTGCAACTTTTCTAAAGGGCAACCTTGGAGCATAAACAGGCCTTTCAGAGGGTAGGCATTAAGCAGATGGACTATTGCAAAAACCCTGAAGGTTAGTTTTAAGGTCAGATAGCCCTTACGGAGGGTAGGTAGGGAGCATGTGAACTGTTTTGAATGCTGAGTGAATAGGGAATTCCTTCAGAAAAGTCCCCATGGAAAAGTCTTTAAGGACCATTTCCTTCAGACAAAAAGTCCAAAAGAATTCCTTTAAACTTTTGTTCAAAGGAAATGAAGGCTCGACGGAAAGCAAAAGTCTATCGAAGAAATAAAGGCCCGATGAGAAGGAAGAATGAAGGAAGGAAAGGAACAATTCCTTCAGACAAAATGTCTAAATGAAAAGCTTGAAGGATAAAGCCCATCAAAGAAATAAACCCAAAGGCCATTTGAAGCACCCCGAAGGGCATGTACCCTTGCAAGGGGACTCTCACCAGCCAAAATAGGCCTTTCTCAAGACCCTGAAGGGATTATTCCCCTTCAGGTAGGACAAAATAAGAATGCTAAAGTAATTGTTGAGGAGAGTGACGGGCCTGTAGATGTCAAAATTGAGTGCCACAAACTAGCCATTGGGATCCAAATGCCTGCTGACATCCCTGCAGCTGTCAAATTCATGGGAAGTGAACTAGTCATTGGCTTTCAAATGATGACAGGCCCAAAGCCATCAAATTCACGGTAATGAAATATATATTGACCCTTACAGACTTAAACGCATACCTAAATACATTCAAAGGCCTTAAATCCAAGGCTGAAAGGAAGAACCACTGAGAAGAAGAGCTGAAAGAGTCAACAAAGCTGGAACATAGCCCTGAGAGCCCTGATTCTAGAAAAAGAGCCACCAAACTGGGGAAAAGGTAGTTTAAGGGCTCAAATCACAACAAGAAGAGACAAAAAGGAAAATATCTACATGATAGTTATTTTAGTAGCTAGAATAGTGCACAAAAATAGATATTTTGAGCCCTTAAATAGTGAAGATGTTGCCTGTTTGTCTCCCTTAGAGTAATGACAAAGTGGGCAGCTACGCAGATAAGAGGAGACTGATGAGATGACCCAAGCCCAAGAGAAGACATGTGAAATGAAATAACATGCCATAGTTAAGGCAGCTACCCTATTCCAGCATGGTCCTTGGACAAAACTAAAGATGCAGTCAAAGTAGTGAATGAAACATGGGCCACCCCATGGAACAAAGTGCCCATCCTTTCTGGGTTGTTATATATTGTAAAATCTTATTTTATGCAAGAGAGATATTTTTTATTAAAAAATTAAAACTCTGCCAAAATTGTGAAGCCATTACTGAGACTTGAAGCTTAGATTTGTGGATCATATTTCTTTGTTTTGAATGAGAAAGCAAGTGATTTTTAGACTTTGTGTTGTTATATCTTATATCATTTAGGGAATGGTTCTTATGTCTACTTCCTGAATGTATTCTTATCCATTGAATGAAATAAGTAGAGCTAGTAGAGATAATCAGGAAGGTGCCCTAAAGCCAACTATAAGAAGACTTTGTGCTATCTACAATTGTCTTTAGTATGTTTGTTTATTTTATATTTCTATGTGAAAGATCTTGGGATGACTTTGTGCCCCCATTATCCTTTATTTTTCACTTTGTGGGTAGCTGAGGTGGAGACTTTGTGCTACACCTCATTCTGCTAGTTACTTTGTACCTTTATTCCTAGTTACTTGTCACTACCTGAAAGAACTCCTATTGTTTCTTGGAAGACTACTTCTGAAAGAAGAGAAGTGCCTTTAGTGTTTTTGCCTAGATTTCTCCTTTGTCTGTGAACATCATCTCTGAAAAAAGAGAGATGGATGGTGATACCCTACCCTTAAGTGTTATTTTATGATTATATATATAGTATATAGCCCCTTCATGCTTATAGGAAACCTCCCCTTGATGAGAGGAGAGATTTATCCCTTTTTGATGTGGTAAACCTGCACACTAGGCTGACCAATCTTCCTTGATTGTGGTTGATCAGACCTATTTTGCTCATCAGTATGCTATTAACAAAATATTCACCCAAAAAAAAATTAGTGAATTTGTTGGGGATTCAAACAATTAGTTCCTATCCATATCCATTATATACTCTAGTGACTCTCATCTAGGTCTTACCCATTACCATTATATCCTTATCCATTTTTGATATATAATTTGGTCTAAAAACTAGATCCACTGAGGAAGAATGGCAGTTTTGAAGCCTCAAGCTTCAAACTCAAAAAAGACTGGTCCTTTCTCATTTTTATCCTAGAATCTGGTAACTCCACGTTATACCAAAAGTCAGAGAACTCAAGGTGTTATTGACCCAGTCTTTGAGTTGGTGCAGCAAGGAAATTTTGATTTGCTTCCTCCACAATCTCAAGTTTAATGATCCAAGAGTGTTCCTCCCATCTGTACCAAGTCACCAATACAAGGTAGAGCTTCTTTTTATACGTTCATCAGAGCTTTATCTATACGTACTCCACCTAGATTTGTTATCCCTTCTTTCCATAATCCAATCATGGTGATTCAAGGTCCCTGGGGTAACTCTTTTGGTCCACTCAATCTAACTCCACCTCTACATGAACTTCCACATAGTTCAAGGAACAATTTCCCTAAATTCTTTGGTGATGGGAGAGTTCACCCTGATGAACATATTACAGCCTTCAGCATAGCCTGCAATGTGATAGACATGGAATTTGAGGACGTGGCAGTCAGACTATTTGTGGAAACACTACAACGTGCTATTACAAACTAGTTCTACCACTTGCAAGCTCAATCAGTAACTAATTAGAACACACTCAAAGCCAAATTTGAAGCAAGGTTTAAGCCTATAGAAGATGCACATGCCTTGATGGCCTAGCTCACATAGATGAAGAAGGAGCCTCATGGACCTATAAGGGAATTCATTTCCAAGTTTGACAAGCTAAGGAACTGGATTCCTACCATTGCTCAACCAACACTTGAAAACCTCAAATGCTTCTTCATCAACTCACAGCTGCCTAAAGTGAGCTTCTTACTGAGACAGGCTAGACACATAAACCTTACTGCTACTCAGGACTTGGCTATTGAGATAGAATATGACCTTACCTTGGTAGGAAAGATAAGGAGAGACCCTAACAAAGGTAAATCCTCTTCATCTTCAAAATACTCACCTACAGCCACCACTGATCCAATGGTGCATAAGCTGGCAAATGAGTTGCTAGCTCTCAAAAAACAAATGGCATAGGGAATGTCATCTATTCCTACATATAGAGATATGCCAAGGAAAACATTTTAGAATTAGGCATACCAAGGCAATGCAGCTAGAAATCAAGGACAAGCAAATCGTCTTCCTCCTTCACAGGAGAACCTAGCCATTAAAGCACCTCCAACCAACTCAGCAGTTGGATATTTAGAAATTGAACATGATTCCCCTTTCTAGCATGAGTTTGATCAAGAAAATGACATTGATCTCTTCACATAAAACCAAGAAGAATCATCTGGTGACTCCAACATTGGTTTTCTGAATTATCAAGATGAACTTAGAAGTAAAGGTAAAGTAGCTGAAGGATCATATGTTATATTCACACGGTCTAAGAACCAGTCAGCCCAGCAAGTTGATAAAGACAAAATAAGAGAGCAATCTTAGCCTACAATTTTGATTGCTAAGTGGGGAACCACTCTACCTTTCCAGTCAAAAGACCCAGTGATTGCTAAAAAATTAAGTTCTCTAAACTTACCTACACCTTCTACTTCAAATTCACAGAACAGTCCTCCCCCTTCCAAAAATCAAAAGGATGAACGCCCATCCTATTTTCCCAATTCTTTTCAAACATTTGATATAATTGACCATATAAAGAAAACCAAAATTCAAATGTCTGAATTTGAATTCCTACAGTCCAACCCTGATCGGTTGGATAAATTGGTTTAATGTGTAAAGAACCAAACCATCCTAGCAAGACAAGAAGCTAAGAAGGTAACTCATGATCCCCCAAAGAACATGTCTATCCCAAACAGCCTTGTCATTACTCCTCCTACTTCCCTTGGGAAAATAGAGTTTTTCTATGTTTCTTTGTTGATAAATGGTCACAAGCTAAGTAATTGCATCATTGATTCCAGAGCTTCAGACAATGTCATACCTACCAAAGTGGTAGAATATCTTGGCCTCACATTGACCAAGACATTTGGGAGATGTTTTTCCATAGAGAACAAATAAGTCCCACTACTATAACAAATCAAGGATGCTCAATTCACATTTGCAGCATTCCCGAACAAAAGAATCAAGATGACTATCCTGGTGGCCAACATCCCAACATCATATGACATCCTTCTTAGCTAAAATTTCTGTAAGGATGTTGGAGGAGAATTGAGCATGGACTTATCTAAGGTGAGGATCTTTGTCAAAGGCATCATGAAGAGGCTTATTCCTGAGAAGAAAGTGAAATATGTGGTTACTTAGACATCAGCCCTTGAAGCTCAAATTCTGTTTGAGTCCTCAGGTATGGGTAATTATTTCTTGACCACAGAGGAAGCCCATGAATTGCCTAATGAAACTTCAGAAAATGACAGTCTGAAAATACCTTCGACTAGGGTAGTAGAAAGGATAGTAGAACATAGTACAAATGCAGAAGAGTCCCTCCTTTTAATCAAAGAGAAATCTAAGGAAAAATTAGTTTCAAATGAGGTATGGATGCTAAAATTTAATGGCAGTTATTCCTCTACGGGTTCAGGATCTGGGATTGTGTTGATATCTCCTCACGAAGATATCTTTCCCTCTTCATATAAATTATAGTTCAGCAACATCAACAACATGGCTGAGTATGAATCTCTCTTACTTGGATTAAAGTTTGCTCATGACAAAGGCATCAAACTCCTTCATGCCAAAGGAGATGTTGAATTGGTGCTTTGTCAGGTGAGAAACCTATATCAAACTAAGAATAAAAGATTGTGCCACTATCACAATCTAGTCTAGGATCAACTTGAATACTTTGATGCTTTTAGCATCTCTGCCATACCCGGGGAATTCAATGACAGGGCAGATGCATTAGCTATTTTGGCAACTCTTCTGGTCTCTCATCCTGACTTTAAAAGAGACAAGTACACTATTGAGTTGGTCTTTTGACCAAGTGTACCTAATAATTCTAGTCATTGGTAGGTGTTTAATAATGACAACCAAATCATTACCTTTTTGGAGTAAAAAGACAGCTTTGAATGGCTGCATTTTGAAGGCAGTGAGCCTCAGAAGCTTGAACAAGCTCCTAAATCAAGTATAGATGCAAGTGAAGAGTTCTTACAACTTAAAGGGAATAAAATCCCAAAAGGCCTGGTTTCCCTTGAGAAGTTGTTTGACAAGCATGAAATATTCATCAAATAGTAGCAGACAAATTCAAGTTCCTCCCAAGAGTTTGATCAAAAGTAAATTTAAGCACCAAGGAAGATCCCAAGATGGTAAACATTGGGAAATGTTGAACTCCTAAGGAAATATTCAAGTTCACTACTCTACTTAGCAAATACATGGATGTCTTAGCATACTCATATAAATGATCTAAAGTCACTCAGACCTGAAGAAATTCACCATGACATTCCTCTCAAAAGTGATTTAGCACCTTACAAGAAAAAATCTAGGTAGTACCATCTGAAGATATCAGGTACTATTTTGTCTAAAATATATAAAATATTGAATGCTAGGGTAATCTTCCCAATCCATCATTCCACATAGATTGCCAACATAGTGCCTGTGAGGAAGGAGAATGGATAAATTCACCTCTGTGTGGATTTTAGGAACTTGAATCAGTCATCTTTGAAGGATAACTATCCTTTACCCATCATGGATCAAGTCCTTCAAATAGTGACCGGTTCTGAAATGTTATCAATGCTAGACAACTTCTTAGTGTACAATCAAGTTGAATTTGGTGAAGCAGACCAACACAAGACTGTGTTCACCACACCTTAGGGCACCTTTGCCTATCAGAGAATGCCATTTGGTCTAATAAATGCTGGCACCACTTTTCAGAGAGAAATGGACCTTGCCTTCAAAGATGAAATGGGTAAGTTCATTGTAGTATACTTGGATGATTTAATAGTCTTTTCCAAGCATCGCCCTAACCATGTGTTCCACTTACAATAAGTGTTGGAACACTACCGCCAGAATGGAATTTCTTTGAACCCCAAGAAGTCTATTTTTGGAATGATAAAAGGGAAGTTTCTCAGACACATTAAATCCAGAGAAGGCATAAAGATTGACTCAAAAAGATTCAAGTTTATCCAGGAGCTTGCTTTACCTACGAGTAAGATTGTAGTTCACTCTTTCTCCAGAAAAGTAATTTTTTTATGAAGATTCATCCCTGAGTTCACTGAAAAGACTCATCATATTGTGGATATGATGAAGGTAAAGACCACCTTCAACTAGACTGAAGAAGGAAAATTGGCATTTTAGGACATCAAGACAGCCATTGCCCATGCCCTAATTCTAGTTTGTCTGGATTATACTAAGGATTTCATCATGTATAATTATGCTTTTGAACACACACTTTCAACCATTCTAGTTCAGTAGAATGAAGAAGATATGGAATCTCCCATATCCTTTATGAGTTTCCCTCTCAAACCTCATGAGCTAAAATATTCAAACATGGAGAAGCATGCCTATGTAGTGGTAAAGACAGTGAAGTATTTTCACTTCTACATCTTAAATTCACACGTTACTACCTTGATTCTTGATACCATAGTTAAATCCATATTAACTCAGTAGGAGTTTGGAACAAAAAGAGGCAATTAGATTGCAAAAATCCAAGAGTTTGATCTAGTCATCAAACCAATGAAGTTGGTGTATGGAAAGGGCCTATGCCAATTAATTGTTGATAACAAGCTAGAGGGAATAGAGCATGAAGAATCAAGAGAAGAAGGCACGCCAACAATCCTCTTTGTTTCCACTACAGATGAGTGGTATTTAGGTATTGCTCATTTCCTTACTTATGGTGAATTCCCTGCTCACCTATCTTATAAGGAAAGGAGGACTATCAAGTTGAAAGCTAACCGTTTTGTCCTCTAAGACAACGGCCTATATGAGAAGAGCCTAGATGGAGTGTTCCTTCACTGCATGGATAAAGAGAAGTAGAATCAACTTCTAAAGTTCTTCCACAATTTGGCCTATGGAAGACATTTTTTTGCTCTTGTGACTGCCCACAAGATTCTTAGAGCTAGGTATTATTGGCCTACTTTATTTCAGGATGCATACAAGTGGGTATGAAGGTATGAACTATGCCAACAGTTCATGGGATGACCCAAGCTAGCTGCTCTACCTTTCAAGCTAGTAGTGATAGAAAAGTCATTTCAGCAATGGGGCATCGATTTCATTGGTATTGTAAACCCATCTTCAAGCGTTGGACATGATTATGTCCTCATAGCCACAGATTACTTCACTAAGTGGGTGAAAGTTATCCCAACCAAACATGATACTTCAGAAGTAGTGTGCAATTTCCTCAAGGAGAACATCATTTATAGGTTTGGGGTCTCATTCAAGATTGTCATAGACAACGTAGCTTTTTTCACTTCCCAGGAGATTACTCAATTCTATTTTTACTATGGGATCACCCTCTCTCACTCTTCTGATTACTTTCCATAAGGGAATGGACAAGTTGAATCAAGTAACAAGAACCTGTTGACTATCATCAAGAAGTTGGTGGATGACAACCAAAGGACATGTCATAAAGCATTGGTTTATGCTCTATGGGCAGATAGAATTACACCAAAAATGGCAATTGGTATGTCTCCTTTCCAACTTCTTTATGGTCTCAATGCTGAGATACCAATCACCCTAGAATTTCCAGCATTGAAATTGGCCAAGGAAATTGAGGATCAGACTTATGAAAGATCCATTGATAAGAGGATCATGTGCTTGACTAAGTTGGATGAGTAGAGAACTATGGTGGTGGACCGAGTTGCTACCCATCAAAGTTTGGTGAAGAATCTCTTTGACTAGAAAGCAAAAGACTATGATTTCTAGATTGGAGATCAAGTCCTACTATGGGACAAGAGGAGAGAACCAAAGAGAATGCATGGAAAATTTGATTCCCTTTAGAGAGGCCCGTTCACTATCCATGAGCTCAATGGTGAAAATAGTTTCTTGTTGAATTATCAAGATGGCACACTCTTTTCTCCACCTCACAATGGGCAGCATCTGAAGCACTTCAACTCTTGAAGTATCAGATAAGATCTTATATACATATGTATATTTATATAGTCTTTAGTTCTATTTTGTGCTTTTTCTTTTCATTTTTGTTTTTGGTGCCTTGATTTCTTTTTAGTTGACATGACTCCATAGCCCAATGGCACACTTCAAGGCACTAGAGATTCTAGTCTCTACTCCTCTCAGTTGTTTCAAAATTTCAACTGAAGGAAGTTCCCCAACTGGAGCCAGTTGTTCTCAAAATCTATCACTCCTTTTTAGGACAACACATGAACTATTTTTGGTCCTACAAGCCAAAAATTCTCTCTTCCCCTCTAAAAAAATTGCATGAGCCTTCAAATTCTCTATTTTCCAAAACTTTTTCAGTTAAGGGACCCTACAGATACAAATCTATGGACTCCCTCAGTTCTACAGACTCCACAAGCTGGATTCTATAGACTTAGAGAAAACTACAGACTCTATAGGCCCATTTCTATGGACTCTGTAGGCCCATAACTATGGACTTCATAGGAAGAAATCTACAGACTTTACAGGAAGAAATCTACAGACTCAAAACTATGGACTCCCCCAATTCTATAGACTCAAATTATGAACTTTGCAGGTGGAACTACAGACTTCTTAGATAGTTTCTACAGACTCCGCAAGCTAGATTTCTATGGACTCTTTCAAAGTTAGAGAAAACTATGGACTTGGTTACTATGAACTCTACAAGCTAGTTGCTCACTTCTATGGACTCCCCCAAATCTATGAACTCATTTCTACAGACTCTGCAATTCATTTCTACAAACTTTGCAAGTTCATTTCTACAGACTCTGTAGGTTAGTTTCTATAGACTCTGTAGGTTGGTTTCTATAGAGTCTATAGGAAAGAAATAGGTTTGACACTTAGCCATTTTTTCAATAGGTAAGTTTAAAGGGGTCTTCTAAGAGCCTGAAGGATAAGTGTCCTTACAAAGGGCACTTAGCTGCCAAAAAGACCTTTGCAACTTTTTCAAAGGGCAACCTTGGAGCTCAAATAGCCCTTTTGGAGGGTAGGCGTGAAGCAGATGGACTGTTGCAAAAAGTTTGAAGGTTAGTTTTGAGGTCAGACAACCCTTATGGAGGGCAAGCAGGGAGTGTGTGAACCATTTTGAAGGCTGACTGAATAGGAAATTCCTTCAAAAAAGTCCCCATGACAAAGTTGTTAAGGACCATTTCCTTTAGACAAAAAGTCTGAAGGAATTCCTTTGGACTTTTTTTTTAAGGAAATGAAGGGCCGATAGAAATCAAAAGTCTATCAAAGAAATAAAGGCCCGACAGGAAGGAAGAATGAAGGAAGGAAAGGAATAATTCCTTCGAACAAAATATGTGAAGGAATTCCTTCAGACTTTTATCCAAAGGAAAAGCCCAAAGGATAAAGCCCACCAAATAAATAAACCCAAAGGCCATTCGAAGCACCCCAAAGGGCATGTATCCTTGTGGGGGGACTCTCACCAGCCAAAATAGGCCTTTCTCAAGACCTCAAAGGGATTCTTCCCCTTCGAGAAGGATAAAACAATAATGCTAAAGGAATTGCTTAGGAGAGTGACATGCCTACAGACATCAAAATCGAGTGCCACAAACTAGCCATTGGGATCCGAATGCCCAGTGACATCCCCACAGCTATCAAATTCATGGGCAACAAACTAGCCATTGGCTTTCAAATGATGATAGGCCCAAAGATGTCAAATTTGTGATAATGAAATAGCTATTGACCCTTATAGATTTAAATGTAGACCTGAATACATTCAAAGGCCTTAAGGCCAAGGCTAAAAGGAAGAACTACTGAGAAGAAGAGATGAAAGAGTCAACAAAGCTGGAACATAGCCCCAAGAGCCTAGATTCCAAAAAAAGAGCCACTAAGTTGGGGAAAAGGTAGCTCGAGGGCTTAAATCACAGTAGAAAGAGACAAAGAGGCAAATATCTATGCGGTAGTTATTTTAATAGCTAGAATAGTGCACACAAATAGATATTTGAGCCCTTAAATAGTGAAGATGTTGCCTGTTTGTCTCCTTTAGAGTAATGAAAAAGTGGGCAGTTACGCAGCTAAGAGGAGACTGATGAGATGATCCAGGCCCAAGAGAAGACATGTGAAATGAAATAACATGCCATAGTTAAGGCAACCACCCTGTTACATGCCCTTGTTTGTTAGGGGCATAGCTCAAGTTTAGTGTAATGGACATCTATTGAGAGATTAACATGGGTTAGGTAGGAGGTATGTTTGGGTTAATATATAGATGATAGGTGGTAAATTTGGTGTTGATGGGTAGAAGGATTAAAGGTATGAAAGCCACCAAGCTCTAGAATGGAATGGAGGTAGGTAGGTTGGAAACAATAAGGATGGTGGTGGCACTAGCAAATGGTACTCCTATACTAAGGGAAATACTGGTTCCCAAAGGTTCAGTTGTTCTTATACTAGAAGGGTTATTAGTTGGGGAAGAATGTGCTTAGGTGTTACTTGTTTGTGTGGGTTGGTTTTGGATGGTGTTATTGGTAAGGTTATTGGTAGAGGAGGATGCCTGGGTAACTAAAGTTTGGGTGGAGATGGTGGTAATAGAAGTGTTTCCCATAAGGTGGGATGGCATGCTGTAAGGTTGGTCAATAGGTAGAACCAAAGCAAGGGTATGGTGGGATATGGTGTTAAGGTAATATTGGAGGGTTAGGGAGTTGTTTTATAGAAATGTGGTGAAATTGAAATTACCTTGAGCGACCATATGAGGGATGGTAGGACTTATAGAAGGATGATGAGAACTTTACATCTAAGATTTACTCCATAGATGAGGAATAAGAGGAAGATGGATGATTAGGAGGTGGGTCCTGATTTGCTTGGTTTCTTAGTTTTTGCCTAGTTAAAACCATCTAGATAAGGAAAGGATTAAGATACAAGCAATCTCATAACTCAAACAAACAAAGACAAGAAAAATTCAAGGAAACAAAACACACACTAAATCACATTAAATCCTAAGGTTCTTTTTAGTCTCTCTTGTGGCTTATGCCTTAAGTTTTGAGACTTATGTGACTGAGATCGGCTTGTAGAGTGAGTAATAGAAAATAATTCTATGGTTGGTTCTAGGTTATGTTTAGGATCTCAAAGGGATATGTATTATAAATTAGTACATGGCTTGATATCGGGGCCTACCCCCTCACTTCACATACCATAGTGATAAGGGTATTAGATGCTTATCCAAGATATACCAATTGCCAGAGATTATACTCAACTAGAGAGCTGAGTTGGTTCTCCCTTTGGTGATGAAATCCAAGTAGGATAGCTGGGAAAGGTGAGATTTAAGTAATGAAATCCTAATCAGGCCTCATTTCAATGTTTTTATGCTTGATTAAGTGTGAGTGGTTTGGTCTTGTGTGTGTGATAAGAGTGAACCTATGATTGATTCACTTAATTAATTAAGCTTTTTGAGCTAAAATAAGCAAGAAAATAATAGATGCAATCAATTTTAAACCCAAAATGAAATTTTGATTTCATTATATGAGCATAAAGACAAGAAGAAGAAGGACCTAGATGCAACTATGAACCCAAGAATAGACTCAAGGTTCCCATCACTCATACCAAAATGTTTTAGATAAATTTTTCTTATATTATTTGGAGGAAGAGAAAAGAAACTTAAGGAGGGTATGGTAGATAAACCTAAGATGTGATACACATGTTTGATCTAGATGGTTGTAGATAATCCTCTTTGGCTTGGGATGAATGACCTATAGATAAGAAAACACTCAAAGAAATGGTTGGTTAGTTAGATAGTAGGGTGGATTTCCTAGTAAGCTAGATCCAAGAAGTATGATCTTCTTTAGAGGTTGTCAATCCATGTTTATAAGAAATCAAGTCCAAAAATAAAAAGATAAAGTACATGCATAAATAATAGAAGATATTGAAATGTAATACAAGAAGATATATTTGACTATTCATAGCAGTAAATAGATTAACATTAATGTTAAATAGATCAGGTATAGTTCAAAAAATAGGGCATGGTTCTATGATCAAGAGAGGTATGAAACTGAGATTTGATTACGGTCTACGAGTAAAAATGGCTTGATATTGATTTGTCTGATAGTGATCATCGGTGGTTGGGTGTGACCATAAGTGGTTAGGTGTGACCATTTATGGTTGGGACAAACCACCAATGGTCAAGGTGACCATCTATGATTATTATGGTTTTGGTCTGATTCAAGAAAACTAGTTGATGAGGTTGCAGAATGGGAATCTAGAAAGTGGGTTTGGGTAAAGTTGGTTACGAAATAGATAGAAAGTAAATAATTACTAGAAATAGATACATAGCTTGTTAGTTGTTAATCTAAAGAAGAGTTAAGGGATCTTGTAGTGAAGCTCAGAGCAATTATAGCAGAGTAACGATATTTGTTTGTTAGCTAATAGATGGCAGCACTTCGGATCTCTATCATACTTGTTGGTTTGTTGGTTCACTAAGAGAGTGACTTTCCAAATAAATTTTGATATAAGAAGCTCTTGATTGATCCCATCCCTTTTCACCTATTTCTCTTCCCACTTTATAGGAAAATGGGGGAGGTGGAAGTGTAGGTTAAAGAAGAGGTCTAACTTGTTGTCTAAATTTAGTTTCAACATGCATTGACCCAAGAGTGGATCAATCAAGATAATTATAAAAAAGCAAGTTGTAGTTGAAGTGGGTGTTTAATGTTTAGGTGATATAAACCTGATCATCGATGGTTAGACCTAACCATCGATGGTTAGGGTGACTATCAATGATCAAGGATAAAAGATCAAGTTTGGTCAAGGTGGATTAGTAAGCCAATTTAGCTAGTCAACTAACTAGAATCAGGTTTGTAGTCAAAGGTTTATGGGAGGGTCCCTAGGGGGTCTCGAGGTGGTTTATGTATATTTTGACATCTAGAACCATTGTGTGTGTTTTTATAGTGTCTATAGTACTTATGAATAATTATTCATTTGGTATGATATCTAGTTAGTGGGAATTGTGTAAGCACAAATATGATGAATCTCAAAAAAGGTTTATAGGTGGAAGCAACCTAGGAAGGGGATAAGAGGACTTAGGAAGTGCTATAAAGATCCATAGGGAAGTAGAAGAGAATAAGGAGGGCTCTCCAAATTTTAGGCTGTAATCAACACTAGCTCTAGTATATACAAGAAAAGTAACCAAGAAGTGGTGACTAAAGAACCTAAGTTAGACAAACCTAGTTCCCCAACCACAGTGCAAGCTCATGATTTTGAATTAGATGATATAATTGTACACAAATGGGATACATACAACATAGAGTTAGATATTAAAAATATGAGGGAAACCTTAGTATAACATCTTTTAGATAAAAGTGTATTAGTTATTTATTTTCCCTTAAAAAATAATGTTATGGCCCAACTTGGAATGCCTATTGAACCTAGCATAAGCAATGGGAAAATTATTGCCCCAACTATAGTTACTCAACCTACCTCAGTGCCTATATTTTGGGTGTTTTTATTGCTATTAGAGGCATAAGAGGTGGACTAGGTGGTAGTCCAACTGGTGGACTAAGAGGAGGTGGAAAAGGTAGTGGTAGACTTCCCCTAAGGATCAGGAGGGCTCAGAAGTGTTCCTCAGAAACCAACATTACAATCACCTCATCCACCCATTGTATAATATGAAATGAATCTCCATTTTCTAGAGTATCAAGGTGTGGATAATGTTGCAGAGAATTTTCACAAGTGTGAACTTATCTAGCAAGCACACAACATGACTTATTCTAAATAGAAATACACCCAGTTTGTCAACACCCTTCTGGAATGTGCACATAAGTGGTACTATAAATATGATCCTCAATAAACTATAGTGTATTATGATTATCTTAAGGTAGCATTATTACAAGAATTTGACATTCTAGAGTTTAATTAAAAGAGTATCATTATGCTACAAGATATCAAACAAGAACTTACTGAGAACGTACATGAGTATGATGCACATTTCAAGACACTTCTTTCCAAGATATCATTTGAGATTAATGATACTCAACATGCTCAAAAGTTAATGGGAAGTTTTTTTCTCCCCTTTAGATGAACATTATCTCAAAAAACTTTTACCAACCTGTGCAAGGCCTTGGAAGTTGCCTTTAGTACCTAAGTTGTTAGTAGTATTGATATAGGGATCAGTCCTTTCATGGAGGTTCATACCATTACAATGGCATATCAACTATAAAATATTAATTAACACAACACTCATGACACTCATAGTGGCCTATGGTGTGTCAATTGTGATACTAAAGGCCATAACTAGAATAATTATCCCTATAAGAACATATGAGTCATGTTGAATTAGTCATGTGAAATCTATCAAGAAGATCATGATGTTTGAGCTTTTCCTCTGTTAAAACATGCCACTCAATCAAAGGTGTAAACTTATTATAAGGTATGTAATGTGTATACTCATGATACTAATGATTTTTGTCTCATTAGTGACATTCATGAGGGGTGTGTGTGTGGTATGCATCAGACCTCTATTATAAATATCCAAGAGAATGGAGGTGTTTATCATGGGTGAGGTCGAGGTCAAGTACATTGAGGTGGATGCTTTCCACCATGAACTTTTTATAAGTGTGGTTCCCTTGAGCACTACCAACATGATTACCTCATCTATCCTACATGTGCCTTCTATAAAAATGAGCACCATTTAGAAGAGTGCCCTGACTTATACATATCCATTACAAAGTAAAGAACTGAGAAGGTTACCAACATGATACGAATTGAAAAACCACATTAGATACTTTTCCCTATCACTTTAATGGGACCTAAATTTAATATTACAACATGCAGTGGTAGATAGTCTCAATCTATGTCCACTCTACCTATTGAGAAAGTTTAATGCAAAGAACTTCGTGTAGCTTGGTATCCCAATGCTCATTAGTAGAAAGGAGGTGCTCTAGGACACTATGAACTTGGTAAGATAATTAAAAGTGGATATCTAGTTCTTTAAGCATCATGATGTTACTTAATAAGCTAATCTATAAAGAGCCATAAACCATCATGACATAAGGTGGGATGAGTTTCAAGAGCTCTACAAGTGATTATTATATGAGGACATTGTACCATTATTATGTAATTGGATAAAGCATCATATGCCAAGGCCTATTGAAGATCATCAATTAAACCATGCATGACAGCAAGATACTCCCATCTAACTTAGCCTAGAAGGGGATAAGGAGATATTGGTTAGCACCGACATAGATAGATGGGTTATCTAAGATATCTTAGTTGACACTGGTGTTGAAGTCAATGTTCTCACAAAAGATGCCTTGTCGAAGATGGATAGCTTGACTTTAAAACCTTCATCCCATTTATTATTCATGGATAATAAAAATTTCACTTTACCCATCGATGTACTTAAATATGCCACCATGGATATCCTCGATGTTACATTCAAAACAAACTTTGAAGTCATAGAGTTGGTCGAGGTTGATGATTTCCACACTTTTTTGGGACATCCATGGTGTTACACTAATAATGTTGATTTAAGTTCTAAAATTTTTTACATCAACTTTGAAAATGATGAGCAACATGTAGTCATTCCATTGGATCATTCTCGTGAGCCTCCTTATGCTGAACCAGTCAATGTTGATGAAGACATTAACCATATTTATAATGTCATAGATCAACGCACTAAACACCATGACCCCAACCTTGATGGCATCTTATGATAGATGAATGAATAATACTTATCTGACACCACTAGTAATGCTTGTGACTATTGGGTGCATGGTGATGATGATCTTATTAGCATAATATGTGGTGTTATTAGCATTTATGATTATACTCAATAAAAGTATCATAAATTCTATAAATTTTTTCATCTCTTGCATGGAAAAATCATGGTTGCACCACCCACAAGACTAGATGAAGCTTTGAGGTTCCATGGTCAAATAGAGGTCCGCAAATTTATCTAGTTGTTGGAAACCTTTTATAATTTTGACATTGATCAAGTATGATCAATCATTCATATTTTTATGGCATTATTTCTTAGTGGTGGCAAACTCATCAGGAGTAATTACTTACTTAGGATAACTTACATTATACTTTACATCATATATTTTACCATGATAACCGTATATGTGATGTTATCAGTTATAGTGGTATTCAAGCTCTAGAACCTCACCTTGAAGCTTGCGAGACAATGTGGATAATAGATGAAGCTTTTTTTATAAAATACCTTTTGGTTCATGCATTTTATGGCATTCTATGTACTTAGGCTAGAGTGTGGCACGTCCATGAAGATTTCCATTTAAATACAAGTTTTTGTTGCCTACTTAAGAGTAATATGATTATGGTGTTGTCATATTCATCCCCATAGATGGATTTATGCCTTACACTACAAGATATGTGTCAAGTTGTCATGGGTGACCCCAGCCTCATTAAAGATTGAATTCAAAGCATATATGGCATGTCAGAGGAAGGATTGACTATTTTTCATGAGCCTAATGAGAGGACTTCCTCTCCCCCACCTAAACCTATATTAAATCATGTATTATGAGAATAAATCCAAAAGGGTAAGTAGAATGTTGTGTTTCAAGTTGATGATGGTAATGAATCTAATCCACTTGACCTGTTGACCAGAAATTTGGTTGTACACATGAAGTATGGTACTCTAAATGTTTGTGACACCATTCACGATGAACATCCATACTTGGATCCACTCCAAACCATTCAGTGTAATAGTTGAATGGAGAAAGCACCCAAGATGGCTATCATGGGGAACTATTAGACTAATATCAAGATCATAAAGGTATTTGAGTTGTTGAAAGAGTATTAATATGTTTTCCCATGAAACTATGTTGAGATGAAGGGTGTTCATTCTTTTTTGGGTAAAATGCACATCAATTTAGTAGAAGGCACTCAACCAGTCAGAAAGAGTCCTTATCACATGAATATTAATTTCATGCTTATGTCAAAGAAGAGATTGATATTATGTTGTGTGCAGGAGTCATTACTCCTATCAATGAGTCTAAATGGGTGAGTCATATGGTAATAAGAATTAAAAAGGATGGGAACATATGAATTTATGTGGATTATAGATTACTTAATGCTACTTGCATTATTGACCCTTTCCTGACGCCATTTACTGAAGAGATTCTTGAAGGCATTGTTGGATATGATATGTATATGTTTATAGATGGATTCTCTAGGTACCATCAATTTCAAATTGTAGAAGAAGATAATCCCAAGAATAAATTTACCATTGACTAGGAATATTTTGATTGTAATGTCATACCATTTAGATTGAAAATGCCTCTATTATGTTCACCTAAATCACAATTGAAGATTTCAAGGACTTTATCCATAATTTCCTTCAAGTCTATCTGGATGGTTGGATGGTTTACATATTAGTGAAAGACCATTATTCCAATCTTTGGATCATGTTTGAGTGCTACAAGAATCTTCATATTTCTCTCAACTTGAAGAAATGTCTCTTTGCTGCTCCATTTGGCATTCTCCTTGGTCATGTCATTTATCAATATGGACTTTTAGTGGACCCAGCCAAGATCATAGTCATCCTCTACCTGCCAACACCGACCACCCAGTGAGAGGTTCATGCCTTCCTAGGGCACACTAGATATTATATAAAAATTATTTATGGATATGCTAGGATTGTAGCACCTCTAGAGGAGTTACTAAAACATAATGGTCACTTTATTTATACTAGCGCTAAACAAGAAGCCTTTGTTTCCTTAAGGGATAAGCTTATCACTACACCTATTCTCTAGTTTCTATACTGGACTAAACCTTTCCACATTCATGTCAATGCTTTCAAATGGGTAGTTGGTGTTATACTTACTCAAATTTGTGAGGGTAACTTGGATCATGCTATATACTTTTCAAGTTGAAAACTTACTCTGGTCAAATGTAACTATACAACTACAAAGTGTGAGGCATTATCTATGCTCTATGCACTTCAAAAGTTTTGATATTATCTTCTAGCAACCCCATTTATTTTATTCACAGATCATGAGTCATTAAAGTATTTGGTTAACAAACTAGTATTGCATGGTTGTATTTGCTGATGGATTGTGTTATTTCAAAAATTCCATTTCTTAGTTATGATCAAGCCTAGTCAGGCCAATTGTAGTTGTTAGGTTGTGGAGCTAATAGCTTCACTGATGCAGACATGGAGGAGGTCATTGGAGGAGGATGTTGTTGTCACAGTCGCCAGCGTCAGTCAGGCCAACTAACGTCGACAGGGTACAGACAGAAGAGCAACCGATGTCAGTCAGGGATCGGCTGGCGTCAGTCACCTCCAGGCAGAAAGGGATCAGCGTTGGTCACTTGTGTAGTTTAAAACTGCAAGTTTTATGGGCACTTAGTTAATGAACCAAGTGTTCGCATGTCAAGAGCCAATTTTAGACTAGAAGCTACATATCTAATTATTGTAATTAGGTGTCTAATTATTGTTTGCATGAGATCTATTTAAGAGACTCATGGCTTGTATTGTAAGGTTTTCTAGTTTGAGTTGAGCAAAGTTAGCTCCTTCTGTGTGTGAAGTGAGCAAGGGTGTTCCTCCTAGTTCCACAGTAGTACCAAGTGTGGGTGCTGGTTTTGGAGAATCAGAAGGGTTCTTCAATTGTGTAGGATCTTGGTCAGCAGGTGTGCATGGCTACATTAGGAGATCTACATGGTAAGTAAGATCATTGATCTATAGGTGTATGTGTGTGCATGATCTAGGTTTGTAGGTGTGCAGAACTAGATTGATTTATAGGTGTGCAAGATCAGGGAGGACAGTAACACAATAAGGAGTAGGATCAGGTGGGATCTACTTGGAGTACAACGTGTACTCAGAAAGAGAGCAAAGAGGAAGGCAAGGCAGTTCCTTCCATAAGTGAGATCATTTGGATTGTAGGTTGTTGTAGTTCAGGGGAGATCTACTTGAAGTAAGATTGAGTACTTAGAGTGCGTGGAGCACTTGTGGTGTGCATGGAGCACTAGAGTACTGGTAGTAGTGGATACTGACTGGTTGGAGGTGAACACCAACTCTGTGTTTGAGTTTTGTGTTGGGACTGTAAGAAAGAGAGCTTTGAGGGAAGATTTATTGTTTATGCCCTAGAGGTGTGTAAGGAAGAAGAACTGTGGCAATCTTCTTTGTTGTATTTCCTTTTGAAAGAGTTTTAATACAAGTTGTGTATTGTCTCTCATATTCTGTGTTATTTCTAAATTCTAGTTACTTGTGTATTTTGGTTCATTTTTGCATGTTAAGTTACTTGGTAATCAATTGTGTGCTTCCATAATTCCCAACAAAGGCAGTGATAGAGTTCTTTGGTTGGGTATCTAACAAAGTGGTATCAGAGCTAAGGTTGCAGGGAGTAGTTTTGTGTTTGATTACAGGTCACTCTCAGGGGTTTTTGATTGAGTGGGAGTAGAGCAATGGCAGAAGAAAGTAAGCTAAGAATGGAGGAATTGAAAAGCACAAATGGTTTATTACGGTCCTATGGAAAGAAAGAGTAGGAAAAGAAAGATTGTTGGTTGGTAGCAGATCAGCATGAAGAAGCAGATGTTGCAGGTGTTGTACAAGATGCTCTGAATAAAGTTGAATCTTGGATAATAGATTCTATTGCCTCTTTCCATGGAGCCCCAAGTAGAGGGGTTGGTGAGCCTTGTCAAATTGTTAGCAAAGGGGAAGTGTTGCTGAAATTACAGGTAGCCAACACATGGGTGTTGAAGAAGGTCATGCAGGTCCCAGTCTTGGAGATGCGGCTAATTGCTTCAGGAAAGTTGGGTGATGAGAGATGCACAAGAACTCTCACAGTGGATGCACTTGAATTAGTGGGTGGTAAGAAAGTAGGTATCCTTTATCTATCTACTTATATTACTGATTCTTCTTCTGTTGCAGAGATGTGGCTTTGTAGGCTTCGTCACATGAGCAAGAAGGAGATGCATGTTCTTAAGTGGAAGATAGATGTGTTTGATAGACTTAAGAATTGGAAAGCCTTGGTGTTCTTGGAGGAGATGACAGATAGAGACCAGTGGATGGGCCTAGATACTTCTAAGCAGGGTAGTTTGGACATGGGTTTTGATTCAAAGGAGCTCACGGGTAAAAATTCATCACTCACAGGCGAACACAGTTACCAGCATCGGTTAAGGGGAACTGGCATCGAACAGACAGGTGCCAATGTCAGTCATGTGCAGACCAGATTTGGTGGTGTCGGATAGAGTGGCTGCCAATGTCAGTCAAGAAATCAACATTGGCAACTAGGTAAGACCGACGTCGGTCAAAAAACTGACATTGGTAGAAAGGATAGTTGCATGGGAACCAACGTCGATCGGATGCAAATTGTGTGGTGACCGAGGTCGATCACTGAGATGAATTTTGGGCAGACAACAACCTATCAAGGAGTCTCAAATGCCCATGGGGAGGACTGAAAGTGTAAGTAAGCCTCAAATTTGTTGTTCCTCTTCTTTATACTAGTTTTTGACTGCAGAGCAGGAAGGATCCAGGAAACAGTGGGAGCTTGGCATGAACAAGATGCAGGACCAAACGGGAGATTTGGTAGGGTTGCCAGCCAGTATGAAAGCACTGAGATGAATGGATACCTTGGTTAAAGTATAGAGAGAATGGACACGTGAGATGGAAGGCTAGGTCATATGGCCTTGAGGAAGTTGTAGGATAGTGGTACAGGGTTTGACAGGTGGATGACAAAGCAGGGCTTTAGTCAGTGTCAGTGTAACCATTGTGTTTGTCTTACCAGGTGGATGATGGTCATGACATTATCCTGTTACTGTATATGGATGGTATGTTTGCTAGCAAGTTTGTACATACAGGGTTTTGCTGAGCTAAGGGTAAGATTAATTCAGTGGTTTGCCATGAAGGATTTGGAGTAGCAAAATTCTTTGGCATGGGAGACATGGAAGATCACAGGTTGATTTTGTCTCCAGTGGGAGCTGATGTGAATCAAGTGTTGGCAAGGTTTAGGATGCAGAACCAAAGCACACTAAGGGCTGGATAGTTTAGTGTCCAAAATCACATGAGGTCCAGTATAGACCTGAGTTTGCCCAAGCATTGGGTGCTGTCAGAAAGTTTGGAGCTGATCCAGGAAAGAAGCACTGGAGGGCAGTTTAGTGGATTCTCAGGTATTTGAGAGGGACCAGTAGCAGGTCAACATGCTATGCAGGGTCAAGTTCTTTTCTACATGTGTTTGTAGATGCAGATGCAGCACGGTACTTGGATGATAGGAGGTGCACCACAGGTTGTGTGGTGGTTGGTCTTCAGGGTTGATCTTGAAGAGGGATACAAGCCAGGATATAGATTAGATGAGGTATAGGTATAGGTACAGTGTAGTTGTTTATCTCCAAGTGGGAGATTGTTAGGTTATGGAGCTAAAAGCTTCACTGATGCAGACATGGAGGAGGATGCTATTGTCACAGTCGCCAACGTCGGTCAGGCCAACCAACGTCGGCAAGGTACAGACAGAAGAGCAACCGATGTCGATCAGGGATCAACTGGCATCAGTCACCTCCAGGCAGATAGGGACCGATGTCTGCTGCCTATGCGGTTTAAAACTACAAGTTTTATGGGTAGTTAGTTAACGAACCAAGTGTTTGCATGTCAAGAGCCAATTTTAGACTAGGAGCTGTAGATCTAATTATTATAATTAGGTGTCTAATTATTTTTTGCATGAGATCTATTTAAGAGACTCATGGGTTGTATTGTAAGGTGTTCTAGTTTGAGTTGAGCAAAGTTAGCTCCTTTTGTGTGTGAAGTGAGAAAGGGTGTTCCTCCTAGTTCCACAGTAGTACCAAGTGTGGGTGCTGGTTTTGGAGAATCAGAAGGGTTCTTCAGTTGTGTAGGATCTTGGTCAACAGGTGTGCATCGCTACATTATGAGATCTACATGGTAAGTAAGATCATTGATCTGCAGGTGTATGTGTGTGCATGATCTAGGTTTGTAGGTGTGCAGAACCAGATTGATTTGAAGGTGTGCAAGATCAGGGAGGATAATAAGACAACAGGGAGCAGGATCACGTGGGATCTACTTGGAGTACAGTGTGTACTCAAAAAGAGAGAAAAGAGGAAGGCAAGGTAGTTCCTTCCATAAGTGAGATCATTTGGGTTGTAGGTTGTTGCAATTTAGGAGAGATCTACTTGAAGTACGATTGAGTACTTGGAGTGCGTGGAGCACTTGTGGTGTGCATGGAGCACTGGAGTACTGGTAGTAGTGGATACTGACTGGTTGGAGGTGAACACCAACTCTGTGTTTGAGTTGTGTATTGAGACCGTAAGAGAGAGAGATTTGAGGGAAGATTACTGTTTATGCCCTAGAGGTGTGGGAGCCCTAGAGGTGTGTAAGGAAGAAGAATTGTGGCAATCTTCTTTGTTGTATTTCCTTTTGAAAGAGTTTTAATACAAGTTGTGTATTGTCTCTCATATTCTGTGTTATTTTTGAATTCTAGTTACTTGTGTTTTCTAGTTAATTTCTGCATGTTAAGTTGCTTGGTAATCAATTGTGTGCTTCCATAATTCCCAACAAAGGCGGTGATAGAGTTCTTTGGTTGGGTATCTAACAGTAGTCTAGACTATCTTTCCCACATTAAATTTGGTTAGTTAGTGTGTACTATAAAATACAAACTACCTAACATGCAATTGTTCCATGTGTCATGAATTCCTAAGGAATTAGAGAAAATTGCCACCTTTTCTAATACCATATCAACATCATCTCATTTCAGTTCTCCAACAAATAAGTAGCTCATTGTTTGCACTACTGCATTCCAACTTATTAGGGGTGACCTTTATAAGCTTGGCCATGATGAGGTGGTTTTACACTATCTTATGAAACATGAGTGTACCAAGGTGCTCTACGAGGTCCTTAAAGGTGTTTCTAGAGGACATTACGTTGGTGAAGCTACCGTGCAAAAGATTTTTTTGGATGGCCTATGGTGGCCTACCTTATTTAAGGATGTTAATCTTTACACATGTTAGTGTGATAGTTTCCAGCATATGGGAAAGTTTAATAGGAGGGATGTAATGCCCCTTCATCTTATTTTATCTTAAGAACCTTTTTAAAAGTGGGCCATTAACTTTTTTGTCCCCATCAACCCAACAAGAAGGCATACTAGCTCCCATTATGTTATCACTACTACTAACTATCTCACTCATTGGACTGAAGTTGTACCAACATGAGATTGCATAGCTACTACTACTTCTTAATTCATCTTGAAGCATATCATTACTAGGTTTGGTTATCTATTGAGTTTTACTAGTGACCGAGGTACTCACTCCTCATTGAGAATATCCATGTCCTATTGTCAGAGTTCATGATCAGTCACCATAAGATAACATTATATCATCCCCAAGCCAATAGTATAGCTGAGGTGTTCAACAAGATCTTGGGCACTACATTAACCAAGATCTATAATATTAAGTACATTGACTAAGATGATCATATGTCTTTAGTATTATGGGCTTATCAAACCACTTGTAAGTGTTTAAAAAAGAGAGCTCCATTTAACATTATGTTTGGTACCAAAGCAATTCTTCCCATAGAGTTCATTGTTCCTTATCTTCACTTCACATGTGTTAGACAACTGGATGATGACACATCTTTGAAAGTGTGCCTCATTTCTTTATTATAGCTGGATGAAACCCACTTTCTTGCACACTAGAGTCAGGGAGTGGAGAAACATAAATAAAAGGCATGGCATGATCTCCACCTCAAGCATAATACTTTTGTTCCTAAAATGCAAGTCTTAATATATGTCTCCAAGTTCATGTGCCACTCTATAAATTTTTGTGTCCACTAGTATGGTCCTTTCATTATTCATAGTATCCATCCTACTAGCATGTGCATGTTAAAGCACTTAGATGGTCAATTTATTCTTAGTCATTACAATGGTAGTTGGTTATGACCAGATTATTATAAACAAGTCTTTCCTTTTGGTACCAATAAGGTGTATGTCATTAGCTTAATTTAGGATTTCATTTGTTTTCAATAAATCACCGCACTAGTTGTGCACCCTTTAGGGGTTTTATAGTCAACATTTCAATTTTTATACTTATGTTATCATGGAGGACCATGAATCACTATTAGTGTGGGGTAGGGGTGTTACATTTATGAAGTGCCAGGATATTTTATATAGTAATACATATGGGATTAAAGTCACACAAGTGAAGGTGTATAAGGACAACAAAGTACATAGGATATGGTGTGTAACCATAAACTAGTTAAGGTAAATAATGATTCCCACCTTTGGAATGGAAAACATTCAAAATTATTTACAGTTGTCATGCACTTTGAGAAAAATGTAGGAAGGAAAATGTGATTAATACAAGCAAAATATTGGTAATGGAAAGTGTGCCGACATCACATCATGGAAATATTGTTGGTCACATTTATTGTGTGAAGTGATCATTGGAGAGGAGAGGTAGTAAATGCAAGTTACCCCCTCGAGCCTATAAAGGATAACTAGGGGTCATTTATCTTTTTACTATTGCTACAATTGTGAACTTATAGAGTTGAAGGATAAAACTTAAACTTTTATAGAACAATTTTTAAAACATCCATACAAGTGCAGAGTGATGAATTCAGATTAATTTTAGATCTTGAAGTGTGTATTAACTGAGAAGAATAGATAGTGTTAGGATAATCATAAAGATAACTAATATTTACAAAGTTACATGTCATAAAGGTCAGTGTATACTATTGATGGGCATTAAAGTAGGAAAGCCAAAGCATTTACATAAATAAACATGTATTCTTTTGAGAACATTGGATGATTGTGCCTCAACCTTTGGGCTCCATGAAAAGTGATGCATCCAAATAAAAAGGCTTAATGAAGTGAACCATTACCTACAATTATAGAGGAATAATATTTGAGTGCTAGTGGGGAGATGGTATTGATTAGAAAAGAATCACCTAAAGAACTAGGAATGAGTGTGAGAGACATAGAGATAGAGATGGTGCACCAAGCGAAGAAGAAATCTATTGTACCCCCACCAACATCTTTGATGATTGAATAAAAGCAATATCTAGAGGTGGTAGTACATGTTAAAAACTAGATTTCTAATGTGCCACCTACATTGTATTTGAATATAACCATCACCATCTTGGGAATGAAGTAGAGTTATAGCATGACTACAGGGTAGAGAATTAGAATACCAAGAGTGATCTAGTCTATGACTTGAATATTTTCAATGCTTTGGATATTGTTGGCCTTTTCCAACTCTTTAACCTCCCTTACTTTGAAAAGCCATTAGAATAAGTGAATTTATTGATCTCATGGGTGCATGAGGATTACATCTATTTCACTGAACATTGAATGAGAATTAAGCATAAATAATTAGCAAAGTATCAAGGTTGTAGTGCACAGGTGCAAACTTTGCATATGACTTAGAGGATCAGGATGAGATAGAAAAAACAGCCATGGCACTTGAGTACTAAAAATAAGGCCATGTCATGCACATCACAAGCCTTTAAGATCTCACTTTTTGAGTGGCCACATGAATCATTATGACAAAGGTTGGAGGTGAACACAAATGGAAAGAGGTGGATATGGCCCACCTATATGTTGCACAATAGGTTATCAAGGGGTTGAAGTATAACTAGGCATACAACTTTGTTATCAAGATCATAGAGGATGTAGAGAAATCCCACCAAGTACCTAACCATAGGTTTGCATGGGGCACATTCCTATTATTGATGGTGTTTGATGAAATTGGTGTACCCAACTACACCTATAGAGAACTAAAATGGGTGTACCCACCTGATAATAAATCCCTTATAGAGTGATACATGTCATTCACCTGCCTTGGCCCAATCACTCCATCCCACAAAATTAAGATGAAATAATGGTACGATAAGATGAAAGAAGCTTTGGAGAATGACTGGTGTATTCCAAAAGACTTGCCTATATAGTTTGGAGACCAAGCCAAGTTTTTTGTTAAGCAAAACTTCTCCCTTACATTTAGATGGCCCCCTCTAGAGAGTTATCTACATGGATTAATATGTCATATGCTTTCATGGCATGATACTTCATGAACAATGTTAATTGAATATATGGCACGTAGCTTATGATAATTGTTATTGAATAGATTGATTCTAAGACTCACATCCTTTGCCAGTTATATGTATATCCTAGAAACAAAGCCTATAGAGAAAGGATCAATTCTAACATAATCAACATAAAAGTAAAACAAACTTTGGTAAGAAATTCTATTCATTCTTTATTTTATATGCTAAATCCCAAGAATAAATCTTTGGGGATCATAGAGCATGATAGAAAGACAATCCCTCTGAAATCATTGAAAGAAAAGATGCATAAGCACATTGGGCATGATGCTAGTATAAGAACTAAACCAAAACCTTTAAAGAGGTAAAGGACTACCCAAGTACTACCAAAGAAAGATCCACTAGCTAATCAACCTAAAGGCCTAGATTCAACAACACACATATTCCTTTAGAACACGAGATGGTGTCACCTAAGGATAGTGATGTGGAAGAGTTGGGAGAGCTTCTAGAAGGGACACCTGAAAGATTCAATAATATAAGATCAAGATACTCCAGACTCTAAGAAGACACCCTCATTGATGTGACATGAAGAGACCACCCTTGAGGAGGCACAGATGAGATTAAAGATCCACTTGGTGAAGAGAGGGATGGTTCTAAAATAGATATAGGAATGAATGGCCTTAACATCAAGACTAATTACCAAGAACAAGACATGGATGTTGAGATACTTGAATGAGATCCCTTAAAGGGGAAGGAGGTAGTTGATGACTTTATTCTAATAATAAACAAGCCTGATGCAACCACAAACCTCTACACCCAGTAACAAAAGGGGGTACCTGATAGGCTGTTATATATGTACTCTCATTTTGCTCGGGAGGATGCATATAACTAGATCTAACATGAAATGTATTTCTTATTTTATATGTATAACAAATAATGCCAATTTGATATGCCCTTTGATAGTCTTGTACTATATCCATGAGTAGTGATGCTACCCAATAATCTTTGGGTAGATCCCCATTAGCTTACGGTTGTACATGCTAGCAGGACACTCTTGAAAATGGCATTTGAGGTCACAAGGCAAAATGCATTCAAAGAGTCTAATGCATGATGGGCTGAGAGGAAACATGCCTAGATGGTGGTGTTAAATAATAAATAAGTCACCAACATAACAATGTTGGAGGAAGAGCTAGCTAAGTTGAAGTGCTAGTTAGAGGTAGAAACAACTGCCAAGATTAAAAAATTAAACATCTATAAGGAAATTGTAATCCATGACCTAGCACTAGTGGATGAAATCCCTCTATTTGGTGAGGTGATAAATAAATTGGAGACCCTAGTAGAACTACTTTTGAAATTATTCAAAGAGTAGCTTGGCCCCTAAGATGAGAAAATATGGGCAATAGAATAGTTTGCATAAGTTGTGGAAGTTTACAAGCAAGCCTTGCACAGAGTTGGAGATGTCATTCCCATTTTATATGGGGTTTTTGGAGAAGTTGGCATGGCCCAACAATATTTTAGAAGCTTGGCTTCAAGTGGAAGAAATTTAGTGATAGTAGTTGGCTGATACAACCTTACTAATAAAAGAATGCTCAAAGAGTGCCAAAGTATTTAAGGATGTGGAGGCCATCGAAAAAATAATAAGCATGCACATATAGGAAATAAACTCTAACTTCATGGCATTCCTAGGACTGGTTGTTATTAAGGTCACCAGACTTGAGAGAATTCATAAGGATGCTTCCACATCCCTTGAACATTTGGTCAATAAAGTCGGTGAGTGTCTTGACCAACCCAAAGAGACCAAGAAAACAAAAGTAGCAATTAAAGAAATAACATTAAATATGTTAAACACCTTATCACATTGGGAAGGAGTCAAGAAGTAAATTGAGCAAGTTGGCCCCGAGTTTTTGGTAGAGCTTGAAACTGGTGCTTAGTCTAAGACTGATTAATGGTGTAGTGTAGGGTGATGTTGACCCTAAATTTGGGCTAAGTCCTTTACTAAATAAGTAGGGTGCAGAAGAGTCACTGTGTAAAATATCATGGCATGAGAGGATGTTAGATTAAATATGCATAATAAATGGAAAACTTGAAAATAAAGGACTCAGAACACTAGCAAAATACTTAGGGCACGGGAAGTGGGAGATAATTAGAGAGCAATTAATAGGGATGAAATAGACTAATTCAAGCATAAATATAATACTAGCCTATATGAAGATAAGCACTTAGTGATGATAATCCAACACTAGAGAGAGAATATAGGGGCATAAAGGCATGGGTATTTAGGAAAATAATGTAATTGGCCACCATGACTCAAATCCATTGATGATCATTGGCGAGTCACTATGAGTGTGATTATTACTATAACTACTTGGTCAAGGAAAACTAAGTACAAATACCCATAGATAGAATTTTGTGATGTTGTTGATTATTATCCATTGATGTGATAGAGGATACTTTTGTGATATTGTTATTATACTCAACTAGATAATAGAGTTATATGATTGAGTTATGTCATGCATTTGTTTATGTAACTTGTGAATCTCTTTTAAATATGATTAATGGAACCTGCATTACGTGAATGTTATTGTTTTGATTATGGATACAATGGTGTTGGTCATGTTATATGTTAATGTTCAATTAACTAAGTTTAGGTTCATAATTATTGTGTATTTATTTTTTTGGTTAATCACTTAATAATGTGGATACATTCCAGCACCATTATATGTTAGTACACCTTCACACAACAAAACCAAGGGGAACCAGTCCTTCATTGCATGTTTCAAGTGAGTGCACAAGAACTCATTCTTGCATGAAATGCCAGTGCACCAACATGTTGGTTTTAATCATTTTAGTGTGCGCCTAAGGAAGGTTATGCCTAGATAGAGAAAACAATCCCAATAGATAGTTATCATCCCACTCCCATTATTCACCCATGACATATATTATATTCCACATTCAACATTATCTCTACATGAAAATGAAAGTGTGTCCAACCTTTTCAACTACCTATTAATATACATGTTCCTCCTAATCCTAAATTGGTGATAAAATATAATGGGTGTGATATGAACACCTAAGTAATACCTATGATAAGATATTAATCATGGAGCTTCTAAAATAATTAACTATCTATAAGGATATCTTATATGAATCCTTGCATGAAATTCAAGTACCAAGTGATATGGAACTAACTTATTTTGTGGATATTATGCGATATCTCAAAAATAATGAAAATCTCATAAATTTTGATCACACAATTTTACCCTTGAAAGAAATTATTGATCAAGATTTGAATTTATTCATACAAGTTAATATTCAAAATAAGGGAAGCAAGAGAGTACTGATTGACAATGGATTAGTTGTAAAAAAAAATTGTACATAATTCGTAAAGGCAATGGGTATTAACAATGATCTCCTTCAAAAATCAAACATGTATATCAAAGGATTTGATAATTCATTTAGTCCACCAATAGGCCAAATCACATTAGGTGTGACATTGGGTCCCAAAATAGTACAAGCTACATTCCAAGTAATGTCTTAATCATTAAATTATAACTTACTTTTGGGTAGACCTTGGATACACATTATGGAATATGTACCATCTACATCACATCGATGTATTAAAATCTATACGTGATGAAACATTATGGACAATGCCTGCATATGATGAACCCTTTAAATTTTAAAAAATGTTACATTCTAACATAGAAGGGTTCCTATAATGGCATCGCCTAAGCAATTCATTCCAATCAAGAGTATATCAACTTATGAGATGTGTGAATCAAGTAAAACAAACCATATATATCAAGATGTTCATAAGGCACTAACATCCACGATACACATAGATAAACATAAGGACACAAAGATAGAATAACCTCCATTACAAAAGGAACCAATGATACTACCATAACAAGAAATCAAATATTTGAGATTCCTTTATTAGTAATTTTAGAGTAGTAAAATGGTAAGGTTTTTTATTACTATGATAGTGATGATGATCTTCCTCATGATATGACAAATGAACAACTATGCAAACTTAGTTTTGATCCACTTAATCATTTATCCCACAATATATTCACACCTGCAATCCCTAGTACATATAAGTTAAATCCATCGCTAGAGGATGCAATACTAAACTTAGATAAAGGAAAGGCAAAAATAGCAGATGGACATGTGAATGCTTGTTATACAATCCATCCCTCTTGGTTAATAGCTTTAAGTCAACCTTATAAGGGACAAATTAAAATACATCATGTGAATAATGTGGAATCCTCTAATAGGTCTCCATAATATATTTTATAGATCACCCTAGCACAAGATGCTCTGCATGCAATACTTTCTATGCTAATTAAGCACAAGATGATATCTTTACCATCTAATAGGCATAGGTCACAAAGCAGATTGTCACGTATAGAAGGTTCAACATATTTTAATTGTCATAGAATCACATGCCATGATATAGATCATTGTGAGGCATTACAAAAAAATTCAAAAATGCAAAAATGAAGGGCATATACAGACTAAGCAAGAACAACGACCAATATCCTTGATTCAAACACTTCAAAAGTACAAATTACAAGGGGCATACTCAAAGATGCCCACAATAAGAGAATCGAACCATTGTTGTAAATATTAATGGGGATTATTATGAACATCTTAAGATTGAGATTAATAATTAGAACATAGTTTTCAGTGTTTCATGTTTATGACAGTTAGGACATTCTATAGAGGAGTTAAATCATTGTCCAATCTTTCTAGAAGCTCTTAGATACATTATGTTACCCATCACATGTTGACCAAAGTGGTCCCTATGGTCATATGGAAACTGTATCAGGAGTTGCAATTGACATCCCATTTTGGGAATGGCATTGGTTGGCTAATATGAATGCGATAATGGATACTACAAACATGTGCCTCACATTTCCTTTTGAGGATAAGGAGGTTCACATATACCATGATGCATATGGGGATAAATCAATACCAATGGATTTTGGTAGCCAACTATAGGAGAATATCGAAGAGGTGGCAATGATTCACTACAAACAATGGTTGATAGGGTCATCAAGTTGTGCTACACCCTTTGATGATGAGGACTTCTTGGATTAATCCCTTATAAAAAAATTAAAAAATCAAATATTTAAGAAAATATAAAAACATTCAAATAAATCAAAAATCTAAAAATATTTAGCATTTCATATGTTTAATAGCTTTTTTATATGTTGTTTACTTTGTGTTAGTAGATAATATATCATTTCTATACGCACATATGTTTCACAGGTACTTTAGTATGACATAGGTATATATTAAATTCATGGTACATGAGTATGCAGATGTTGGACCTTTCCTCTTTCCACATGACACACTACATTAGGAGAATATTCCCTCTGTTTAATCATAATTAGCATAGGTTCTATTATTTATGGTCTTTTTTATTATCACATTGAGTTTATATACTAACATTTATATATGTCTATACTCATTATTTTTTTAATTGAAGAGTGCCTATATATTAATCAAACAAGATATGATATAATGTTAATTATACAAAAAAAATAAGTGAAAAAGTTACACCACACAAACATAATCACACTAAAGGTAACGACACCTCGAAATTTTTTTAAAAAATAATTAAAAATAACTACGTACACAAAATACATCACATCAACAATTTGACAATAAAATCGAAAAAAGAAAAAAATAAAAAACAATAAAAAAAAATTATTATCTTACTATCTTTACAAATTTAAGAGGATGTATGAAAAATTTTAAAGAGATTTTTTTGGGTTAATGGGGAAGATGGGAGAGGATGGACTACTTACATCTAAGCCATAAGACCAAGAAATCCACCAGGGAACTCCCTCATTGTTCTACCTTCGTCATCACCATTTCCATCTTTTGAAAAAGACTATATTAAAATTGCCATGTGGTAAGGTGTCAGAGTCTCACTTTTATTTAAAATGCCAAATAATTCCTTAAATATTAGAGTTCAATACGTAACTAAATCATTTTTGCTTGATAGACACATTACAAATCTTTGGAAGTGTTTTAATTATTATGACGATATAAGTATATATTATATTTTAAAATATATAAAATATATATATATATATATATATATATGAAGCTATAATTACATATGGAAGAAGCGTGCACTCGAAATCTTCATTTTCAAATTGTATGGATGTTTCCTTTGTTTTGCATTTATGTCTCGTGGATTATTTGGTGTTATATATATATTTTTTTAAATAAAGTAATATATTTTATAAAATTTGAGGATTAAATATATTTTAAAAATATTAAGAAATAAATTTTGAGGTGTTTATTTTAGATTTGTTATAGATTACAATTATTAATAATTTTATTTCCTTTTTCACAAATTTATTGTTGATTTAAGAGAGATGGTCTTAATCCGTTATACTACTATTTTAAGTTTGAAAGATTATTTTAAAAAAAAAGACATACATTTCAAACTCTACTATTTATCTAAAGATATCATGATGTTTTATTGGCTTTTTTATGCTAAGAAAAACTCTCATACAATGGGCATGTGGATGTCAAATTTAAGGTTGAAACTAACTAGTGTCAATGAACTCACAGTATTACACTCCACCACCACACCCAAATACTACTAGTACAAATATCATAGATATATTTATTTAGAAAATGTCAAGAGAGATCAATTTTGAGGTGCCTATTTTGGATTTGGCACATGTCACATTGATTAATGACTCCATTATCTTTTTCGTAAATTTTCCACTAACAGAGGATAAAGGGCTTCAATTTAGTTGTACCATTACATCACTCTCAAAAAAATCTTTTCAAAATTAAAAAAAGGCTTCAAACCCTAAGATATGCTTAAGATATCACGATTTTTCTATCACCTTCTCCAAGCAAAAAGAAAAACTCTTAAATGATGGTCAAATAGACATCAAATTTAAGATCATCTATTTTTATTAATATCTCACTTTATTACCTTCTAACAAACCATCTCTTCCCTCGTTACTATTTAATTTAATTTATATATTAATATCCACTAAAGGCCAATATTATCCCATGGCATTGCAAAAGATATATTGTAAAGAACATAGGGGAAGTGCAATAGTACAACTTAAAAAATATAAAAGAGAAAATTAAACTTAAAATAAGGAAATAGAAAGTAACAGTCGAACAAAATAAAATACAATGAATAAAATCAAAAAAATGAAGATCTGATATAGTAATATGAACCTCATTCCTCTAAAAATAAAAAAGATGAAGATCCTCAATAGTGATATGAACCTTGTTCCTCTAAAAAAATATTTTTATTACTTAAAGTGGTAAAGAACTATGTAATAGGTGTGAGACCATATAAATTATTAAATTTGTGATGTTTCACTAATCTATTATATAAATTTAAAACACGTCGAAAGAACTTCCTCTTACAATTGATCTCGACATGATTAAATTAAAATAATAAATTACGAATATTGCCTTTTTAAAAAGTGCACCATGGTCCTCCCTCCATAGGAAAACAAAGGAACAAAAGTTGAAAACTGAGGTTCTCAGAAAGGAAAAGGAATAATAGTTTCAAAATAAATTAAGCGGCAAAAAGGCATGCTTAGTAATAAAATTTGATAACTTCGACTAGAAACTTCCAAAAGAAAAAGATGGCGGGTCCCTCATTTGAATATTTATGCTTCAAATGAGTCTCTGTTTCATAATGGTTTGTTGCAATTATTAGATGCTATGAAACTCTATCCAATTAAAACCTCCTTGCTTGTGAAGCACATTTAAATTGTATGATACTCAAGATAAATTTATAAAATGGTTTCTAGTATCATAGAAGCAATTGATTTTTCATTCAATAATTAATGCCCACCTCTTCATTAGTTGAGAATTATGAGCTATGAAGCAACTAATTTATTTATAATATGGTATCATGCTTAACGACTAATTTAAAATTTTTAAAAAAAAAATTAAATTTAAATTTATTTGGATGATATTATAAATTATGAAAACTTCGTATTTTTAATATATAAAAGAATTCGACATTATAATCTCATTAATATGAATTAAGTTTTTTATAAAAAAATGCTGGTCGTTTATAAAAGAATTTGAAATTATAATTTCGTCAATGTGAAAGAAGCTTTTTATGCAAAAATATTAGTGGCTCTCTTGTTACGTTTAAAGATCTCTTTTCTCATCCTTGTGATTGTCTTTAATGATGTAAAGTTTGACATACTATATTTTTTTATCAATGTTATAAAAATTATGAAAGAACGCTCTCTTTAATTTTAAGTTTTGCATTAGTTTGAATTTGGTTAGATAAACTACTATCATGTGAATAAGAGACCCCATTTTACATTGTTTGAGGATATCATATACATAAAATGAATTACTAATTATAAACAATACGTAGCTCACACGGGTGGTGTAGTTAGTTAAGGACTTTAAGTTTGTTCTATATAAGTCTCAAAGTCGATTCTCGTTGTCTAGATTTTCAAGGCTGTCCGATGCTTATGAGCCCCATCAACAACGCCCAGAAGATTAATCTCACCTCCACTCACCCCAATAAAAATCGTTGAATAGAATCGTAATGTTCCAATTCAAATAAAAATACCTCTAAATTAAAAATAAATTAAATTAAATTATAAACAATACATTAAAATATTTTTTAATTGAAAACTTTTACATCATCAATCACCATCTTACAACTTCCATAGAAACACATTATGAGATCATTTGGATATACTTTGACAATGAAGACAATCTTAATCTAATGGTTAGAATGCAAGTGGAGGTTGTTAGTTGCTTTTTCATTTAAGAGAGAACTCTTAACAACATATATGAATAATAGCTCATTAAATAATAAGGTGGTTGAGTCTAAGGTAGGGTCATAGGATTTCAACATCTTAAACATAATCCTAAGCTTGTATTATTGGGTGGTTTCTTATCCACAATGAATAATGATTATCATAATATTCCTTAGGCCAATGGAATTTAAGAATACATTCAAGTACCATTTATAATTATAAATGTATTCAAATTCAAATTTTGAGCTTCACCCAACTATGGATGGGTCTGACAACTTCACATTTATTCTATTTGGCTTCCTTTGGTCTGTCCTATCAAGTGCTTTTTTTTTAAATAAAATATAATTAATTTTTGATGATTTTATTTCCATAATTGATGGCTATTGTTGATGTAGATGATAAATATAAATTAATTATCAATTTTTTTTTTTTTCAATAGATTATTTGATAAGTTCATTAAAATAGGAATAAAAAAATTAATAAATCATAAAAAAAAAGAGAAAACACCAAAAATATATATGTTACATATTAACAGATATATATTTAAATTTCGTAATTAGTAAACTAAATATCATATACATATTGATAAATTAAAATTTTCAAATATAAAAAAATTTAAAAAAAATAATTTATTAAAATAAATGTAAAAATATATTTATATTTTTAAATTTTAAATTTATTTTAGTAAATATAAAAAATTAAAATCACTATTTTTTAAAAAAATTGATCATAAAATTGAAATTATTATTTATGAAATAATTTTTCAATTTTAAAATTTATAAACCATTTTATTAATAATAATAATAATAATAATGATGATGATGATGACACAAGGCTATAATTACATATAGAAAAAGTGTAAAATCAAAATCTTCATTTTCCAATTGTATAGTATATTAGAAGTTTCCCTTCTTTGGGAAAATATTGTTCAACAAATTCTAGCATACATAATTTAGATTTTATTTTATTTTATTGGATAAAAACAAAAAAAAATTACAAATAGAAGATTACAGATGTCCTGTTAACTTATATATGATTTAGATTTATTATAGATTATAATATTTAATATTCTCAACTTCAATTTTAAGATTTAATATCTTCAATTTCGATTTTGAAGTGTGGAACCACATTAGTGTTTAATGATATATAACAAATGTTCTAACTGTGTAAAAATAGCATCTTCAGAGATTTTGCACTTATTTCGTGTGGACTTTCTTAAATTTATGGTTGTCATTTTATAATGGTTTGTAATTTTTTTATTAATAATTTTTTAATAAATAAAGTAGTATATTATATATAATTTAAAAATTAAATATATTTATTTAAAAATTATTGAGAGATTAATTTTGGAGTGTTTATTTTAAATTTGTCATATATTATAATTATTAATGATTCTATTTTTTTTTTTACAATTTTTTTGTTTGATTGGTGATAGATGACCTCAATCTCGATATATTACTCCGTTAGGATTGAAAAACTATTTTCGAAAAAGATATGTATTTTGAATTCTATCATATGTCTAATCTATAATGTTTTTTTAATTGCCTTCTACATTCTAGAAGAAAAAGTCTCTTACAATAATAGACGACAAATTTAAGGTTGAAATTACTTTATAGCGATGAACTCATACTATTACATCCAAGTACTATTCGTACAATATCGTAAATATATTTATTTGGAAAATATCAAGTGAGATCCATTTTGAGGCGCTTACCTTGTATTTGTTACATTCCACATTAATTAACGGCTCTGTTATCTTTTCCATAAATTTCCCACTAACAAGGGACAAAGCACTTCAATTTAGCTACATCACTATATTAGGTTCAAAAAATCCATTTTTAAAAAAGAAAAAACTCCAAAACCTACCGTATGTTTAAAATATCACGATTTTTCAATCACCTTCTCTTTAAGCAAAAATAAAAATGATAACTTCAACTAGAAACTTTGAAAAGATGGCGGACCCCTTTTGATGATATAGTTTGTAGCAATTATTAGATGCCATGAAACTCAATCCAATTAGAATCTATGCATTTCCTTACTTGTGAAGCATGGACAACGAAATATATGAAACTCTTAATTTGTATGAAATTGAAGATGATTTTACAATATGATGTGTAGTATCATAGAAGCAATTGATTTTTCATTAAATAATTAATGCCAACCTCTTCATTAGTTGAGAATTATGAATTATTAACATAGTGGAGTGCAAGGAACAATCAATTTATTTTTTGTATGGTTTTAATTATTTAATTAAAGTTTGTGAGTTTGTAATTTTTTTTACATTTTAATGATAGTTTACAAATTTAATTTGAAAGGCTAATTCAAAATGTTGAGTATAATTTTATCTAAAATTATATGTATAATATTATAAATTATAAAAACTTCATATTGTTGATATATAAAAGAATTCGAAATTATACATTTAATAATGTGAATAAGTTTTTTATATAAAAATTTGGTAGCTCTTTTGTTATGTTTGAAGTATTTTTTTTTCATCTTCGAGATTGTTTTTAGTGATGTAAAGCTTGACAAGTCATATTTTTTTTCGTTGTTATCAAAATTAGCATATATATCTTAATTAAATATATATATAATATATTGATAAATATCATTTTCGGAGTATCTATTTTATTAATGTTATAATTCAATATGGTGCTTCGAGAATGATATTTATCAACATATTTTATATAGATTTATCTAAAATATGTATGCTAGTAGCACTTGTCATTGCATAAGATAAAAGTAAATATTTATTCATCATAAAATACATTTAATGTAATAATATATTGAGAAATAGTAAGCAACACATAATTTGATATATATAAATAGTATAATAATAAATTTATGATATTAAAATTGTATGCATTTGATATTAAAATAGGAAATAGAGAGAACACATATTATATACATACATACATATATAAGTTTATGATATTCAATCTATAATGACTTGATATGTGATATAATAACAAATGTCAAACCTTATCTTTTTGTAAGTCCTATATCAATTATGACTTTGTCAAGTGTTAAGCCCTGCGATTTTTGGATTGTCAATCCTCATGTCAATTTTAAAGGTAACTAACATACACGACCCATTTATATAGGGGCGATTGAAATTATAAATAGAGTTGTATCAATAAAAGGAATTCCTGTATAGTTATTGAGTCGAACCATTACATAAGCAAGTGGTTTAGGACGTGTCAGTCTTGGTTTGTGTACAATATTTCAAACACATCCAAGTGAGTCATTGACAAGACATTCTTTTATTCATAGGTTTATAGTGATCATCACCCTTGCATCAATAATAATCAATAATTCAACTTCCAATTGTTCATCATCCAATCTCGTAACATTATTGCTTTGTCCTCTAGTCGTAATGCTTCGAGTAATAGGTTAATTCAATGCATACAATTTTATCATATTATGTTATATATTAGTAAGCATGGCACTCTATTTTTGAATTTAAAGTTTTAATGAAGATATTTTTAAATGCTTGACTTTGAAAATGATGACATCATCATGATCTTAATTTTATTAGAATTTCTTTTTTACAAAATTAATATTCACTAATTGCACATGAAAATTTCAATTAAGTATTTAATTTGATTTTTTTAGTTAATTCATTTTGCTTAACATTTTTGTATTTTAGGAATTAAAGTTTAAGTGCCCCACTTAATGGGTCCAAAGGCCAATCTGTCAATTTACTAGGTTACAATTTGACTGGAAATAAATTCGTGAGAGGTTATTATTGTGTATAAAATAATATCCTAAATAGAGATGCTTCAACATGATTATGGGTATTAATATCCATTGTGCGGATGAAATTGGGATATTCAACGATTTTTAGTCTTAATATGCATTGTTTGGTAGAAATCACTCTGAAGTCTGGTTGGAACACAATTGTGACCAAAATGAAGTGTCTATAGCTTGACCCTTGTTTGGGAAGGCATTGTAAGACACAAGCACAATAACATCTTCTCAAAGAATGAAATTTTTTTTAATGCCTTGGCTAATATTCTAGAGGAAAATGGGTGAGCCATGAATGTCCCCTCGAGGGATAGAGAAACAAAATAGAGTCATCAAACATTCCCTTAAAAAGAATAAAATGATGCAACCTATAAGTAATGGGAGTAAAAATATTGATATGTCCAAATGTAGCTATAATCAGTGGCACAGTGAGGTGCCCCGACAGGATAGATGATTGAAAATAATGATTTGTTTAAAGGAGGTTATAATCATTAGCATAGTGAGGTGCCCCAATAGGGAAGATGAGTGAAAATAATGATTTTCCTAAAGGAGTTTATAATTATTAGCATAGTGAGGTGACCCAGTAGGGTGGATGGAAGCATGATACAAATCTAGTTTACCCCAATAGGATAGATATGATCAGAAAAAGTCTACATAATTTACCTCAGTATGGAAAATTAGAAAAGGGGGCTTACAAACTCAATATGTACTCATGGAGTAATAGTAAGCTGACACAGAGAATAAGTATGAATTTGGGCTACCTGCTAGCATGGATATGCACATCCTAACTAGCAAGGATTATTATTCTATGGTGATTTAATTACTGTACATTTAGGTAGTGTTTGGGTAGGTCTAGGATTCTATCAGGTGTGAACAAGGAGAAGTACTACCCACTACATTGTCTGATAGATCCTTTGCCCTGATTTTTATTGTATCTTGTGATATTATATATCATAGTTATAGAAAACTATAATAACAATGTGTATCCAAAACATGAAAAACTTATTTTAAATGCAAGTAGAAATCATTGAGGCATAAGATATAAACAATCAAATCCTAAGTGAATATAATGCAATAAATTAAGTAGAGGAATGAACACAAATTCACAACTCAAGCACAAGATATTGGTAATCAAAATGCAAGTGTAAATAAAGTGTAAGAATCCTACGGTGACTAATTAAAAAAAATGAAAAAAGTCAAATACAAATAAATAAACAAACAAACAATGAATTAAACAAAATAAACAAACAAACACAAACAAATAATAACAAACAACAAAACACCAGTAAACATAAAGAAATAAACAAGGCAAGAGAAACAAGACTCAAATAAATAACACAAAATGAAACAAACAAACAAAACACAAAAAAATAGATCAAAAATAAATAGATAAAATAAACAAAAAAGGTCGTAAACAAATAAAACGAAATAATCAAAACAAATAAATAATCCAAAGTAAAGAAAAGTGTAATAAACAAACTATTCTAAACACCCAAAGACAATATAGAAATAATGGGTAATCATAATATTAGTAACAAACAAAATACAAATTTGTCTATGCATGTATAATAGAGGTGTTACTCTTGACGACAGGATGACCCTTAAGCTAGGTAGCAATGACGCATGTAAAACAACACAAGAATAAATATCACAATGTTGCCCCTTGGCCATAGGGAAATAAAGACACAAACAAGATGGCAAAGATTACCCCTAGACTATAGAAGACAATGCCAGACAAAAAAAAATGAGGGGAATAGAAGAAAAGGAAGGGATAGTCGAGTTGACTCCAGATACACTATGCAAGTGGGCGTTACCTACATAGTTCCATAAACATAAGAACTAATGTGAACTTTAGGCCAAATGTAGTTCTTATTGACCATTTTTTACCCCTAAGTCAAAAATTCAACCCCTATATTTTGAAACTTGACTTATCATGTCTTGATAACCTTGTTCCTAACCATTTCTTGCCTTATGAGGTCTTATTAAGGTCTTGTGTGGTCTTGTTAGCAAAAGTTAAGGTTAATTTGACAAGTTTAAGGTAATGGTTTGTGTTAGTCTTGATACATACCATGATGTGATTAAGGTTGGTAAAATGATGTCAAAGTTCCTTAGTTGTCTATCAAACTCATCTCATGCTTTGATCACCTTGCATGAACACTTTATGCTTGTTTGGAGAAACTAAGGTTAATTTGCAAAGTTTAAGGTGAGTGTTAAGCAAAAGAAGGGTACTTTTGGTGAAGTTCAATGCATGTCCAAGCACATAAGATGAAATATTCATACATCATACTTGTCCAATATTACGAAGGAGTTATCTAACTTGCACATATGTGAGGAATGTCAGATGATGTCATTTTGCAAGTTTAACATCCAAATGAGAGTAAATCACTCCAAAGAAGGCATTTACAGGAAATTATACAGACTTGGAAGATTACATCTTCAGGTGAAAACATCTTAATATTATCTCTTTACCTTCCTCAAATCATTTCCATGGATATCAAGCTTATATAGGTCCTAAAAGTCCAAAACTTGCATCAGAGCCTCCATCAGCTTTGGGGAAGACTAGTAAGGGTCAATGTCATGTGCTTGGCACAAGGAAAAGAGAGAGAGTCATGGCTTGATATTATGGTCAAAGTAAGGGGTCTAATTTCCTTTAGATTTGTGGCATTGGTTTTGAGATTGGTTCCATTTCCTTTATGAACAATCATTAAGACTCCAGGGTGGTCTTAAACCCTACATAAACCCCACATGCTCATTTTTCTTATTAAAATAAAATTTTGAAGTATGTTAGAGGCATAAGAGAAATAGGAAATGTTATATATGGTTTGAAAAATCTTCATACATGATCTTTTAGGTCTCATTTTGGCATGTGTGCCCTAGAAGAAGCTAAATCTCTAGTCATGTTGAGTTGAAGTTAGGGTCACTAAATGGGAAAACATACTTTCACACCTGAAGATGATGATAATAACTCAATAAACATGGTATATTATCTTATCCAACTCTCTCAATCCCTTTTAAGGCATCATATGAGCCTAAATAGACCAAATGTGAAAGGGATACATATTCATAGGCATGTAGGTGTTAGGAGAATAAAAGAACAAGATGGTTTGAGATGGAAAAGAGCTTGTAGAGGGTTTGAAAGTCAAAATCTAAAGTCTTAGTGATGTACAAGGTGGTATGGAATATTGGTGATGTTTGAAAAGGAATGGAGAGTTTAGGAATATTCATAATGGATTCATTAGAGGTCCTTATGTAACCATAAGCCTGCAGACCTGTAGGTGGATGGTTATGACTCATGAACCTAAATCATGAGAAATTTTAGGTTTTAAGACATCCAATACATATTCCTAAACATATATATAACTCTATAATATCCTAAAATATATAGGTGGTGTATGAACTTCAATCACTATGCATAACTCTTGTGGATGGAATAGTCATAGTTACAGGCTTACAAGGGGAAAATACATGTAGTGTTGGTATTGAATAGAGATCCCATAAATTCAAAAGACCTCTAAGAAATATCATGATGTGTTGAGAAATGTTTGAGAGTAATAATTTGGGGGTCATAAATATTTAATCATCTAATAGATGCAGTATATCAAGAAATTAGGCCAGGACTGTGTGTATAAAGTGAAGATGTTGATTGTTTGGTGCTTGAGATATGCCCAAGGGTTTGCCAAAGGGAAAATGGAAATATTAACATCATGCTAACACCACTCAATGACATCAAAATGATAATGAATAGAGGTACTGGAGGTAATGAAGTGATCAACAAGCCTAATTAGGCCTAAAAGACCTAAGTGATGATTTGCAGGCCTACTTGAGGTTTCAAGTTGGTTTCCAAGTTTGAAAGAGAATATACAATATATGAATTGGATATGGAATTCATGAGGCCACAAAGGATGATTAATAATATCACAAAGAGTGACATAAAATAATGTATCTTAAGCTTGCATATATATAATGAGCTCCATTGTCACCTATAGGTCAGTCTAGGCCATGATGAAGAAAAGACCAATTGGAGTGGAATTTTGAGGTCTTAAGAGGATTTTGATTTCATCAGCATATCTGGGATATTAATGAATTTTATTGTAGGGTATAATAGCTAATAGGTCTGCTCTTCATTATCTAAATAAAGTCCACACTCATAAGCAAAAGAATGAAAGACTCACATTGGAAGAGACTTGCCTACCATCTAAAACTTCTAGGGGTGCTTGAAACCATTGTATACAATGCCCTATAAGTAACACAAGCTTGTCTCAGAATTCAAAGTGGAGAAAAAGGGGCAAACATAGTAGATAGGGTCTTTTGCATTATTTTATTTATAAACCCTAAGTATGAACTAATAGAAGGTACAATAGGTCTAGAGAACGACAATGTTAATAATACCATGTTAAAAAGTCAAGATATATGATAAAACCCTCATTAGGGTGTTTGAGATCAAAACCAATCACTCTTACCCCTTTCCACTCATTTGTCTCTTCCTAGACCTCACAATTGTAGGCTCACCAACCCAAGAGGCACCTTCACAAGCTCAGAACTATGCATTTTTCATGGGAACCCAAACTCATTGGGGATGTTAGGGGGCATTTTCTACTTATTATTTTTGGTATTTGTTCATTGATTAGGACCCCAGGTTTTATGAATCATCGTTAAGATGATAAACATGACACAAGCTACCAAAAAGGCTAAAAATAACCCAAAGAGAGAGATTAGCTTCTAAATTTCTTTAAATGCATTAAATTTCCCTTGAAACCACCTAAAAACCATTCCTCACTCCAAGAAGACTTTCACCATTATACTTGCTTGTACTTGCACCTATACAGATGCATTAAATGTTGTGTTTTTGTGAGGTTTGGGATCAAAATAGGGTGTTTGGCCTCATGGATAGATGTAAACTATTGAGGTGTTTTATATCATCACAAGTACAAAAATCCACACATTCAACCCTAGAATTACTTGTACAAGTCTGTTTCTTGAAGGCACTATGAGAAGGCTTGTGAAAGACTAGGTTTTTTTGGCCATTTCTTGGTTCACCCACCTACACAAAGTTTTAAAATCCCAAATTTGGCATGAAGCATGGTCATGTGGTCCTAAAAATTAATCAAACACTTATTTTAAGTTTCACATGTGTGGGAGAAGTATAGATCCAACACTTAGTTTTTAGGTCTAAAGGCCTTATTTAGAGAGATAAAATAGGTGGATAAGTATACTTGTACTTGATGTTAAGTCATAAAAAATTATGTAGAGCTATAAGGGAATACTGGGTACTCAAATCTATCCTTAGTTTTCCAATATCATATGTGGATTATTCTGCACAAGGAGCTATGTGTGTTTTTAGGGCTACAAGGAATTGAAGGAAAGAATGAGCTTTAGGTGTAAAATGAGATGTTTGTGAGTGTTTTATGCATCCAAAGGAGTTGATTCAAGTATTTTATGATTTAGTGATAACTTTCATAGAGATATTGAATTCATGAAGACAAAATCAAGATTTGAGCCACTTGGGCAAGGAGGGGCATAGTAAGAACAATTGGACTTCAAGACACCTAAGGAGTTATGTGATGATCACCACTGAAATTTTAGCATATGAGGTTGTAAAATTTATGCAAGGTGTCAAATAATAATACAAAGTTCATTTCAAGTGAGTTGATTCCAAGAATACCATTTGTCATTCCTCACAAGCCAAGATGGGCAGTTTTTGAATGAATGATGAATCATTGAGGAAATGAAGACTCCTATGCCATTTAGAAGAGGAAAGCATCTTCAAAAAAGTAACACATGTCTATAGGACCTCATGAGACTATTTCATAACTCTTTTCTTGTTTGTAAATTTTTATTTCATGATGAACACTTGTCAATTGCCCTATTTTATGCCCCTTTCTCTATCTCTCTCCTTTTCTCATTCTCTTTAAAAAAACTTTGTTTGGATTTGTATATATCATTTTGTTGAGTATGGAAAATCCATGCTCAAATAAACACTTGTACTATGCCTTGGAATAATGAATGAATTTGATTATTACCCTTCACATGTTTTCAACTAGTGTACTTGCGTGATTATTGATGAATGTTAGTAGTAGCGGTTATACTCTCTCTCATTTGTCCTCTCCTACCTATTTTCAAATGGTTTTTTTTGTTTCAGGTCACATGGTGAGTTTGATGTAGTTATGCATGGTTTGAAAATGAATTTTTAGTCACTAGTGCCTTACTTAGACTTATTGACCAACCCTCTCATTCAATTCATTAGCTATGACCTCTATGTGAAACATTCACATTTGAAGGTCCTCGTTTTGAGAAGTGTAATTAGATTCAGGCCTAATATTTATTTTTAAGTACATGATAGTCAAGTGGGGGGTGTTATTTTGGTGTATCACCTCCTTAAAATAGGTTTATTTCATGTCTTTTCTCTCCCTTTTTCCTTTTAAATAAAGTAGTGTAGTGAGCCTAATTGATAAATCAAGGGGAGTTAGCCCTATAATCAAAGAGGTTTAGTCTATTTAAAGATCACCCATAGCCTAAAAATAATTCCATTGTATAAAAAAATTAAGAGGGATTGAATTACCCTCTCAAGGGTGCAAATTTGAGATATAATAGTTTTAGCATGCCTGGTGGGACAAAGATCCAAAGTGGTCGAAGGATTGTTGTTGTTGTACTTAAGCATACCAGCCTTTGGAGGCATTCAACAAACATCAATGGTGACTCCAAGCTCATTATTAGGTTTTAGCAGCCCAAGCACTTGTTCAAAGTAAGTTTTATCTTTGATTCACTATCTTGATGAGGTTGTTATGGCTGAGTTTGAAGTAAATTTCAATTTCACTCAAATTGATGAGGCATCTCAATCCTATAGTATTGCTTATCAACCTTATTATAATACATATCAATCCTATGATTATCCTACACTCCCCCCACATGGTTATGATGATACATATGAATATCCTTGTCTTCAACCATGCTATCCTCTTCCCCCTCCTCCACTATCTTTCCAAGCTTATCAAGATGGAATGGATGAGATGGAGAACAAGATACTAGCCTATGAAAAAAAGGTTTATTCAACTTCTCAGTATGAGGAAGGGATTGGGATTTTCAAGATGCATCTATCTCCTCTAATTATCTATTAGAGAGGGGTGAGTTGTGTACATTTGTATTAGATAAGATGGAGACTTGGGAAAGATAACAAAGTGAGTTGGATCAGATGTTTCAAGATTCATCTTGTATCTCTTATTGGCGTTCTTGTGTTCCTTATCCTCATGAATTCATTGATTATCCTCAAGTTGAGCCAAGGGAGATTCCTAGTTAGAATCAATAACAAACTCTCAAACCTATTCAAGATAAACAACCTTACTATAGCTCCACTTTCTCCTCACCCATCCCTCAAGCCCAAGCTATCCATGAGGATGAAGATACTTATTCTTTGATAAAGTGATTGCCAAGTAGAATGAGTAGAATGAATAAGCTTTAAGAAAAATCCTTCCCTCCCCTTAGAGAGTCTTTAATTGATCTTATTGCTATCAAGACTCTAAAGACTATTCATGATCAACCTACCATGCCACATACTCCCTCTTAAATGAATGAACTCCCTTGCCCTCCCACCATCTCCCTTATTAAAGAGGAACCTATTTTATGGAGGATAGATGAGGAAATTACTACTACAAGTGAGTTTCAAGGAGAATGTGAAGAGAGTGATTCAACTGTGTATAAGTAAGAGATATTAATTGGCACCACTCTTAGTGAAGAATGGGGAAATTTAGTTTTCAAAAATGAGAAAGAATGTAAGCTTGAGGAAAGAGTACAAGCTAAGATCTTGGATGAGGTTGAAGTGATTTTTAGAAGGCAATAAGTTGAACTTGAATAGGTTGGCTCCCAATTAAATCATGACTACACAAAGTAGCTCAATATTATTGACATCCCTATAGCTCTTAAAGAGAAACATGAAGATGTTATTCAAGTTGGCCTCACTCAGATTAACTAAAGAAAGAAGCCAAATGAGGATTGGTATTATTACATTGAGTCCCTTCAAGAGATTGAAGTTTTTTGCAAAGGTACATTTCTTATTGAAGATCATGCTCATGAGGAGGTTGATCAAAACACATCCATCAAAGACCATGATGCATCTTGGAATGAGTATGCAAAACTCCTTAAAGATCTTGATGAACTTGTAATAGATGATAAGCAACATGATATCACTTAATATGACATTAAGACCCAAGAACAATGCCTAGATGGAACATCATTAGATGAGGCTTAAGCTATTCCTATAATTGATAATGTGATCAATAGTAAGGCTTTCTTCAAGATCAAGGAATAACATAATGTAAGCCTTGAAGCACAAAGTGAGGTTATTTTCATAGGTGACTAGTTTGTTGTTGTGGACTCACTTGAGAATATACCTATTGGGTGAATATTTTGTCACCAGCAAACTGATGAGCAAAATAGGTCTCTTCAACCACATCATAGGGAGATTGGTTGGCCAAATGTGCAGATTTACCACATTAGAGGTGGACAAATCTCTCCTCTCATCAAGGGGAGGTTCCCTATAAATATGAGGAGTTATATACTATATATATAAGTAGAAAATAACACTCAGGGGTAGGACTACACCATCCATTTCTCCTTTTTTAGATATTATGTTCACAGACAAAGGAGAAATCTTGGTGATAATACTGAAGGCACTTCTCTTCTTTCAAAAGTGGTCTTGCAGTAGAGCGTAGGAGTTCTTTCTGGTGGGTAACCAACAGGTAACAATGGCACAGGAACCAACAAAATGAGGTATAACACAAAGTCTCCACCTCAATTGCCCAAAGAGTGAAACACGAAGGATAATGGGGGCACAAAGTCATCCCAAGATCCTTTACATAGAAAGAAACTATAAACACACTGACGACAATTATGGCAGCACAAAATCTTTCCACAATTGGCTTCAGGACACCTTCTTGATTATTTCCACTAGTTCTACTTGTTAAATTAAATAAACAAGAATGCTCTTAGGAAACAGACATAAGAATAATTTCTTAAGATAACACAAGATATAATGGCACAAAGTCTGAAAGTAACTTGCTTTCTCATTCAGATAAAGAAATATGATCAACAATCTGAGCTCAAAGACTCAGTAATCACCTTTCAATTTGGGCAGAGTTTTTCTTCTATAATGGAGAGATCTCTTTTGCATAAAAAAAGAGATTACAATATATAGCAGCCAAGAAAGGCTTGGTGCTTTGTTCCATGGAATGGCCCATGCTGCATTCAATGCCTTGAATGCACTTTTAGTTCTGTTAAGGGGCCATGCTTGGAATAGTGCATCGACCTTAACTGTGGCATGCCAATTCATCTCATATGTCTCCTCTAAAGTATAAGCCACCTGGTCCTTTCCTTATTATTTATGCAGCTGTCCACTTTGCCTTTACTTCATGGAAGAAAAACAAGTTGCATCCTTGATTTGGTGTGCTCAAATGACTACTTGGTGGACTGTTTCACCTACTGAAAATAACTCTCTCGTAGGTATTTCAATATCTTCTGTAGCCTTCTCTTTTTTCCTATTGAAATTAGAGCTCTCAGGCTATCTTCTTTAGCTGGTTGCTTGGTTCATCCTTCAAGTTCTATGATATATTTAAAAATTAATGGATATTCCATTACCTTAAATTTGACGTCCGTGAGGACGTCAATGGTTGTTGGTTGTTTGAACCATATTGAACCATGAACCTTTGAACCTTTGAAAGTTCATTGGTTTAATAGTTCAACGGTTCAAGCGGTCTTTATTGGTTCCTTGGTTCCATCATTTCCCTAGTTCAATTGCTTCCTTGCTCTTTGGTTGAACCATCTCTTTGAACTGGTCTCTGGAATCTTCTGCTTCCTTCCTTTGCTTGGAGTTGTCCTTGAACATTTGAAAGTTCATTCTCTTTCTCAAAATCTTTTATTTTGGCTAAGTCTTTTGAAGCCTTGAAATTCCTTCAGCTTAGTGTTTTTGGAACACCTTGAAGGGAAAGTGTCCTTTCGAGTCTTTGAAAAAGGTCCATTTTCTAGGTGCCGAGAGCCCCCCACAAAGGTACCTATCCTTCAAGATTCTTCAGGGTCCTTCGGGCGGTCTACTTCTTCAAATCCTTCAGACAAAATGTTTGAAGGAAATCTTCCCTTGCCTTAGCCACTTTTCTGTCAAGCTTTTGATCATTCCTTCAGGCAAAATGTCCAAAGGAATTTCTTCAGACATTTTGTTCGAAGGATTTCCTTTGTGAAATTATTCCACAGAAAATCTTTTTGAAGGAATTCTTTTGGTTCCTTTACTTGGTAATTTCTTTAGACAAAAGTCTGAAGGAAACCTTACCCTTTCGGCCTTCTCTTTGATCTTTGAGCAAATTTTCCCTACCCTCCATAAGGGCACCTACCTTTTGTTCACTACCCTCTGCAAGGGCACTTGACCTTTCAACTTTGGGGCACTCCTTTGAACCGTTCAATTGAACCAACCGATTGAACCAACTTTGGTTCAACAGCTCAATAGTTCAATCTTTTGTTCAAGTCATTCAATTGACCGCTTGAACCAATCTCTTTGAACCAACCGCGTTAAACCTTTGAAACTTTGAACCTTTTTTGGTTCAAGGTTCAACAGTTCAATGGTTCAATCTTCCTTCTTTTACTAAGTCTTTTTGAAACCGTTGAACTTTGTCAAAGCAGTTGAACTTTGAACTTTTTCCAAAGCGCTTAACTCTTTAAGCTTGCCGATGTCATTGAACCTTTGAACCCGTTGAACCTTTGAACCTTTTGGGAAGCAGGGTTCAACGGTTCAATGGTTTAATCCTTTGTTTGAAGCTTGCTGATGAACATTTTTGGTTGAACCGTTGCATTGAACCAATCTTGAAATTGCCTAAGTGTTGGGAATTTGTTCCTTTGTGAGAACTCACCTATTGAAGCTGTTGAACCTTTGAACCTGCTAGTCCCTTAACTGAAAAAGCTTGAATAATGAAGAATTTGAATGCTCATAACAATTTTTGAGAAGGGAAGAGATAATTTTGCCCTGCAAGACCAAAATAGTTCATATGTTGTCCTAAAAATGAGTGACAGATTTTGGGAACAACAATACCAAGAACATTGACAATCAAAAGGAGGGCGAAGCCAAAAAGATAAAGGTCCAAAAGGCACCTTACCTTATGTCATTTTCCACTTCATGGAATAAAAGTTCTCAAAAACTTCCCCTTTGATACAAGAGGAATAAGATATGTTTAGGTCAATTGTATATATTAGTAGATTATGTTATCTCTTGTTTTCCTTAAGTGCATGGCTAGAACATATGTGTTGTCTTGTTTCCTTTGCTTTGTGTGTTGTTCTTATTTTGTGTGTGTTTGGAGGTTGATTCAGTTGTATTATCCTTATCAAGGTCTGATCAGGTCTTTATTAGATCATAAGTGAATCCATTACCTAATTGAAGGACAAGGCCACTAGTCTAATAAGCACTATAAGCATGTTACCCCTATGAATCACCTATTTTTTGACCATTTTGACCCCCAAGTCAAAAGGTCAACCCCTATATTTTGAAAATTGACTTATCATATCTTGATAACCTTACTCATAATCATTTAATGACTTATGAGGTCTTATTAAGGTCTTGTTGAGCTCTTGTTAGTAAAACTTAAGCTTAATTTAACAAGTTTAAGGTAATGGTTTGTATTAGTCTTGTCTTAGTCTATACATACCATGATGTGAATAATGTTAGAGGTACAAACCATTGAGAGGGGGGGTGAATCAGTGGTGGCAAATAATCCAATTCAATTTCCAAACCCTTCAAATACTTAAGCATTTAATACAACCATTTATGAAGCATTCAAGATTTTTATAGAAATGACCAAATATATAATGAAAGATTACACACACAACATAATATCTGTGGGAAACCCTCTTGGGGAATAAAACCCACTCTCAAGCCTACAAACACATGGACTACTTATCCTGTAATATGATCACAAACATGAAATTGGTTAAGTCCTAACCAAAATTTAGTGAAACATCTGTTTCACAAGGAGCACATGTCCCTAGGATGATCAAGTCTTTCTAACCACCAGTTGGTCAAGTCCTTCTGACCAAATTTAGTGAAAATCCCTATTTCACAAGAAACACCTACCCCTAAGATGATCAAGTCATTTTTACCACTTGTAGGTCAAGTCCTTTTGACCTATGTGTTGAGCACCCTCCCAACACCTATGAAATGAACATCTCTTAAACACTGATTACCTACCGATATGATCTAGATATAATGTATATCAACCCCTTAACTTCTCCACACAACCACAAACATCCAAAACCACCTTTTGGATCACTCTACACTTCTCAGCAATAAATTTGTCACAACCTCAATAACATGACCAAATTGTCATACACATAGTCCACACTCTGATCTTCCTCTAAAATCAACCACCAAGATTACACAGACATCATCTATACTTTGCTCACACTCAAGGCATCCAAAACATCCTTTTTGACCACTCTAGACCTCTTCACTCATCCTCAATCTTCAAATCTATAAGAAGACTATCTTTGACATCAAAAATATAATTTATAGGTCATATACATAGTCATCAACCTGCTCTACTCCACAACCCATCCATTAGACACACACCCTTTCTTATTTCCGTCATTCTTCAACTCTCCCATTCACCTCTTCTCCCATGTCTCTCATAACTAGAAATCAACACATTTGGTTTCACCTTTTATAAAGCCTTCATGATTATTATCTTCTTAGTCAGCCTTTAAAATTGTCTTAACCCTTAAGACATATTACATAGCTCAATACCATTCTCATATTTTGGCCATAGCAATTATGGGTCACACTTAAGCATCTACACTTTTTAATTAGGTCTTAGTAGCCCTTATAGGTATCATGGAGACCAATTCACCCATTTAGCACTTCATCAAGCAATTTAGAAACATAAGACCACTTCTAAATGTATAGGTCCACTCCACATGACATATTAGACATATTTAAATTATTATAGTCATCATTACACACTTATGTGTATGCTCATTCTACTCAAACATTAGCCTTGTACATAAAAACACTATGAACAAACAAACAATCAACTTCTAATCATTTTTCCATATTGAATATGGATTGGTCAAACCTTCATAATCCATAAATATGGTCTTCATAGAGTCTAAAACACTCTTTGATAGTTATCTCATCTTGAAAAGTATAAATACCATCAAGAATAGCCCAAATATCCTTCTCGGGTCACTTACAGAACATGGTCAAACACATAGTCAACTTTGGAGCTTAATAACTTTGAATATACAAGCATTATAACATTCTAACTAGATTCACTAGATGCACCTTGAAGTCCTATACAACTTTTATTTTTACTACATCAATAAGTTTGTCCTGGATCAAAAGTTATAGATCAAAAACTAATCACTAGTTTTCCTTCGTTAATTTGAATTTTCAAATTCCAACGGTCACTGTTAAACATCAAACACTTTATCAACATCTCATGTCCTCTCATATTTTGAATGAATACACATTATTTATCTCCCTTAAAAGTAGTATGAACTTTAACTATTCTAAACATTTATTAGTTTGACCTCATCTCGTGCACCCTTACAATATTGATTAAATACACACTGTCAATCTCTATGGATTAGCCTGGTCTTTACCTTGTAATGCTCACTATTGATCTTTGATCCTATCTCCCATGATTGTGCCACTTGGCAGATCTACATGAATTTTGAGAATCCTTTGATTTTTTTACTTAATACACATAATTATATCATTACTAAAAGGTTCATGCGCTCCATTGGATCTTTGTCTGATAGATTAGATGCTCACCGTAGATCTACTGCTCAATATTTGTGATTGTGACACATGTCATCAACACGTTCATTATTTGACATATTGACTTCATATGCATAATTGATCACTATCTGATAATATCACGTTCTCCATTGTATCATTATTTTTTTAGATAAATTTCTCACCGTTAGATATGTAGTCTGAATAAATGCTAGTCATAGATCTTTGATGTCACAAATTTGGCTAAGTATAGGAACTTGGTAAACTCTATCTGAGAAGCCAACTTTGCACCTTGATAACTTTTGCTCCACTCAACTAAATGATCTAAAACTTGGACCATAGCAACTTGGGACTAATTCGATCACACCCATATGACCAACTCCCCTTGCCTATCCATACGTGGTAATCATGACATCATCAAACTACCTATTGAGATTTTTCTGCCACTAGACCCAAAATGTCTAGATAAAAACTATGAACTACCAGATGAAAAAACACTCATGCACACAAGTATTCAAATTATATAGTACTTATTATGGGACCTCTTGTACAAACTCAAATCACCATACTCATCCCTAAACATCTTAAACCATGTTAAAACTAAATATCAACCAAGCCTATTTCAAGCATACTAGAACAAGCACACTACATAATTTGTCATTAACACTTAGATTGTCAAGACACTTCATCCACTCACCTAGACACCTCCATGACATCACTGAAAACTCTCCAAAAATCTCCCCCTTTATCATTTATGTCAACACCCATCATAAATCTCACCTTTCTTCTCTCTCTTCAAGCACTCTCACAATAAGAACCTTCTCACCCTTTAAAATAATGACAAAGTGGGCATAAACTAATCCTAAGGACCTAAAAATAACACCAATAGGAGAGGACCACCTTAGAAATATGATACAAAATCCCCCTTACCTTGAGCCTACCTCTTCTTTTCCTTGACAACTTCCTTTTGCTACATGCCAACACTCTCTTCAACCAAGCACTACATCTAATGAAGAAAGAACACAAAAAATTACCAAAATATGATGGAAGTTGCCAAGAAATATCTGAGAGGGATTCCCCCTAATATCTCTGAGCCATTTCACTTCCTGAGCATATTTAGATGTTCACACACCATGAAGAACCACCACATAGGCTTACTAGCCTTTTCTCAAGCTACCTCAAGGACCACTAACAAAACTTCATGCCACTCATCAAATAGGAAAAAATATATAAACCAATCATATAACTTACATTGAAACACTCATACCATGTTATTTTGTAGAAATGGATCAAAAAACACTTTTCTTCACACTAGGTCTATCTAGTCTCCTTATAACCCTACCTAGTACTTACAGAGACCACAACTTTTAGTAGACACACCTTCAAAATCTAAAACTTCATGTATGGATCATTCTCATATTCCCCTTTAAGCACACAAATTTTCATCACCTAGATCCTCATCTGAAACATACTTCCTTCACAAATCTACTAGCTAATTAGGCCTCCATTTTGATAAAAATTTGAATAGTTTGAAAAATATAAACCTTAAAATCTTGGTGAAGCATGATTTGATAACCCATTTTGCCCATTAAACTTATTAATAAGCCTCAGACCTTAACTCATAAGGCAAACCACTTTTATAGCATAGCCCAAAACTCTAGAATCTCAAAATAAACAAGGTTAACAAACCTCCTTCTGGTCAACGCCCACCTCTAAAAATTCTTTAACACATGGAGACAACCATCACACACTTCTAGAATAATATTTGATCCTTCATAATTTTTGAAACCCATACATCCTTTAACCATGGCTTTGATCTATAAGAAGAAAAATAAACCTGGGAGCACACAAAAACCTCCAAAAGGCACAAACAGGATCATCAAGACATAAAAACACTTGGAACACATCAAAAATAAGTGCACAAAACTTTATGAGCACCAAAATCTTCTTGATATTCCATCAATCTCATTATGTCACCTAAAAACACCCATTTTGATCCTACAAACACTGCATATACAATAAAAACAACTTATGACATCACTCTGACCTCATTAAAGCACGTATCCCATCTTGACACACCAACTCCAACTAGAAACACTCATCTCTTGAATTCTATAAACTTATAAATAACACCGCAACAACACTTTCTTCTCCACTAAAAGGAGTATCTTAAGAAGTAAATATAGAGACCTCCTACTTCACATGGTTCCTTAGAACAATGTGAAACCAAGAGTTGCCCACAACTCCTCATATTCCTTCTCCTCCTTGGTCATCTAATACTGATAGTTGTTCTTCTTATTCTTAGGCTTAATAAAAACAACTTGCTCATCCACTACAACATTCTCCTTTTCTTCTAAGACTGTATTGATAACACATGGGGATAACATAGATTCATCACACACCTTTTTAGTTGAAGGATCTTTTTTGCATTGTATAACATCACCTTCAAAACTTGAAAACATAGGAACCAAGTTTGAAACTTGATCATACACAACACTTTTCTCATTAGCATCTAAACACACCTCAAAACTAGCCTCAACCAAAACTTTGGTCTTCTCCTTGAGCTTGGTCTCTTCATTCACAATATGAGCAGACAATGAGAACTCTTGGCACTCTCTAACTTTTGTAGCATTCTCCATCATAGAAAATAGATTACTTCAACTTGCTGACTCATCATGACTCACACTTACCACCTTTGGTTTTCATGAGTTAACTTGCCTTCATTCTTGAACTCTAGGAACTTTATTAAACCTATTATGTCTTGTAGGCCTTTGCTTACAGAATCTAGCAATGTGACGTCTTTGTTTATATTTGAATCACACTATAACTATTGAAATAAGCTTATCTTACTTTTCTTGATTAAAAAATGTCCATTCTTTTGATAATTGAAACAAACTATTCCTTTTGAATAAGACTCACCTTTTGACTGATGACCCCCATCATAGTTCCATGCAAACTAATTTCTAACATGTCTCTTGCATTCTCTAGATATATACCCAAACTAATTACATGTGTAATAGTAACCATTAAAAATTTCATACCTCATGGAATTTGGTTGTTTGATCTGATATGGCTTCACTCTACTAGCATCTTCATTCCTTGACTGATTGTTAACCTTCAAGGTTTGATTTATATTAGTCTTCATCTTATCTTGAGTTGTATTTTTTGGTTCTTTTTTATGTCCAAGATCAGTTCTATCACTTGCATGCTTTTGACCACTCAGAATATTATCTAGATCACATGAGCTCTTTTTAAATCTTATAAATGACTACTTCTTTCTATATGTCTTTACTAACTCAACTTTTAATGACTTATTTTTAATTACATATCTTGAACATTCATCTTCTTTATCATTCAGGCTTGTAGATAGGATTTCCAATTGACAACTGAGATGCTTGACTATATAGTCATGCTTCTTGGTGTCTTGATTCATCCTTGCTTCATACACACTAAATTTCTCCTCATAGTCCTTTATTTGAGACTTCATCTTCTTTTTAATCTTCTTCTCAATCTTTAGTTCTTTAAGAGCATTCATCAATTCAGTCTCACAGTCCACCTCATCTTTATCATCATATGAATCATTCCAAGTACACTCCTTTTGATATGAGAAAATTCCTTCCTTAGCCATAAAGAGGTCTTCATCTTCAACAGGACCATCATCTTCAAGATCATACTCTGAGTCACTGTCTTCACTCTCATCTGATGAGCTACAATCTTCTTTGGTGTAGAGACTCTTCTTGTCCTTGAAGTACTTATTCTTATTATCAAACCTCTGAATGCCTTCTTAATTTTATTAGACCTAAATGATAGATTGCCATCATCATGAAATTGACCATGCTCTTCATCATCATTCTTATTATGCTTATGAGGTCACTTGTTATCAAAATGTCCTACTTATCCAAAATTGAAGCATTTGAAGGGTAGTTTAGCCTTATACTTGCTTGACCATGTTTTCAATTTCCTTTTAAATAAAATAATTAGTTCATCTTCATCAATATCAGATGTGTCATCCTCCTTGAGTTTCTTACCTTGAAACTTCTTATTTGGATTCATTTCTATCTTGAATTTTACTTCCTTATTTTATGGTTTATCATCATCTACTCTCATCTCATAGGCAATAAGAATACCATGCAAATCATCCAGCTTCAACTGAGTAAGATCATGACTTTCTTCTACAACAAATACTTTAGAATCAAACTAGAGAGAGAGAGAGAGAGAGAGAGAGAGAGAGAGAGAGAGAGAGAGAGAGAGAGAGAGAGAGAGAGACCTTAATACCTTTTGAACTACAATAGATTCTTTAATATTCTCTCTAAGACCTCTAATGATGTTCATAATCTCATCAACTCTCTGTAGAAAGGATGCCACATAATCTTCTTCCTTCATCTTAAGACTCTCAAATTGTCTTCAGTGAGTCTAAAACTCTGCCAACTTAACCTTTGAATCTCCTTCATAAATAATATTCAATTTATCCCACATTTACTTGAAATATATTCATTAGCTTATCTTGGTGTATTCATTCTCTAAAATACCACAAGTGATAACATCCATTGCCTTATAATTATCCTCAAACAACTTCTTATCTGTAGTACTGGATGGAGGAATAGTAGGTGTAGATTAACCATCCACGAAATATTTCCAAGTATCAAACCCTAGGGACATGATGTAGGTACTCATCCTCACACTCCAAAATGCATAATTAGATCTATTGAACATTGATGCTTGCTTAGTGTAAAAACCTCCTTGCATTTGATGGCTACCCATAATGTACCTTGGATCTCCTTCAAGCTGTCAAGCCTTTACCAAAGGACCTACTCTGATACCAATTATTAGAGGTATAAATCAATCATGGGGGGGTGAATTAGTGGTGGAAAACAATCAAATTTTAATTTTAAAACCCTTCAAATACTTAAGCATTCAATACAATCCGTTATTTATGAAGCATTCAAGAAGTTTATAGCAATGAAAAAAATATAATGGAAGATTACACACACAACATAAGATCTATATGGGAAACCCTCTTGGGGAATAAAACCCACTCTCAATATTGAAAAAACATGGACTAATTATCCTATAAGATGTTCACAAACATGATACTGGTTAAGTCCTAACTAAAATTTAGTGAAACACCTATTTCACAAGGAGTACATGCACCTAGGATGATCAAGTCCTTCTGACCACCAGTTGGTCAAGTCCTTCTGACTGGTTTTAGTGAAAACACTTATTTCACAAGGATCACCTACTCCTAAGATGATCAAGTCGTTCTTACCACCTTTTGGTCAAGTCCTTTTGATGTAGATGTTGATCACCCTCCCAACACCTATGAAATGAACATCTCCTAAACACTGATTGCCTACCAATATGATGGAGATATAATGTATATCATTTCCCTTCACTTCTTCACACAACCACAAACATCTAAAAACACAAATATAACCTATAGGTCATACACATAGTCATCAACCTACTTTTCTCTACAACCCATCCATTGGGCACACATCCTTTCTTCTTTCCTTCACTCTTCAAATCTCACATTCACCTCTTATCTCAAGTCTCTCACAACTAGAAATCACAACATTCGATTTCACCTTTTATAGAGCCTTCATGATTATTATCTTATTAGTTGGCCTTTATATTTACCTTAACCCTTAAGACATCTTACATATCTTAATACCATTCTCATAGTTTGGCCATAGAAACAATGGGTCACACTTAAGTAGCTACGCCTTTCAATTAGGCCTTAGTATCCCTTATAGGTCTCATGGAGACCTATTCACCCATTTAGCACTTCATCTAGAAATTTAGAAACATAGGACCACTTTAAAATGCATAGGTCCACTCAACATGAGCTATTAAACATCCTAAAATGATTATAATCATCATTATACATATCTGTGTATGCTCAATCGACTCCAACATTAGCCTTGTACACAAGAACACCATGAACAAATAAATAGTCAAATTTTAAGCATTTTTTCATATTGAATATGGATTTATCAAATCTTCATAATCCACACAGATGGTCGTCATGGAGTTTATAAGACTATTCGACAGTTAGCTCATCTCAAAACATCAAAATACCATAAAAAATAGCTCAAATATCCTTTTTGGGTTACGTATAAAACATGGTCAAACACACATTCAAATTTGGAGCTTAATAACTTTGATTTTACAAACATTCAAACCTTCTAACTAGATTCACTAGATGCAACTTGAAGTCCTATACATCTTTAATTTTTACTACATCAAGAAATGTATTCTAGATCAAAAGTTATAGATCAAAACTAAGCATTGGTTTTCCTTCATTAATTTGAATTTTCAAATTCCAACGATCAATTTTAAACATCAAACACTTTGAAAACATATCGTGCTCTCTCATATCTTGAATGAGTATGCATCATTGATCTCCGTTGAAAGTAGCCTAATATTTAACTATGCCAAACATCTATCAGTTTGACCTCATGTCATGCACCCTTACAATATTAACCAAATATGCACCATTGATATCTATGGATCAGCCTACTCTTTACCTTGCAATGCTCACCATTGATCTTTAATCTGAGATCCCACGATTTGCCACTTTGTATCTCTATATGCCTTATAAGCATATTTCTAAAATTTGAATTAATATGCACCATTGGATCATTACAAAATAATTCATGCATTTCCTTAGATCTTTGTCTAATATATTAGATGTTCATCATAGATATGTTGCTCAATCTCTATGATTATGACATATGTCATCAACACATTCATTCTTTGACATATTGACTTCATACACACCATTGATAACTATTTGACAAGATCACATGTTCTATTGCATCCTTATCTAATCAGATAAATTTCTCACAATTAGATCTATGGTCTGATTAAATGTTAGCCATAGATCTTTGATATCACAAATTTGGCTAAGTATAGGAACTTGGTAAACTTTATCTCAGAAGCCAACATTGCACCTTAATAACTTTTGCTTCACTCAAATGCATGACCTAAAACTTGGACCATAGTAACTTGGGACTAATTTGATCACACCCATATGACCAACTCCCCTTGACTCATCTATACGTGGTAATGGTGACATCAACAAACTACCTACTCAAGTTTTTATGCTGCTAGACCCAAGACGTCTAGATGAAAACTATGAACTACTAGATGAAAACCACTCATGCACGCAAGAATTTAAAGCATATAAGACTTCTTATAATATTTATTGCATATCCTAAAATCACCATACTCATCCCTAAACATCCCTAACCATGCCAAAACTAAAGATCAGTCAAGCATACTAGAACAAGCACACTACATACTTTGTCATTGACAATTAGATTATCAAGAAACTTCATCCACTCACCTAGACACCTCCATGACATCACTAAAAACTATCCAATAAATAAGGTTGGTGTTTCACTCAAAGTTCACTATTTTTTAAAAGAAGATAGTAAAACTAGAAATACAGGTTGTGGTAAAAATACCGATAAAAGTGCGCATATTAGATCCAAAGATTGTGAAGAGATCCTCTTTAGCTTGGGATGAAGACCTATAAATAAGAAAGCTCTAAAGCAAATTTGTTGGTTAAAAAACTATCTAGGTGGATTTCCTAGCTGTGGCTAGATCTTGGAAGCATGATCTTCCTTAGGGGATGTCAATCCACTATTTTAAAATAATTAAATTGATAAAATAGAAAGGAAATACTTGCATTAATAATGAAAAGGTATTGAAACTAATAACAATGATTACTTGATAAAGAGATGTGCTATAAATGATCTAATTAGTGATAAGTTGATTAGTGTTAGTGTTAATGGGCTGAAGTATGGTTCAAAAAATTAGGTAGAAGTTTATGGTTAGGTAGAAGCATAGAAAAGAGGGTTTGATTGGGTATAGGTGGTAAAAGGGAGCTTGCTCATTTTAGGTATGATAATGAACTGTCCATGGTCAAGATGATCATTGACAATTAAGGGTAATCATTGGTGGTTAGGTAACCATCAATGGTTGGGATAACCATCGATAGTTGCCTATAAGTGAACTAAGGTTAATATTTTGGGTATAAATCCTGAGAGGTGGGTGAGGTTTGTACTAATTTCAAAGTGGAAATATGATAAATAAATATGGAAAATAGATTATTATCTTATCAAGAAGGTGGATTGGATAGATAGTTGAGGTATATTACTTGATGTAGAAGTTAATCATAATTTTGACAGAGTGACAGTGCTTGGAGTGGTGATGGCAAGTTTGGCTTGCCTAATTATTGAAGTGCCTAATGATGATTGACTTTCAAAAGAGATTTTGGATACTAGAGCTCTTGATAATAATGGTAGATGATTTTCCATTACAACTCTCCTCTTCTTATAGGCAAGGGCAAGAGGTTGAAGTGGGAATGTAACTAGGGATTCTAATTATAACTCATCCATGCAATGCCTCATGAAATGATTTGGATGACTTATATTTAGAAAAGTTAAGTGATAGTTTACATGGTGATTGTATGTTAAGGTTTTACTTGGTGAAGCCTAACCGTTGATGGTTAGCTTGACCATCAGTAGTCGAAGGAAAAAGGCCAAAATAGGTAAAAAGGGCTAGTTCAAGCTAGATAGGTCAAAGTAGATAGAAATGGGTTTAGGTAAGGTAAAAGGTCTAAGGGGTTAAAATAATCAAAATCATGCATGTATATTTTTGGTTTCTATATTTGCCCCTTTTTGTTATATGTCTTGAATCAACAAGCTACAAAATAAAAATGGAAGCTGGGTATTGTAAAGGTCAAGGTTGCCTTGAGAATGTAAGGAAGCATTTCCCCTCAAATCAAGAAGTGATGAGGTAAAATGAAATCAGGTCAAGGTTTAAAAAAGTGGTAGATGGAGCTGGTGAGTGAGATGCAGAACTTGTGCATAAAAGTGACTAAGTTTGATAGTTTAGATCGTGCAAAGACTAAAGTTGCCAATGTTAATGAAAATAAGGTTTGTGTGAAGAAGACAAGTGACCAATGTATTATGTGACTACTGTAGGCATGGCAATTGGATACACCTATTAGTCTCAGAGGCAAATTTAGTGTTTTGATGGGTACCTAAGGTAAGAAGTGATCCCAAAAAGATATAAATGATCTATTTATTACACTAGGTGGTGCAAAAATATGAATAGGGAAGATGGCAAGATCGGTCGATGTGGTCAAAATGACCCATGCAAAGGCATCACAAAACATGCAAAGAGTTTGGTAAAAATGATCAACATCGAGGTGGACGTAGGCAAATGGGTAGGTTAGGGTATGGCCGAGATGACTCCATATGCACTAGGCAAGTAGACGTTACCTACACAGTTTAGGGGATGCAATATCCCATAATAACTTCAAGCTAAATGTAATTTTTTCTTGGAAGGGTAGTGATTAGGTAAATAGGTAAGTGAAAGTGCTTAAAGTGAGGTAAGTATATTATCAAGGTTGCACACAAAATGTGATTCAGTGTGATAGTCCTTATTATAATGGCTGGCATTAAGGTGTATGTGGTCAAATGGGTTGGTTAGAGAAGGGTACTCTTAGAAAGGTTAAGTGCTAGTATGTTAAGTGGAGATGAGGTGATCTCGTAAGAGAGTAGTACCTTGGTGGATGCTAGTGAAAAATTAAAGGAAATATGTGGGACCCTGATCATCGATGATCAGTGGTTTTGAGGGGTTGACCATTAATAGTCACCTTGATTGTCAATGGTCAAAGGGAAACCCTAAAAATTGAAACATAAAAGGTGAAAGTGAAAAGTCATTTTCACCTTTTGACATTTTACTCCGTGCTTTTTACTTTGGTGATTTTGTACTGAGGGTTGACTAAGTTGACAATGAGGTGGGAAGTGACGATTGGTTGAGCTGGTGTGTGAGGATATTTAGTGTTGATTGAGATGGATGGTGGATGAGGACACAATTGAGTAGAGGGGCACATGCTCTGACCACATTAGTGATCACAAAAAGAGGTAGGGGGTTATCTAAAATTGATAGCATGGTTAAGTTAGTTGTGCTAAATATTTATTTGTAGAGAATGTGGAATGATTTGGTTAGGGTTTAAAATTATTTTTTGGTTTAGGGAAGATAATGCCCTAGTGTTAGGTTTTTCCTTAATTAGGCAAATGTGTTGGTGAAATTGATAGTGGGAAGGTGTGTTAGGTTGGGAATGGATTGTATATTGGTGGTGGGTAGGTTAGTGTGGTAGGAAATAGTGATGGTAGGGTTTTGAGAGGTTTAGGGTTCAAAGGTCACACCATTGGTCATCACACACAATGACTGTCGATAGTTGGACCTGACCATTGACGATCAAACTCGAGGGAAAAAAGGGCTTGTAGGGACCATCGATAGTTCAAGGAACCATCAATGGTCAAGGGTGTGCTTAGAAAATGTTGAGAATTTATTTAATGAAATGTTGGAAAAAAGTTTTTTTATATTGAAAGTTTGTAAGTATGATATAGCAAATGTAATACTAATTTTTTTTTTAATAGTATAAAAAGGTTTTTAAGATATTTTATCTGTTGGTTGAAAAGGAAAAGTCAAATATAGGGGTGATAGGATGAGATGTTTTTGTTGAAAAGAGTTAGTGGATAAAATGATGTGAGAGAAATGTAAGGTGGGAGATATAATATTGATGTTTTTAAATGATTTATGAGAGATTGAGGATAAAATAAACTCGATTGTATCCCCTCGTGTTTTTATTTTACTTTGATATGTATACATTCACACACAACAAAATGAGGTAGATTTACTCAATACGAGGGCATGGCTGAAAGTGGACCTAGGAGAATTGAGATCCTTAGGAATCATGAGGAAAATTGGAGAATACACTGAGGATATAATTATGGAGAAGATAATAAGTCCCAGGGATGACAAGTGTGATGAGTTAGAAGATTAGGAACATAAAAATTGGGAAGAGATTATAAATGGAGGAAACACAAAAGTCACTATGATGAGAAGGAGAAAAGTATTGGGGGTGGTAAGATTAGTGAAATTGAAGATCAACACTAGAATATTTTTGAGTAAAATTTTCATGCTTTGGATATTCTTTTGTTGGAGAAGGAACAAGAAGATATAAATATAGATGACAAAGATTTCATAAAAGATCAGAACCAAGATTAACAAAAGTTAAAAAATGTTTTGAGTGAGTCTTTCGATTTAGAGGAAATTACTAAAACTTTAAGACTGACTACTAAGATAGAGGGTAAGAAGATGAGGGTACCTACATTTTGGGAGGGATATATGTACAAGGAGTTTTTAGGAAGGGATTAGTATAAATAGAGACAAAATACACCCATGAGGGGGGAGAGATGGAGGAGGGATGGAATTTAGTGACTCACATAAAATAAAAAAATAAGAGAATGGTTCAGATGAGTGATAGAGTCACCATGAGCACAAAAATGAAGTAACTAGTTAGATCTAGATCCATATTTGTTTTTGAATTGTTGTATGTCTATTGTCTTATTGTAGTTTCACTACTAGTCATTTTTAGATAATGTTTTGATTTGTTGGAGGTCTGCACTAATTTGTAGCTTGTTCCTTGGTTGTAGATGGTATAGGTGTTTCATTTTGGCCTTTAATGTCATATTTTTGTTGTTTTGTTGTATAATGGAAGAGGCCCTTTCAAAATTCTCATTTTACCATTATCAAAAAATGAGGCATTATATAGACAACTAGTTTTGGTATGGGGCCAGTTATTAGTTGTAGATTAACATTATTATATGGTACTTATGTGCTTTTAGATTATCTTCTCATATTAGGATTTATTGGCATTTTCCCCTTATGTTTACCATTATCCCTTGTTCCTTTTATATTTATTCATCTTGTCTTTCTCTCCTCCTTTCCTCACTTTTCTCAATTTCTACATCTTTGTCTGAAATTGTACATTGTATAATTCTAGGACATCCCCTTGTGACCCTTGTTTTGGGTCTCCCATACCTTGTGCTTCCAATATTTTGGCCTTTCCCACCCATTGAATGTTGGTTAAAACAATAGTTGGGTCCTAATTTGAATTTAAGAATTCTATAAATATAAAGGCACATTAGTACATATAGGACATGAATGGACATGATTTGAAAAAGGAATAACCACACATATAATGAAGGAATATATTGTGAAAGTGAAAGAGAATTTAATTAAATCATTTGTGTTTCTATACGATTTTCGCTTTCACATTCAAAAGAGGAAATGAGAAACTAAGAGAGATGGTCTAAGGCTTGTATGTACCTAGATGAAGTCTTGCGCACCGAATTCAGATGAAAGTAGGAACTCCTCTTTGGTTGTGGAGGATGACACCTATAGAAGACAGAGACTAAAACACAGAAGACGTTAGATGAGGAGATGGTGGGCTGCCAAGCAAAAGCTTGATCCCAGAAGTACAAAGACTTTCTTAAGGGATGTCAACCCACTGATTGATAAAAATAATGTCTGATAAAAGACAGAATGATAAAAGACTAAAATGATTAAAAATTGAAACAAAAATAGAAGCAAATACTTACCTGAATGCTGTTGTCAGCCTGGTCACAGTCGCTGACATCAGTTATTCTGCTGACATCGGTTGTCAATGTCTGTCGACATCAGTTAGTCTGTCGACGTCAGTTAGTCTGTCGACATCGGTGGGGGCAGTGGTCTCTGTGGCCGGCGTCGATCGGGGCAGTAGTCTTTGGATGAGGTTTGGTCAAGTCTGGACGGGTTTCAGGGCTTGTGGACGGGTCTGTGGTCTGTTTGGGAGTCTGTTAATGGTTTGTACAAGGGTCTGGGTAGAATTGCAGGGACAATGGATAGAGTGTATATTCTGAAAAGGAGGATAGAGGTGATAAGAATATGGGAAGGCCTCTTAGCGTTTCTGGGAGGGAGTCAAGTCTGGTCTAGCTGATAGTCGGGTCTAGGGGGGTGATATTACTTGGAAGCAATAACTAAAAACATAATGAAAATACAGACAAAATACTTACGTGTGGCTTGCAGAAGGAGTGTTGCTAGTGCTTGTACCTGTTGTTGCTATAGAAGACTGATGCAGAGTCCCTGCTATTGTTGTAGCTGATGCAAAAGCCCTATGAGAGAGAGACTGAGAGGTCTCGTGGATTGAAGACTGGAAGATTGGGTGATTGTTCAAGGTTAAAAGGCAGATGATTGAAGGTCGAAGGAGCGGATTGAAAGAGCGGATGCAAAGATTGGAAAACCAGATGTGAGAGAGAGACCATAAATCACCTTGGGGCTAGTCTTAAGCAACCGACGTCGGTGATCCCGCTGCCATCGGCTGACAAGTAACCGACGTCGACAGTTGGAATAACGGCAAAAAGGCTAAAATTAGCCTTTCACCTGTTCTTCCAACTGCCCGGGTCAATTGGTTATGTGAAAATGGTCGAAGGTGGATAAATAAATGTGAGGCTTAGTGGAGGGGAAGTTGGAATAGGTCATTAGGGTGATAAATGAGGGTATCCAAGGACCAAGAATCCAAGGAGAGGAGAGGTGGCAAGGAGAGAGAGAAAAGGGATTTTATTAATTTAAAATAGCTAATTATTTTAAATTAATAAGTGTGTAGGGGGTTAGGAGTGGTTAAGTGGACCAAGGGGACCAAGGGGGGAGAGGATGAGGAGGATGACCAAGGGAGTAGACACGATTTTGGTGTCTACATTTGCCCCTTTTTGTCTTGTTGGTTGTTCTGACAAACTGCAAGACAAAAATAGGAGTTGATTGCCTTAGGTGTAGGATGAGATTGATTTTGTCTTGTTGGTTGTTCAAGTGAACTGCAAGATAAAAACATGAGGTTGATTACATCAGATGTGGGATCAGGTATTCCCCCTCAAAGTGGGAGTCGAGGGAAGGGAACCTGAAGTTGGGTGCCGATTTGACAGAGAGTGGATGAGAAGGATGAAGGTGTGAGTGTGAACGCTGCAAAAGTTGTGATTTCACTTATACCACTTCATAAGATGGTCAGGTCAAATTGTCGCATGTCGAGGGTCAAGGAGTGCCAAAATTGAAATAATCAGGCCCCAGCATTAGTCGTAGCTGATCAGGTTATTCAATCTAAGCTGTAGCTCCAATGGTCATCGTGTTCTAGGTATCCTGGGCTCAGGTAGTGCTCCTGGAAACACGAAAATGTCACAAGTAGTGGGAATCAACCGACTTGCGATCCTATACTTGTGAAGATCATAAATAGTCTATGCACAATTTTGCTAACCATTCATGAGGTAGCATACATGCAAAAACAACCAAGGCAACGTTGTCTTGGAAGTGGTCGGAGTTTGAGGAGATAGTCGTGATCTCCAAGGTCATCAGTCGAGGTGGATGGATGGATGAAGGAATGGCCAAGCTAACCTCAGAAGACCCCATGTCAACTGAGTGCTACCTACATAGCCCCTGGTCTTAGGGCCTCAGGCGAATGTAGTTCTCTCTAAAAGGGAGGAAGAGAGTCGAAGTTATGGATTACTTTGGTCGAGGTCAAGTCATGGTCAAAGGGAGAATGGTTTGTCCATCAGGTAGACGAATAAACGAGGGTGGTCAAGCTAACCCTAGAGGACGTCGTGTCAATTGAGTGCTACCTACATAGCCCCGGTCTTAGGGCCTCAGACCTATGTAGTTCAAACTAGGAGTCAAAGAGGTCGATAGATTGGTTTGGTCATGTGTCGAATTGATGAGGAGAAAGAAGATGTTACAGCCTTTTCCAAATGGTGTATCCTGTAACATTGGTTGTGGTCTTTCATCCCTAGCAATTTTTCATATTTGTGATGGATGTATGCTAAAAATGAATTGAGTCTATTTATGCTTCATCAAGTATTGGTTTATGCTTAACATAAATTGTGTCTGGTCGATAGTTTCCATGTGTATTGGTGTCCATAGAAACTATGTGAACTAGACAAGAATGATGTATGATGTCATGATTGCATGTTGTTGGTCTGAAAATGTTTGGGTTGGTTTGGTTTGGTTTGGTTGGCAAATGATGTGGTTGAATGCGACCAAAGTGTAGAGGAAGTAAAAGGCATATTCGCCCTTTCATTGACAAGGACCAGAATGATAGCATAGATAGGGGTTGTTAGAACCAAGAGCCCCATTCATGCATTACATCGTTGACCATGGGTTGTGTTAGAGAAGTAATCAAATCACTTTTGACAATAAAGTGAGCTCGAAGTCCCTTGAGCAGGTGTTATGATAGGTGAGGATAGGGTAACTCGTTTTAGAGCAGAGATAACCTTGCCCTTTTTTATAGGAGACCCTGAGACAAGTATAAGCCAAGTCCATGACCCTTTGTTGTTGTTTTTTTTGAGCAGACTGATCGATGCGAGAAGTCTACATAGAGACGTCATTTTGCTTTATGGTCGTTTGTGAAGCTGATCGATGCGGGAAGCTTCTAAAAGAGTGTTGTTTATAGCAAGATTTAGTCATAGCCATCCTTCGAGGGAGTGGTCTATATTTTTGCTTTATATATAGATGAGGGTTTTGAATAGCTGTCTTTCGAGGGAGCAGTCTATTAGCTACAGCAATGATAGTACAACTGTCCTTCAAGGGAGTAGTCTACCTTTAGAGTTTATGACCTTTTGATATTTTGACATCAATTTATTTTATTATTTTTTTGACAGAATTTTGAGTCATGGACAAGACTAGAGAAGTTCAAGGGCTCCCTTTTATTAGGATAAAGCATCCAAAAAGGGTTACAGGGGGTTTGTTAAGAGGAATAGGGTTGAAAGGAATGAGGATTAAGAGGATGGGGATTGCTCAAGGGATGAGCTCAAGTTAAATGTCAAGTGGACGAGTACTCGACTAACAGAGAATGGTCGTAAATGCAAGGCATTAAAGGGCTCAAGTTCTGATAAGTCCCTGGTCCATGTTTGTGCGTTATAAGGTCCGAGTCAATTAAGAGAAAATTTTCCCCATTTGCCTCTTTCCCGATTGGTCACGTGTTGATTGATGTTGGATGGTTGATGCGGTCGCTGATTGGTCGAGACTGATTGAATGTTTGGTCGAGGGTCGGGTCGATGGATATTTGGTCGATGATTGGTTGAATGTTTGGTCGAGGTTGGGTTGAATGATTGGTCGAGGCATGGTCGAGGCTTGGTTGAGGCCTAGTCAAGGTTTAGGATTAAAAGAGTGATTTGGTCAAGACTGGGTTTAAAGGTTGGTCAAGGCTTGGATGAACGTTGAATTCCCCCAGCGGCTAGGGAGAATGTTTGACAGATTGGTCAAGGTCGGTTGAGGCTTGGTGGTCAGATTGACTGTGTTGATGTTGAATAAGGGGGTTAAAGGGGGCAGAGGGACCATAGTCTGGCGTGGAGACCCCGATTTAAGTGATGAGGTTTGAGAAGCATGGGTCGGCATTGATGAGTTGTTGAAGAGGTGGTCAAGAGGATCCTTAATGAGAAGGGTATCCCTTTTTTGGTGTTGATGAGTGACAACTTTAAGAGCACAATAATGCTCAGTGTCATGTCCCAGTTTTTTATGATAGTGGTAAAATTTAGAGTTGTCGAACCAAGATGGTCTTGATCTGAGAGTTGATGAGTGGGACGGTGTTGAAGGTTTGTTGATAAGAAGAAGGGTGTCATTCCCCAAGCATTGGTGAATGACAACCTTGAGGGCACAACAATGCTCAGTGTCGTGCCCAGGGGTGCGATGATACGCACAAATCTGAGTGTCATCGAACCAGGGCAGTTTTGGTCTGAGAGATTGATATGGTTTAAGAGGCAGGAGATTGATGCTAGAGGACTGCAACAATTGCCATAACAGCAAGGCATAAGAACCTGCTAATGGGTCTGTGTGTTTTGTTGTAGTGGGGGTTGATGACTTTGGTTTGAGAGGCATAAGAGGCATTGGTCATACCATCATTTTCATGGGTGGTGTAGCCACATGTGCAGATGGCACTTTAGTGGTGATAGGTGTCAGATGTTTTTGAGAAAATATATGTCTGATGGGTTGAGGGGATAATGGAGGTGACTTGCCTTTGTGAAGTATGGGAGTAGGAAGCACTCCTATCAAAGTGGATGGATGCAGGCCTAAAATTGAAGGTAATGATGAAGGTAGGGGAGGAGTCCTCTGATGTGGTTTAGTGGCCTTCTTTGGTTTGGGTTGAGGGCCACCATTGTGCGAGGCGGGGTTAGATACGGGTTTGGGTTCGAATGTGGATGAAGGTGAGTAAGATGTAGCAATCTCAGGCAAAAGGCAAGAGGAAACTGTGACTGGGTCTTCCTTGGTCGAAATGGGTGAAGGGACTGGTTCTTCTCTTGGTGGAGAAGAAATAGGAGAGTGTGGCTCCTCAAGAGGGTAGAGGGTAGGGATGATTGTGCCTTCGACTTGTGGTTGAGGAGTAGGCAAGGTAGGGTCCTCCATTGGTGGGAGGAAGGATGAATGTGGGCTTAATGGTGTTGGTATGGTCAAGGCATCCTCCAATATAAGAGAGGTCGATGGAGGACTAGTAGGAGAAGAAGATTCTTCTACCTATGGAAGAAAAATAGGGGAAGAAGGGTCTTCCACCTGTGAAGGAGGTTGGTCAAGAGGCAAGACCGTGTTGATCGTGTGTATATCATGCTCTTGGGAGCTATTGGTTAGGGTTTGGACATTATTTTGGGTAGGAGGATGGTTGGGAAAGGGTTGTTTGAAGATGTTGATGTGTTGGTTGGGTAGGGCATTCAGGTTGTCCAAGACAAGATCACCCCTGTCTATCATGTCTTGAATGATGTTTTTGAAAGTTCGGCAGTTGTCGATGTCATGGCCTTGGATGCGGTGAAAGTGGCAGAAGTCAACCTCCCTATACCATGCAGGGAGGACTTTTGAAGGGTTGAATTGAGGTGGTCAGATTGGAGGGAGATTGAGGACCCCCTGTTTGACAAGTTTTTCCAAAATAGAAGCGTATGATTCTCCAAGTGGAGTGTATGAACGTTGGATGTACCATTGTTGGAAGTATTTGGTGATGCTTTAAGATGTTGAAGGTTGAGGTTGGTCAGTTGTTGTCAAAGATGGTGATCTAACGACCACAGTGTTGGCCACTCCTTTGGATTTGGAGTGGGAAGAAGAAGGTCTAGAAGAAGAAGGGTCATTAGTTCTTGTGTTAGTATTACGTAATTTGACCTTATCTTCTTCAATGGCACTGAGTTCAAGCTTTCGGGCCATGGTGAAAGCTTCGTCGAAAGTGTGGAATGTTTGAATCCATAAGGTAGAAGAGATGTGCCTGACACATGCTCGAGAAAAGAGCTCGATGAGCTCAGGTTGAGGCAAGGAGAAGGAGAGCTGGTTAATCAAGTCTCTCTAACGGGCGACAAAATTGGCTATTGATTTGTTGTCAAATTACCTGATGGAGTAGAGGTCGGTGATTGAGACTTGTTTGGTGATATTGATAGAAAAATGGTCGAGAAATAATTGGGCGAGTTGAGTGAATGAAAAGATAGAATTCTGGTAAGAGAGCTATACCAGTCAAGGGCAAGGCCAGAAAGCGACATGGGGAAGGTGCGTAACAATAACGCATCATCATGCGCTATGAGATAACAAGCATGTCTGAATGCTCGTAGGTGCTATTGCGAGTCTTCCTTACTCTAGAAGTGAGTAAATTTAGGAAGCTCCCACTGGTTGGGGTATGGTCAGATTGGGACGGAGGGATGGATGGGTATGTTGCAAATTTGGTCACAGGAAAGGACATTACTTGAATCAAAAATAAAAGCTTCAAGACTAGACATTTTGTCCATCAGCATTTTGATTATATCTACTGACGGATTGACGGATGGAGTGCCCCCTAGGTTGTAGGGCGCTTGAAAGGTGGTAGAAGGGGCATATGACGTAGTCAGTTGCACTTGTAGGGGCGCAACGTATTGATAACTAGTCATTGGGACAGAAGTGGAGGCCAAGGGCAGTTGCATTATGAAGGTAAAAGGCATAAGTTGACTAGGTACCCGCCAAAGATGGTTGCGTGGCGGCATTGGCAAAAGGGGAGGTAGACACTCCTGCATTTATGGGTGCAAGAGTGTGTGGGGTCGAGACAGTCAAGTTTTGGTATGATGTAGAACTTGGTTGAATTGTGTATGGTTGAGGGGGTAATGAAACCCCGATGGAGGTTGGTCTAAAAATAGATGGGGAGGCCAAACTTTGTGTATTGGCCATGGTCGGGTTAATGGTTGAGGCAAAAAGCTGGGTAGCGGACGGTGTTAATGTCATTGCCGCTTCACTTGAAAGGTCTCGCATTTGGTTTCTTGTGAGATAGTTTTGGAGGGCTTTGACGTTGAGGTCCAAGAATCTTTCAAAATCTTCGTCCCCTTCAGGTACAATGGGGGTCTGAGTCGGGGTCAGTCGAGTTGGAGTTCATTCAGTCTTCGAGTGGAACTCCATTAGGGGGCTGGTTATGGACGGGGAAGGCGAAAGCGGTTGATGCCTCACATGGTCAAGAAGAGCCTTGGTTTGACTGCGTGTCAAAACTATTCAAGGCAAGAGGGGTCAAGTTTAAGAAACTGTGTTTTTTTAGCTTTAAAAACTCAGAATGGGTTTTTGGCAAAAAAAGGGGCGGGTTTTAGGCTATTGTTTTGAAAAAAAAGGACTGTGATAGTGACCGACGTCAGTTGAAAAACTGATGTTGGTGAGAACAGATGGCCGACGTCAATCAGATAACCGATGCCGGTGAGGGAAGGTTGTCGACATCGGTGGTAAAACCGATGCCGGTGACTGTGGTTTCTAAAAACCTAAAAGATTTGAGAGTTTTTGGAAAAAAGGAATAAGAACGTCTTCACTAGCTCAAACAAGCAGATAAGAATAGAAAAGATGAAGAACACAAGTAGATCCTAAGCATTAAATCCCTAGGAATAAATTATTAGGATCATGTTGGCTTATGCCTTAGAATGATGTTTGGGAGGTTGGCTGTTAGAATGGGTCCTAGAAGAGGTAGTCTATGGATGGTTTCAGGTTTGTTTAGGCACTCAAGAGTCTGGGTTAGGTTCTGTACATGGTCTGGTGCTAAGGAGCAAGCTCCCCTCACTTCACGAGCCCAGTGATAAGCTGGTCTCGCTTAGCCAAAATATACTTTCCCTAGAGATTATCCTCTGCCAGAGAACAGAGTGGGCTTTCCCCTTGGGGATGAAATCCAAGTGGGATTGCCGGGACGGGTAAGGTATCCGTTGGTGATGAAATCCCAGTCGAGCCTTGTCTCAGGTGAGTTTTGATGTTTGATTTGTGCAAGTGATTTGGTTGTGTAACATAAAGTGGTCTACGATTAATTCATGATGTGGTTGCTAATTACTAGATGTGGACTAAGAAATGCAAGCAAACAGAAATGAAATGCAAAGATTTTTAAGCCCAAGTTGAAATATGAGTTCGTATGAAGACAAATAGAGAAAGGGTTGAAGAGTATGACTTTTGACTAGTCTATGATGCAAGAAAAGAAAGAAGAATTCTTTTTAATCCCGCTTATGATGTCTTTTGGAAGATAGAAGAAAGAGATGAAAAGGAGAATCGTAATGCACCCTATATGAATAGAAAGAAAAGAACCCAAGGAAGACCCTAAGGTCCCACCAGGCGTGCCAGAATGTTTCTATATGATTTTCGCTTTCACATTCAAAAGAGGAAATGAGAAACTAAGAGAGATGGTCTAAGGCTTGTATGTACCTGGAGGAAGTCTTGCGCACCAAATTCAAACAAAAGTAGGAACTCCTCTTTGGTTGTGGAGGATGACACTTGTAGAAGACAGAGACTATAACACAGAAGACGTTAGATGAGGAGATGGTGGGCTGTCAAGCAAAAGCTTGATCCCAGAAGTACAAAGACTTCTTTAAGGGATGTCAACCCATTGATTGATAAAAATAATGTTTGATAAAAGATAGAATGATAAAAGACTAAAATGATTAAAAACTGAAACAAAAATGGAAGCAAATGCGTACCTGAATGCTGTTGTCAGCCTGGTCACAGTCACCGACGTCGGTTATTCTATCGACGTTGGTTGTCAATGTCTGCCAACGTCGGTTAGTCTTTCGATGTCGATGGGGGTAGTGGTCTCTGTGGTCGGCATCAGTCGGGGCAGTAGTCTTTAGATGAGGTCTGGTCAGGTCTGGACAGGTTTCAGGGCTTTTGGATGGGTTTGTGGTCTGTTTGGGAGTCTGTTAATGGTCTGTGCAAGGGTCTGGGCAGAATTGTAGGGACAATGGATAGAGTGTATATTCTGAAAAGGAGGATAGAGGTGATAAGGATATGGGAAGGTCTCTCAGCCTTTTCGGGAGGGAGTCAAGTCTGGTCTAGCTGATAGTCTGGTCTGGGGGGGTGATATTACTTGGAAGCAATAACTGAAAACATAATGAAAACACAGACAAAATACTTACCTATGGCTTGCAGAAGGAGTGTTGCTGGTGCTTGTACCTGTTGTTGCTATAGAAGAATGATGTAGAGTCCCTGTTGTTGCTGTAGCTGATGTAGAAGCCCTGTGAGAGAGAGAGTGAGAGGTCTCGTGGATTGAAGACTGGAAGATTGGGTGATTGTTGAAGGTTAAAAGGTGGATGATTGAAGGTCGAAGGAACGGATTGAAAGAGTGGATGCAAAGATTGGAAAATTGGATGCGAGAGAGAGACCAAAAATTGCTTTGGGGCTAGTCTTAAGCAACCGACATCAGCAATCCCGCCGGCGTCGGCCGACAGGTAACCGACGTTGGCAGCTGGAATAACGGCAAAAAGGCTAAAATTAGCCTTTCGCCCGTTCTTCCAACTGCCCGGGTCAATTGGTTATGCGAAAACGGTTGAAGGTGGATAAATAAATGTGAGGCTTAGTGGAGGGGAAGTTGGAATAGGTCATTAGGGTGATAAATGAGGGTATCCAAGGACCAAGAATCCAAGGAGAGGAGAGGTGGCAAGGAGAGAGAGAAAAGGGATTTTATTAATTTAAAATAGCTAATTATTTTAAATTAATAAGTGTGTAGGGGGTTAGGAGTGGTTAAGTGGACCAAGGGGACCAAGGGGGAGAGGACGAGGAGGATGACCAAGGGAGTAGACATGATTTCGGTGTCTACAATTTGGAGCATAATTCAAACAAAATATGAATCATTTTTTTCATGCATTCATTATAGTACAAAAAATTGTATAAGACTAAGCCCTACATCCATTGGACTAGTTGCTAAAAAACATTATACATGAAGTGTTGCTTATTGAATTTTTTAAACATATTAAGGCCCTAATAATAATTGAGGGTTAATATTGTTATGATCAACACATACATGCATGGCTTAGGTACCAACAACTAAATCCTAGCTCTTATACCACTTATTAGGAACCAAGACATAATCCTAATACATCTGCAAGAAATAAATGAAGAAATAAAACAAGCTATAAAAACAACATAATAAGAGGAAAAACATTACACAAGATATACATGGAAACCATACTAAACTAGCTAGGGAAAAACTACAGGGCAAAGGCAACATCTAGACTTCATATTTCATGAACAACTCTCTGCTATAACAACTCCTCTCAGCAACTCCTTTCAAGTGTTAATAGCCATAACACTCAGGTGAGAAAAACTTACAACCAAGCCTTCCATGCTCTAACCTCCAAGATTCAACATGAAAATCCATCATGATGCTAAAAAACATATCATCCAAGGTGATCTCTAAAGCATCAACCTATATCTCCATAAGTTGAGTTAACAAGCCTCTAAACTCCAAGCAGGTGAACAAAGCTAACATAGACTTTTAGGATCTAACCTCAAACCTCAAGGATCTCCATGATTCTAAAAAACTAGGTGAACCACGCTCTTATCTAAACCTTACAGTCTCTAACCACCTAAGCATGAATGATGCTTACAACCCAAGCATCTAGGTGAGCTAAGCTTACATGCCTTACAAGTTCTAACCTTCTAACATACAATCCCAAGGCTTGCATAGATCCTAAAAGGAAATCCATAATTAATTCAATGGATTACAAAATAAAGGATAAAACATGCTAATAAATAACATTTATAATGAGAGAGAGGGGATAGAGAAATCAAGTGGCCATCCAAAAAATGCACCACGCTTGAGTGGAGTGTCATGTGATCCAAAGTTGTTTGTCACCATGTGTAAAAGTCTTCAAGAAATATCCTCCACTAGATAATAACATGTGTCACCTCCATGTGGCTCCAAAACATGCACCCCACTTCCACAAGTGAGTCCAAACACTCAATAGTGTTCTTCTTGTCTTCATCTCCAAGGGTCAACAAAGTAGATTCCTACTTTTAGACAAGATCATGGGCCACCTCTATGTAGTTCCAAAGTTGGTGCCCCACTCATGCATGGGAGGCCAATCGCTCATAGTGATCTTCTTGTATTCTTCCTCCATGTGACCACATAAGTTCAAAAGGTGTTGCAATCACCTTTGGACTATCTCCACACATGGAAATCATGGGGACCCTTATAAATTCACCTCATTCATGACCTATGATATTTTTCACCATGTGATAACCTACATGTGACTACTAATGACAAAACTATGTCCCTTAATAGAGTGGTATGCCCCACACCTATCACATCATCTTGATACTCAAAAGACCCTACATGGGCTTACACTGCATCACCTTCTTACCACACCATATACATGCCATATCACCTGCATGCTAAATCATTTGCACACTTGCATGGCACATCACCATGAATAGTGACATGTGAATAATGGCTTCACACCCTAAAAATATCCTACTTTAAATCATATACATAGGATTTTACCACACCTATGCCTTTTGTCAACCAGCTACCATCTAACTGCCATCTATGTTGTCATTAATTTTCACTGCTTCTCACACACAAGCCTAGTAGAGGTTTTTTGAACTACTAAAACTTCTTTGCCCTAACTAAATATGTTAACATCTACATCTCCATAGCAGTTTATGGCACCTAAAGTGACTCCTACTTCATCACAAACCCATCCTTCATCCAAGGATTTTGTCATGAACCGCTCACTACTCTTACTACTTGGAAGTATCTAGTCTAGTGCACACCATGGCATATAGAGGCTTCATACTTATGATGAATATAATACATAGGAGAACCATGTATTATCCTCTATTATAGGACACTCTAGAAGCCAAATTAAATACCACAAGAAGAGGTCTAATTTCTTATTTACTTTCATGTCATTGTGCATTTCCATCCTTAGTTTGCTTTTTCATCTTGTCTTAATCACTCAAGCAATCATACCATTGATCTTCGTCATATTGGGGCCTACAACCAACATGTCATCAATCCATAACAACATTGTCTACTAAACCTTGGATCTCCATAAAGGTTTTCATGTACCACATCAACACTCTGTTAAAACTTGTACAATATTTACACTGCAAACCATCAACTCTTTGCCTCATCCACATAGCCCTATAGATACTTCATCTCATCATGAGATCACTATGTAGGAATGATGTCTTAACATCTCATTGATCCAATCATGAACATCAATAACTGCACATAAAAAATTTATAATAGTTATCAACAAGAGAGAATAACCCATAGAATTCAATCACATGACTCCTTCATATGTAGCATACTACTACCCACCATGATCAACATGGTACTCATCCATAGTTCTTGGCAAGTCATCATGCTACTCAGTGCATCACTACACCTACCAAGTTATCGAGCCCCAAACATATAGTCAATTTGCATCCTCCTCTACCACATGTCAAACACATGACCTTCTCCTTCTATAAAACCTCATGTCACTTATTCTTCTCCATGCATCCTGAACTACTTCAATAGGTATAGATTAAGGTTTCTTGTACTGTCCTCCTCTACATGGATTTATAAACATCTCAGCCAACACATTGTGGTAGTAGTATCCCACAACTTATATCCCTTTTAAAATAATAATAAAACAAGGTACATGCCTTATCATCACCCTCCATCTATACCAATGAGACCAGCTTACTCCACCACAAGTTGTACAGTTGTTTCTTCAATAGAAACATTATGTTAGTGATGATCCATCTAGTAAAAATTATTTAGATTCTCTTCCATTATCCATATTCTACCAAGATAGAAATACCTACCATGCAAACCTTTTTTTCTTTGATATCTTGGTCTCTCCACCTAAAGCTCCCACTTGCAGAAAGCAACCAACAACCATGGATTTGATACCACTTGCTAGGATCCACACATACATGCATGGCTGAGGTACCAAAAGCTAAAGCCTAGTTATGATACCACTTGTTAGGAACCAAAACATAATCCTAATACATGTGAAAAAAATAAAACAAGCTACAAAAACAACACAACATGAGATAACACATTACATAATTTATACATGGAAACCCTGCCAAACTAGCCAAGGAAAAACCATAGGACAAAGGTAGCATCCATAATTAATATTTCATCAACAAATATATTATACAACATCTCCTCTCAAAAACTCCTTTTAAGTGTTAACAACTATAGGACTCAGGTGATCAAAGCTTACAACCAAGCCTTACATGCTCTAACCTCTAAACTACAACATGCAACTCCATCATGATGTTAACCATAGCATCCAAGGTGAGCTACAAAGCATCAACCTCATCTCCATGAGCTAAGCTTAAAATCCTCTAAACTCCAACTAGGTGAGCCAAAATAACATATCCTTTCAGGATCTAACCTCAAACCTCAATGATCTCCATGCTTTTAACAAACTAGGTGAGCCATGCTCTCATCTAAGCCTTACAAGATCTAACCATCTAAGCATGAATGATGATTACAACCCAAGCATCTAGGTGAGCTAAGATTACATGCCTTATAAGATATAACCTTATAACATGCAATCCCAAGGCTTGCATGGATCCTTAAAAGGAATCCATAATGAATTCAATGGATTAAAAAATAAAAGAGAAAGCATGCTAATAAATATCATTTACAATATGAGAGAGAGGGGAAAGATAAATCAAGTGGCCATCCAAAAAAAGTTCCACACTTGAGTGGAGTGTCATGTGATCCAAAGTTGTTTATAACCATGTGAAAAAGTCTTCAAAAAGGATCCTCCACTAGACAAGAACATGTGCCACCTCCATGTGGCTCTAAAACATGGCCCCTCTTCCACAAGTGAGTCCAAACACTCAATAGTGATCTTCTTATCTTCATCTCCAAGGGTTAAAAAAGTAGATTCTTACTTTAGACAAGATCATGGTCCACCTCCATGTGGCTCTCAAGTTGTCACCCCACTCACACATGTGAAGCCAATCACTCATAGTGATCTTCCTGTCTTCTTCCTCTATGTGACCACACAAGTCTAAAAGGTGTTGCAATCACCTTTGGACTATCTCCACACATGGAAATCATGGGGCCCCTTATAAATTCACCCCATTCATGACCTCTTATCTTTTGTACCATGTGACAACTGATATGTGACTACTAAGGACAAACCATGTCCCTTAGTGAAGTGTTATGCCCCACACCTGCCACATCAAATTGATCACTCAAAGGACCCTAAATGGGCCTACACCACATCACCTTCCTGCCACATCACTTGCATGTCATATCACCTACATGTTATATCATCTACACACTCACATGCCACATCACCAAGATGTCATCTCAACATGCCACACCACTATGAATAGTGATTATGAATAGTGGCTTCACACCCTAACAAATATAGGGCCCCGAAAACTTCCCTAATTTTTTTCTAGTCTGTGATGCTCTATTTTGGTTTCAAATGCAGAGATCAATTTCCTAAGGTTTGGCACATAATTTTAAAAAAGTGAGCGAGGTTCTCAGAGCCTTAAAGCATATGAACATGATCGTTAAATCAATTTTTGCACATCTAAACTTTTATATAAATGATCCTTCTCTTTTGGAAAATACATTATTGTTTTATAAATGACCCTACTCTTTCAAAAATGACATTACTCTTTCATAAATGACCCCCTTCTTTCAGAAATGACCTTAATTTTATAAGGAGTAGTTTTAATTCCCTCTAATTTATCTAAGTTCTTTTTGCTTTATTGTTTGAATCTTTGTTACATTATCTACTTCTAAAAATTGTTTTCAAATATGTGATAAAATCAAATATTCTTCACCTTTGTCATTAAATAGTATATCAAAAATATTATTTATTGTGAATTACATCTAATCTACTATTTAGTTATGAATAATCCTAATTCTAATGTTTTGTACTCCAATCAAAATTAAAAATATTTACTTAGAAGCTAAAATAAATCAAAGAATCGTAAGTTACTTACCTAGCACCTTGATTTGGTGTGGACCTTACAATCACAAGTTAATTGATGGAGTTAAATAGTTAAGAGAATTATATTCATAAATATTAAAATGCATGATTGGGTTGTAATTGGGTTAATCCCACATGGGTAGTAATAGTGAGACAAAGATAATTTATTAGGCACTATCCTTACCAAAATCTAGAGAAAGAGAAACTCAAAATGTTGAATTGGGTTGAAAGTTTGGAAATGAGCTCTATTAGGTTTTTTTTCATGACCAACTTGCTTTTTATAATAACTTGCTTACCTATTTGCCATACTACTTTTGTGGTAAACTCTAGGTTTTATGCACATTTATAAATCTTGATGCACTTCTCTTTGGGTGGGCTAGCCTTATTTAATGGCTTCCAAACTCTCAGTTGCAAATGTTGTTGTAGGCGGTGAGAAGAAAGGCATCCGAGTGAGCCAGAAATTTTGTCCCAAAGGTATACGATAAGTTAACACTTATGACCTTCCCTCTTAGTTGAAGGTATGTTTACAACCAAATATCATTGATAATGTCTATAAATGGTATGAGAATTATTATTTTATTTCATATTTTTTTGGCCATGTCCCCTTAGAAAACTCTCTCAACAACTGGTTTTGTCACTAGTGGGAGCCATTGGGTGTCCATGTCACTAGGGTTCAAAATCTTACCAAAGGGTTATTTATTTTTTAATTCAAAGAATCATATGAAATTAAATCCCTCTTAGCCAAATCAAGCTATTGGTATCTCTGAAACACACTCATGATTTTATCCCACAATACTTGATAATTCAAAGTCACCAATCAAGCCTCCCTTAGGGTGTTGGTTTGGATTGAACTTCGAGGCTTGTTGATTATGTTATGGATGTTTCTTGACCAAATTATCCATCCCATCAAATGAGTATTATACCATGAACCACCCAAGTTTTATTCCTTACACCCTAACAAGCGTGTTTATTTTAAGGCCAATTTATCTAAGGTATTAAAGGAGTTTATAAATATCCAAGCCAGTGGACACCATTGGGTGTAGAAGGTTGTTTATTTCAATTTGACTAATACTTGTTTTTAATTTCAAACTCATGATCATTATATCAAATATTTTCCCTTTATGGGTCACTTGAAACCCTCCTCAGACCCTTAAAAAACTGAGAAGACCAAGGTGGTGTATAAGGGCAATGACTGGACTATGATTTCCATAAAAAAATCATAATCGGGTCTAAAACTCTCCCCCTTATCCCTTCTTTATTTCCATGGAGATTCCCACCTCTCTTCCCCATCCTATCAAATCCTCATAGCCCCAATAGAGCATCATTTCTCAAAGTTATCATCCTCAAAGAGGCTCTTCTTTCACTAGGATATCCTCAACAAGTGACTCTTTCTCTAGGCAATTACACAGTGCACCCCGTGGTGGTGGTGACTCTCCCCAAGATGAAAATGGGGATAAACGCCACTCCATTGTGTATAAGTGATATTTTCTTCCAAACCAACATAATAGTTTTTTAGCCCTTAGAGATATTGAGGATGGTTAGGGAGAGATCCAAATGGATGACATTTCCTAAGGAATACTTTCTCTTGAATTGTTTGAGGTCTCACAAAGTTCTCTTGTAAATTCTCTATATGCATTCCCTGTCAACATTGGTTCATTAGATTTTTTTTGTCTGCAAGTAGTTAAAATTTCTATATTTTTCTTACAGACTACTCTGAAGTATATTTGAATTGATGCCACCTCATTCTCCACTCTGCATGAGGAGGGACATGGTGGTGCCAACACATTGGTGTCACCAATATTTTACCCATTAATTCTTGCCATAAGGGAAGAACCATCACACTGAGTTATTTGGCTGATTTTGGATACTAATGGTCATTCATTAGGCATTCTCAACATTTACACTCCAAATGATGACCCTAACAGAGCTTTACTATGGTGATATTTGGCTGATAATTTACCTCTTGCCACATGGCTCGTGTGTGGGGATTTTAATATGGTTGAAAACCCTAATGACAAGGTTGGTGCCTACCCATGAGATGGTGCATGAGAGAACATGAAGCGTGGTATTATTTAAATAAAAGGTGGGGTCTTGTCGACCTTGTCCTCTAGTGGTACACAATAAACATCATGCCTTAGTTTACATGGTCCAGCTATTATTATTGTGTTGATCATGTCCTCAAAAGGATTGACCATTACATGTTGGCAAAATAAAATATTTTTTATTTATCCAACATTAATGGCCAACCTATCAACATTAATTTTAAATATGTTCTCTTAGACCATGCCCCAATCTCTTATAGAGTGGTTTGGATCATAGGTCAGTTCAAAGTGCCACATAATCATTTCATTCTCAATACTTCTCTCTTGAGCCATGTGGGGCCTATCTATCTTATTGCCTAAGTTTAAATAAAAGGTGGGGTCTTGTTGACCTTGTCCTATAGTGGTACACAATAAACATCATGCCTTAGTTTACATGGTTCAACTATTATTATTGTGTTGATCATGTCCTCAAAAGGATTGACCGTTACATGTTGGCAAAATAAAATATTTTTTCTTTATCTAACATTAATGGCCAACCTATCAACATTCATTTTAAATATGTTCTCTTAGACCATGCCCCAATCTCTTATAGAGTGGTTTGGATCATAGGTCAGTTCAAAGTGTCACATAATCATTTCATTCTCAATACTTCTCTCTTGAGCCATGTGGGGCCTATCTATCTTATTGCCCAAGTTTGGAACCTTGCACCCCATCCAACTTATGCTTCTAGCTAGATTGAGTGGTGGAATGAGGGTATTATATGCACCACCTCCTTTCTCTGCCATTATGGAAAATAAATCTCTCATGTCAGAAAATAAGGAAATGAAGTTATGCTTAAAGAATTTTAAAGAGTTTCCTCCCTCCTTGAACATAATCCATTCGATCACCACTTACAAAGCCTCATTTCCTCACTCAGACACCAAATCAAGGTGGTGGATGGTGTTAGAGGGGCATAACTTCATGCTCGTCTACATTAGCTCCAAATTGGAGACAAAGCTTCAAAGAAGTTTTTCAAATCCCTTAAGGCTAAATAAACCTAGGACTAGATCAAGGCTATCAAGTTAGCTCAAGCAAAGCTCACCTTCCTCTACTTTTCTAGACATCTCCTCTACTTTTCTAGACCACTATAAATTAGTGTTTCAGCTCAGGAGGAAATAGTGGAAAGAACCCAAGCTATGCAGGAAAGCTTCGATGTGGTTCCTTTCAAGCTAAAGCTTGTAGACCAATAACTTTGTGAGGCACCTCTAAGTCTCCATGAACTCATAGAGTCTCTTCACTACATGAGTAATTGTAAAATTCCTAGTCTTGACAACTTTCCTTGTAAATTTAACAAAACCACATGGAAATTCGTTGGGCCTGATTTGCTTCAAGTTTACAAAGAATCCCTGCAAAATCGATCTTTGGGTGCCATAATCAATCAAGGTAATATCATATTCAAATCTAAAGTTGGTGACCCTAAGCTCATTACCAATTGGTAGCCTATCACTTTATTAAATGTTTCATATAAGATCCTTGCTAAATCTATTTCCAACCATATCCATTTTATGTTTCCTGCTATTGTTAGACCATAGCAAACATGATTTATTAAAAGTAGATAAATTCTTAACAACCTTATTGTTGTCTAGGAAGGTTTGGAATGGGATAGGGATTCATGTCAGAGAGCCATTTTCTTCAAATTGGATTTAGAAAAAGCCTATGGCAAAATTGAATGGCATTTTATCTTAGCGATGTTAAAGGCTCTTGGTTTTGACTAGTTATTTATCTCGACAATCAAAGCTTTGTTGATAGATGCTTCTACGCACCTTACTATTAATGGTTTCAAATCTGACAATATTTTCCTTCAACACTCCATTTGTCAATATTGCACTCTTGATGTAGCTTTGTATGTTCTTTTTGCAGAAGCTTTATGATATCTTCTTGCCTCTAGAACTAAGCATGAGTCTTGTTCAGGGTATTATTTTACATGAACGGTCTTCTCAACTCATTAATGGTCACTTTTTTGATGATTTTTTCCTCACCCTTGAAGATCAAGAAAAAACTTTTTCATAATCCATGAAGTGTCTTGATATTTTTTATTTAGCCTTTGGGTCTAGTTTACAATGGAGTAGAACTCAATGTTTCAGACAAAGCATGATGCCTATAGCTAAGTGGCTTATCTATTTCAGGTCTAAATAGATTAGTAGATAAGAACAATTCAAGTTTCTAGGCATCTATTTTGCCTTTGATAGTTCTCCTACAGGGCTTTGGCAATATGTTGTTAACCATGTTGAAAAAAAGGTTGAATACTGGCTTAACAAACCTCTCTCCTTAGTAGGGAAATTCCAAGTTTGCACTAAAATCTTGGCAGTTACCCATGTTTATTAATCTTCATGTTGGTGGTTACCCATGTTTATTAATCTTCATGTTGGTGGTTACCCATGTTTATTAATCTTCATGTTTATCAGGGATTTCCTCTGGTCTAATGCCAAACAAACGAGGGGATTCCACCGCATTGTTTGGGACATTGACCGCCTCCCTTGTGATAAAAGAGGTATGATAATTATTGATATCTACAATCAAATCAAAACCTTGTATGCCAAATGGGTTATTATAGTCAATGAAGGTGATGAACCCTATAAAATATTGCTGAGACATTGTATATCCTCTGGATCCACTATGGTAAACCTAGTTGGAAAAATATTGGCTTCCACATCCTTCACATCACATAAACTCCAAAAAAAATTGAAGGTTCTTTTGTGGCAAAAAGCATATGAAAGTCTTTTGAGGCTATCAAACCACATATGAAATGGATTGGGGATGGTTTTCACATTGGTTTATCTTTTAATGATCATAATATATGGTGGTCTCTGATTATGACCAATACTAATGTTCAGTTGGTAGCATTCCCTGTGGTCAAAGCACAAAGGCTCTTCAAGAAAGGAATTCATACCATTCAAGATTTGGTCTCTCTTAGAGATTAGACTCCTTGGTTGGATTTGAGAGCACAATTTCAATTGAATAATGCAGAATTGCCTTCTATTCTTCGTATTCAAGAGTTAATGCCAAATTTAATGTTGCAAAACTTGCGCTTACAACTACCTTGCTTGTGGTGGAAGGAATGGAGGTGGAATTGTGACACCCATTTTAAAAATTATTCCCTAGGGCTCCTCCCCCATTTTGAATCTGAAGAACAGAAGGTGGAATCAAGTTCACTAGTTGGTGGGGTCTTAATTCCTCCCCCAGGACGTGGCATACCAGGGTCAACCAAACTTGGACATCTCATCTTGAGCTCAATTTAGCCCACTTCATCTGGTGCTTGGTTTACCAAGGTCTTTTGCTTAGGGAATGACTCTCCCATATTGGAATTGCTCAACCCAAGTGTCTTGCTTGTAAGTGCCCATAGTCTTTAAAACATCTCTTTTGGTTTTGCCCCAAAGTTCAGTTCATCTGGAAATGGATTCATGCCTCACATGGTCAAGAAGAGCCTTGGTTTGACTGCGTGTCAAAACTATTCAAGGCAAGAGGGGTCAAGTTTAAGAAACTGTGTTTTTTTAGCTTTAAAAACTCAGAATGGGGTTTTGGCAAAAAAAGGGGTGGGTTTTAGGCTGTTGTTTTGAAAAAAAAGGACTGTGATAGTGACTGACATCAGTTGAAAAATTGATGTTGGTGAGAACAGATGGCCAACGTCAATCAGATAACCGATGCCGGTGAGGGAAGGTTGCCGACGTCGGTGGTAAAATTGATGCCGGTGACTGTGGTTTCTAAAAACCTAAAATATTTGAGAGTTTTTGGAAAAAATGAATAAGAACGTCTTCACTAGCTCAAACAAGCAGATAAGAATAGAAAAGATGAAGAACACAAGTAGATCCTAAGCGTTAAATCCCTAGGAATAAATTATTAGGATCATGTTGGCTTATGCCTTAGAATGATGTTTGGGAGGTTGGCTGTTAGAATGGGTCCTAAAAGAGGTAGTCTATGGATGGTTTCAGGTTTGTTTAGGCACTCAAGAGTCTGGGTTAGGTTCTGTACATGGCCTGGTTGTAAGGAGCAAGCTCCCCTCACTTCACGAGCCTAGTGATAAGCTGGTCTCGCTTAGCCAAAATATACTTTCCCTAGAGATTATCCTCTGCCAGAGAACAGAGTGGGCTTTCCCCTTGGGGATGAAATCCAAGTGGGATTGCCGGGACGGGTAAGGTATCCGTTGGGTGATGAAATCCCAGTCGGGCCTTGTCTCAGGTGAGTTTTGATGTTTGATTTGTGCAAGTGATTTGGTTGTGTAACATAAAGTGGTCTACGATTAATTCATGATGTGGTTGTTAATTACTAGATGTGGACTAAGAAATGCAAGCAAACAGAAATAAAATGCAAAGATTTTTAAGCCCAAGTTGAAATATGAGTTCATATGAAGACAAATAGAGAAAGGGTTGAAGAGTATGACTTTTGACTAGTCTATGATGCAAGAAAAGAAAGAAGAGTTCTTTTTAATCTCGCTTATGATGTCTTTTGGAAGATAGAAGAAAGAGATGAAAAGGAGAATCGTAATGCACCCTATATGAATAGAAAGAAAAGAACCCAAGGAAGACCCTAAGGTCCCACCAGGCGTGCCAGAATGTTTCTATACGATTTTCGCTTTCACATTCAAAAGAGGAAATGAGAAACTAAGAGAGATGGTCTAAGGCTTGTATGTACCTGGATGAAGTCTTGCGCACCGAATTCAAATGAAAGTAGGAACTCCTCTTTGGTTGTGGAGGATGACACCTGTAGAAGATAGAGACTATAACACAAAAGACGTTAGATGAGGAGATGGTGGGCTGTCAAGCAAAAGCTTGATCCCATAAGTACAAAGACTTCTTTAAGGGATGTCAACCCATTGATTGATAAAAATAATGTCTGATAAAAGATAGAATGATAAAAGACTAAAATGATTAAAAATTGAAACAAAAATGGAAGCAAATGCTTACCTGAATGCTGCTGTCAGCCTGGTCACAGTCGCCGACATCAGTTATTCTACCGACATTGGTTGTCAATGTCTGCCGACGTCAGTTAGTCTTTTGATGTCGGTGGGGGCAGTGGTCTCTGTGGTCAGCGTCAGTCGGGGCAGTAGTCTTTGGATGAGGTATGGTCAGCTCTGGACAGGTTTCAGGGCTTTTGGATGGGTTTGTGGTCTGTTTCGGAGTCTGTTAATGGTCTGTGCAAGGGTCTGGGTAGAATTGTAGGGACAATGGATAGAGTGTATATTCTGAAAAGGAGGATAGAGGTGATAAGGATATGGGAAGGCCTCTCAGCCTTTTCGGGAGGGAGTCAAGTCTGATCTAGCTGATAGTCTGGTCTGGGGGGGTGATATTACTTGGAAGCAATAACTGAAAACATAATGAAAACACAGACAAAATACTTACCTATGGCTTGTAGAAGGAGTGTTGCTGGTGCTTGTACCTATTGTTGCTATAGAAGATTGATGCAGAGTCCCTGTTGTTACTGTAGCTGATGCAGAAGCCCTATGAGAGAGAGAGAGAGAGAGAGAGGTCTCGTGGATTCAAGACTGGAAGATTGGGTGATTGTTGAAGGTCAAAAGGCGGATGATTGAAGGTTGAAGGAACGGATTGAAAGAGCGGATGCAAAGATTGGAAAACTGGATGCGAGAGAGAGACCAAAAATTGCCTTGGGGCTAGTCTTAAGCAACTTACATCGGCAATCCCGCCGGTGTCGGTCGACAGGTAACTGACGTTGGCAGCTGGAATAACGGCAAAAAGGCTAAAATTAGCCTTTCGCCCGTTCTTCCAACTGCCCGGGTCAATTGGTTATGCGAAAACGGTCGAAGGTGGATAAATAAATGTGAGGCTTAGTGGAGGGGAAGTTGGAATAGGTCATTAGGGTGATAAATGAGGATATCCAAGGACCAAGAATCCAAGGAGAGGAGAGGTGGCAAGGAGAGAGAGAAAAGGGATTTTATTAATTTAAAATAGCAAATTATTTTAAATTAATAAGTGTGTAGGGGGTTAGGAGTGGTTAAGTGGACCAAGGGGACCAAGGGGGAGAGGACGAGGAGGATGACCAAGGGAGTAGACATGATTTCGGTGTCTACAATTTGGAGCATAATTCAAACAAAATATGAATCATTTTTTTCATGCATTCATTATAGTACAAAAAATTGTATAAGACTAAGCCCTACATCCACTGGACTAGTTGCTAAAAAACATTATACATGAAGTGTTGCTTATTGAATTTTTTAAACATATTAGGGCCCTAATAATAATTGAGGGTTAATATTGTTATGATCAACACATACATGCATGGCTTAGGTACCAACAACTAAATCCTAGCTCTTATACCACTTATTAGGAACCAAGACATAATTCTAATACATGTGCAAGAAATAAATGAAGAAATAAAACAAGCTATAAAAACAACATAATAAGAGGAAAAACATTACACAAGATATACATGGAAACCATACTAAACTAGCTAGGGAAAAACTAGAGGGCAAAGGCAACATCTAGACTTCATATTTCATGAACAACTCTCTGCTATAACAACTCCTCTCAGCAACTCCTTTCAAGTGTTAATAGCCATAACACTCAGGTGAGAAAAACTTACAACCAAGCCTTCCATGCTCTAACCTCCAAGATTCAACATGAAAATCCATCATGATACTAAAAAACATATCATCCAAGGTGATCTCTAAAGCATCAACCTATATCTCCATAAGTTGAGTTAACAAGCCTCTAAACTCCAAGCAGGTGAACAAAGCTAACATAGACTTTTAGGATCTAACCTCAAACCTCAAGGATCTCAATGATTCTAAAAAACTAGGTGAACCACGCTCTTATCTAAACCTTACAGTCTCTAACCACCTAAGCATGAATGATGCTTACAACCCAAGCATCTAGGTGAGCTAAGCTTACATGCCTTACAAGTTCTAACCTTCTAACATACAATCCCAAGGCTTGCATAGATCCTAAAAGGAAATCCATAATTAATTCAATGGATTACAAAATAAAGGATAAAACATGATAATAAATAACATTTATAATGAGAGAGAGGGGACAGAGAAATCAAGTGGCCATCCAAAAAATGCACCATGCTTGAGTGGAGTGTCATGTGATCCAAAGTTGTTTGTCACCATGTGTAAAAGTCTTCAAGAAATATCCTCCACTAGATAATAACATGTGTCACCTCCATGTGGCTCCAAAACATGCACCCCACTTCCACAAGTGATTCCAAACACTCAATAGTGTTCTTCTTGTCTTCATCTCCAAGGGTCAACAAAGTAGATTCCTACTTTAGACAAGATCATGGGCCACCTCTATGTAGTTCCAAAGTTGGTGCCCCACTCATGCATGGGAGGCCAATCGCTCATAGTGATCTTCTTGTATTCTTCCTCCATGTGACCACATAAGTTCAAAAGGTGTTGCAATCACCTTTGGACTATCTCCACACATGGAAATCATGGGGACCCTTATAAATTCACCTCATTCATGACCTATGATATTTTTCACCATGTGATAACCTACATGTGACTACTAATGACAAAACTATGTCCCTTAATAGAGTGGTATGCCCCACACCTATCACATCATCTTGATACTCAAAAGACCCTACATGGGCTTACACTGCATCACCTTCTTACCACACCATATACATGCCATATCACCTGCATGCTAAATCATTTGCACACTTGCATGGCACATCACCATGAATAGTGATTATGAATAGTGACATGTGAATAATGGCTTCACACCCTAAAAATATCCTACTTTAAATCATATACATAGGATTTTACCACACCTATGCCTTTTGTCAACCAGCTACCATCCAACTGCCATCTATGTTGTCATTAATTCTCACTGCTTCTCACACACAAGCCTAGTAGAGGTTTTTTGAACTACTAAAACTTCTTTGCCCTAACTAAATATGTTAACATCTACATCTCCATAGCAGTTTATGGCACCTAAAGTGACTCCTACTTCATCACAAACCCATCCTTCATCCAAGGATTTTGTCATGAACCGCTCACTACTCTTACTACTTGGAAGTATCTAGTCTAGTGCACACCATGGCATATAGAGGCTTCATACTTATGATGAATATAATACATAGGAGAACCATGTATTATCCTCTATTATAGGACACTCTAGAATCCAAATTAAATACCACAAGAAGAGGTATAATTTCTTATTTACTTTCATGTCACTGTGCATTTCCATCCTTAGTTTGCTTTTTCATCTTGTCTTAATCACTCAAGCAATCATACCATTGATCTTCATCATATTGGGGCCTACAACCAACATGTCATCAATCCATAACAACATCGTCTACTAAACCTTGGATCTCCATAAAGGTTTTCATGTACCACATCAACACTCTGTTAAAACTTGTACAATATTTACACTGCAAACCATCAACTCTTTGCCTCATCCACAGAGCCCTATAGATACTTCATCTCATCATGAGATCACTATGTAGGAATGATGTCTTAACATCTCATTGATCCAATCATGAACATCAATAACTGCACATAAAAATTTTATAATAGTTATCAACAAGAGAGAATAACCCATAGAAGTCAATCACATGACTCCTTCATATGTAGCATACTACTACTCACCATGATCAACATGGTACTCATCCATAGTTCTTGGCAAGTCATCATGCTACTCAGTGCATCACTACACCTACCAAGTTATCGAGCCCCAAACATATAGTCAAGTTGCATCCTCCTCTACCACATGTCAAACACATGACCTTCTCCTACTATAAAACCTCATGTCACTTATTCTTCTCCATGCATCCTGAACTACTTCAATAGGTATAGATTAAGGTTTCTTGTACTGCCCTCCTCTACATGGATTTATAAACATCTCAGCCAACACATTGTGGTAGTAGGATCCCACAACTTATATCCCTTTTAAAATAATAATAAAACAAGGTACATGCCTTATCATCACCCTCCATCTATACCAATGAGACCAGCTTACTCCACCACAAGTTGTACAGTTGTTTCTTCAATAGAAACATTATGTTAGTGATGATCCATCTAGTAAAAATTATTTAGATTCTCTTCCATTATCCATATTCTACCAAGATAGAAATACCTACCATGCAAACCTTTTTTTCTTTGATATCTTGGTCTCTCCACCTAAAGCTCCCACTTGCAGAAACCAACCAACAACCATGGATTTGATACCACTTGCTAGGATCCACACATACATGCATGGCTCAGGTACCAAAAGCTAAAGCCTAGTTATGATACCACTTGTTAGGAACCAAAACATAATCCTAATACATGTGAAAAAAATAAAACAAGCTACAAAAACAACACAACATGAGATAACACATTACATAATTTATACATGGAAACCCTGCCAAACTAGCCAAGGAAAAACCATAGGACAAAGGTAGCATCCATAATTAATATTTCATCAACAAATATATTATACAACATCTCCTCTCAAAAACTCCTTTTAAGTGTTAAAAACTATAGGACTCAGGTGATCAAAGCTTACAACCAAGCCTTACATGCTCTAACCTCCAAGCTACAACATGCAACTCCATCATGATGTTAACCATAGCATCCAAGGTGAGCTACAAAGCATCAACCTCATCTCCATGAGCTAAGCTTAAAATCCTCTAAACTCCACCCAGGTGAGCCAAAATAACATATCCTTTCAGGATCTAACCTCAAACCTCAATGATCTCCATGCTTTTAACAAACTAGGTGAGCCATGCTCTCATCTAAGCCTTACAAGATCTAACCATCTAAGCATGAATGATGATTACAACCCAAGCATCTAGGTGAGCTAAGATTACATGCCTTATAAGATATAACCTTATAACATGCAATCCCAAGGCTTGCATGGATCCTTAAAAGGAATCCATAATGAATTCAATGGATTAAAAAATAAAAGAGAAAGCATGCTAATAAATAGCATTTACAATATGAGAGAAAGGGGAAAGATAAATCAAGTGGCCATCCAAAAAAAGTTCCACACTTGAGTGGAGTGTCATGTGATCCAAAGTTGTTTATAACCATGTGAAAAAGTCTTCAAAAAGGATCCTCCACTAGACAAGAACATGTGCCACCTCCATGTGGCTCTAAAACATGGCCCCTCTTCCACAAGTGAGTCCAAACACTCAATAGTGATCTTCTTATCTTCATCTCCAAGGGTTAAAAAAGTAGATTCTTACTTTAGACAAGATCATGGTCCACCTCCATGTGGCTCTCAAGTTGTCACCCCACTCACACATGTGAAGCCAATCACTCATAGTGATCTTCCTGTCTTCTTCCTCTATGTGACCACACAAGTCTAAAAGGTGTTGCAATCACCTTTGGACTATCTCCACACATGGAAATCATGGGGCCCCTTATAAATTCACCCCATTCATGACCTCTTATCTTTTGTACCATGTGACAACTGATATGTGACTATTAAGGACAAACCATGTCCCTTAGTGAAGTGTTATGCCCCACACCTGCCACATCAAATTGATCACTCAAAGGACCCTAAATGGGCCTACACCACATCACCTTCCTGCCACATCACTTGCATGTCATATCACCTACATGTTATATCATCTACACACTCACATGCCACATCACCAAGATGTCATCTCAACATGCCACACCACTATGAATAGTGATTATGAATAGTGGCTTCACACCCTAACAAATATAGGGCCCTAAAAACTTCCCTAATTTTTTTCTAGTCTGTGATGCTCTATTTTGGTTTCAAATGCAGAGATCAATTTCCTAAGGTTTGGCACATAATTTTAAAAAAGTGAGCGACGTTCTCAGAGCCTTAAAGCATATGAACATGATCGTTAAATCAATTTTCGCACATCTAAACTTTTATATAAATGATCCTTCTCTTTTGGAAAATACATTATTGTTTTATAAATGACCCTACTCTTTCAAAAATGACATTACTCTTTCATAAATGACCCCCTTCTTTCAAAAAAGACCTTAATTTTATAAGGAGTAGTTTTAATTCCCTCTAATTTATCTAAGTTCTTTTTGCTTTATTGTTTGAATCTTTGTTACATTATCTACTTCTAAAAATTGTTTTCAAATATGTGATAAAATCAAATATTCTTCACCTTTGTCATTAAATAGTATATCAAAAATATTATTTATTGTGAATTACATCTAATTTACTATTTAGTTATGAATAATCCTAATTCTAATGTTTTGTACTCCAATCAAAATTAAAAATATTTACTTAGAAGCTAAAATAAATCAAAGAATCGTAAGTTACTTACCTAGCACCTTGATTTGGTGTGGACTTTACAATCACAAGTTAATTGATGGAGTTAAATAGTTAAGAGAATTAGATTCATAAATATTAAAATGCATGATTGGGTTGTAATTGGGTTAATCCCACATGGGTAGTAATAGTGAGACAAAGATAATTTATTAGGCACTATCCTTACCAAAATCTAGAGAAAGAGAAACTCAAAATGTTGAATTGGGTTGAAAGTTTGGAAATGAGCTCTATTAGGTTTTTTTTCATGACCAACTTGCTTTTTCTAATAACTTGCTTACCTATTTTCCATACTACTTTTGTGGTAAACTCTAGGTTTTATGCACATTTATAAATCTTGATGCACTTCTCTTTGGGTGGGCTAGCCTTATTTAATGGCTTCCAAACTCTCAGTTGCAAATGTTGTTGTAGGCGGTGAGAAGAAAGGCATCCAAGTGAGCCAGAAATTTTGTCCCAAAGGTATACGATAAGTTAACACTTATGACCTTCCCTCTTAGTTGAAGGTATGTTTACAACCAAATATCATTGATAATGTCTATAAATGGTATGAGAATTATTATTTTATTTCATATTTGTTTGACCATGTCCCCTTAGAAAACTCTCTCAACAACTGGTTTTGTCACTAGTGGGAGCCATCGGGTGTCCATGTCACTAGGGTTCAAAATATTACCAAAGGGTTATTTATTTTTTAATTCAAAGAATCATATGAAATTAAATCCCTCTTAGCCAAATCAAGCTATTGGTATCTCTGAAACACACTCATGATTTTATCCCACAATACTTGATAATTCAAAGTCACCAATCAAGCCTCCCTTAGGGTGTCGGTTTGGATTGAACTTCGAGGCTTGTTGATTATGCTATGGATGTTTCTTGACCAAATTATCCATCCCATCAAATGAGTATTATACCATGAACCACCCAAGTTTTATTCCTTACACCCTAACAAGCGTGTTTATTTTAAGGCCAATTTATCTAAGGTATTAAAGGAGTTTATAAATATCCAAGCCAGTGGACACCATTGGGTGTAGAAGGTTGTTTATTTCAATTTGACTAATACTTGTTTTTAATTTCAAACTCATGATCATTATATCAAATATTTTCCCTTTATGGGTCACTTGAAACCCTCCTCAGACCCTTAAAAAACTGAGAAGACCAAGGTGGTGTATAAGGGCAATGACTGGACTATGATTTCCATAAAAAAATCATAATCGGGTCTAAAACTCTCCCCCTTATCCCTTCTCTATTTCCATGGAGATTCCCACCTCTCTTCCCCATCCTATCAAATCCTCATAGCCCCAATAGAGCATCATTTCTCAAAGTTATCATCCTCAAAGAGGCTCTTCTTTCACTAGGATATCCTCAACAAGTGACTCTTTCTCTAGGCAATTACACAGTGCACCCCGTGGTGGTGGTGACTCTCCCCAAGATGAAAATGGGGATAAACGCCACTCCATTGTGTATAAGTGATATTTTCTTCCAAACCAACATAATAGTTTTTTATCCCTTAGAGATATTGAGGATGGTTAGGGAGAGATCCAAATGGATGACATTTCCTAAGGAATACTCTCTCTTGAATTGTTTGAGGTCTCACAAAGTTCTCTTGTAAATTCTCTATATGCATTCCCTGTCAACATTGGTTCATTAGATTTTGTTTGTCTGCAAGTAGTTAAAATTTCTATATTTTTCTTATAGACTACTTTGAAGTATATTTGAATTGATGCCACCTCATTCTCCACTCTGCATGAGGAGGGACATGGTGGTGCCAACACATTGGTGTCACCAATATTTTACCCATTAATTCTTGCCATAAGGGAAGAACCATCACACTGAGTTATTTTCTGATTTTGGATACTAATGGTCATTCATTAGGCATTCTCAACATTTACACTCCAAATGATGACCCTAATAGAACTTTACTATGGTGATATTTGGCTGATAATTTACCTCTTGCCACATGGCTCGTGTGTGGGGATTTTAATATGGTTGAAAACCCTAATGACAAGGTTGGTGCCTACCCATGAGATGGTGCATGAGAGAACATGAAGCGTGGTATTATTTAAATAAAAGGTGGGGTCTTGTCGACCTTGTCCTCTAGTGGTACACAATAAACATCATGCCTTAGTTTACATGGTCCAGCTATTATTATTGTGTTGATGATGTCCTCAAAAGGATTGACCATTACATGTTGGCAAAATAAAATATTTTTTATTTATCCAACATTAATGGCCAACCTATCAACATTAATTTTAAATATGTTCTCTTAGACCATGCCCCAATCTCTTATAGAGTGGTTTGGATCATAGGTCAGTTCAAAGTGCCACATAATCATTTCATTCTCAATACTTCTCTCTTGAGCCATGTGGGGCCTATCTATCTTATTGCCTAAGTTTAAATAAAAGGTGGGGTCTTGTTGACCTTGTCCTCTAGTGGTACACAATAAACATCATGCCTTAGTTTACATGGTCCAACTATTATTATTGTGTTGATCATGTCCTCAAAAGGATTAACCGTTACATGTTGGCAAAATAAAATATTTTTTCTTTATCTAACATTAATGGCCAACCTATCAACATTCATTTTAAATATGTTCTCTTAGACCATGCCCCAATCTCTTATAGAGTGGTTTGGATCATAGGTCAGTTCAAAGTGTCACATAATCATTTCATTCTCAATACTTCTCTCTTGAGCCATGTGGGGCCTATCTATCTTATTGCCCAAGTTTGGAACCTTGCACCCCATCCAACTTATGCTTCTAGCTAGATTGAGTGGTGGAATGAGGGTATTATATGCACCACCTCCTTTCTCTGCCATTATGGAAAATAAATCTCTCATGTCAGAAAATAAGGAAATGAAGTTATGCTTAAAGAATTTTAAAGAGTTTCCTCCCTCCTTGAACATAATCCATTCGATCACCACTTACAAAGCCTCATTTCCTCACTCAGACACCAAATCAAGGTGGTGGATGGTGTTAGAGGGGCATAACTTCATGCTCATCTACATTAGCTCCAAATTGGAGACAAAGCTTCAAAGAAGTTTTTCAAATCCCTTAAGGCTAAATAAACCTAGGACTAGATCAAGGCTATCAAGTTAGCTCAAGCAAAGCTCACCTTCCTCTACTTTTCTAGACATCTCCTCTACTTTTCTAGACCACTATAAATTAGTGTTTCAGCTCAGGAGGAAATAGTGGAAAGAACCCAAGCTATGCAGGAAAGCTTCGATGTGGTTCCTTTCAAGCTAAAGCTTGTAGACCAATAACTTTGTGAGGCACCTCTAAGTCTCCATGAACTCATAGAGTCTCTTCACTACATGAGTAATTGTAAAATTCCTAGTCTTGACAACTTTCCTTGTAAATTTAACAAAACCACATGGAAATTCGTTGGGCCTGATTTGCTTCAAGTTTACAAAGAATCCCTGCAAAATCGATCTTTGGGTGCCATAATCAATCAAGGTAATATCATATTCATATCTAAAGTTGGTGACCCTAAGCTCATTACCAATTGGTAGCCTATCACTTTATTAAATGTTTCATATAAGATCCTTGCTAAATCTATTTCCAACCATATCCATTTTATGTTTCCTGCTATTGTTAGACCATAGCAAACATGATTTATTAAAAGTAGATAAATTCTTAACAACCTTATTGTTGTCTAGGAAGGTTTGGAATGGGATAGGGATTCATGTCAGAGAACCATTTTCTTCAAATTGGATTTAGAAAAAGCCTATGGCAAAATTGAATGGCATTTTATCTTAGCGATGTTAAAGGCTCTTGGTTTTGACTAGTTATTTATCTCGACAATCAAAGCTTTGTTGATAGATGCTTCTACGCACCTTACTATTAATGGTTTCAAATCTGACAATATTTTCCTTCAGCACTCCATTTGTCAATATTGCACTCTTGATGTAGCTTTGTATGTTCTTTTTGCAGAAGCTTTATGATATCTTCTTGCCTCTAGAACTAAGCATGGGTCTTGTTCAGGGTATTATTTTACATGAACGGTCTTCTCAACTCATTAATGGTCACTTTTTTGATGATTTTTTCCTCACCCTTGAAGATCAAGAAAAAACTTTTTCATAATCCATGAAGTGTCTTGATATTTTTTATTTAGCCTTTGGGTCTAGTTTACAATGGAGTAAAACTCAATGTTTCAGACAAAGCATGATGCCTATAGCTAAGTGGCTTATCTATTTCAGGTCTAAATAGATTAGTAGGTAAGAACAATTCAAGTTTCTAGGCATCTATTTTGCCTTTGATAGTTCTCCTACAGGGCTTTGGCAATATGTTGTTAACCATGTTGAAAAAAAGGTTGAATACTGGCTTAACAAACCTCTCTCCTTATTAGGGAAATTCCAAGTTTGCACTAAAATCTTGGCAGTTACCCATGTTTATTAATCTTCATGTTGGTGGTTACCCATGTTTATTAATCTTCATGTTGGTGGTTACCCATGTTTATTAATCTTCATGTTTATCAGGGATTTCCTCTGGTCTAATGCCAAACAAACGAGGGGATTCCACCGCATTGTTTGGGACATTGACCGCCTCCCTTGTGATAAAAGAGGTATGATAATTATTGATATCTACAATCAAATCAAAACCTTGTATGCCAAATGGGTTATTATAGTCAATGAAGGCGATGAACCCTAGAAAATATTGCTGAGACATTGTATATCCTCTGGATCCACTATGGTAAACCTAGTTGGAAAAATATTGGCTTCCACATCCTTCACATCACATAAACTCCAACAAAAATTGAAGGTTCTTTTGTGGCAAAAAGCATATGAAAGTCTTTCGAGGCTGTCAAACCACATATGAAATGGATTGGGGATGGTTTTCACATTGGTTTATCTTTTAATGATCATAATATATGGTGGTCTCTGATTATGACCAATACTAATGTTCAGTTGGTAGCATTCCCTGTGGTCAAAGCACAAAGGCTCTTCAAGAAAGGAATTCATACCATTCAAGATTTGGTCTCTCTTAGAGATTAGACTCCTTGGTTGGATTTGAGAGCACAATTTCAATTGAATAATGCAGAATTGCCTTCTATTCTTCGTATCCAAGAGTTAATGCTAAATTTAATGTTGCAAAACTTGCGCTTACAACTACCTTGCTTGTGGTGGAAGGAATGGAGGTGGAATTGTGACACCCATTTTAAAAATTATTCCCTAGGGCTCCTCCCCCATTTTGAATCTGAAGAACAGAAGGTGGAATCAAGTTCAATAGTTGGTGGGGTCTTAATTCCTCCCCCAGGACGTGGCATACCAGGGTCAACCAAACTTGGACATCTCGTCTTGAGCTCAATTTAGCCCACTTCATCTGGTGCTTGGTTTACCAAGGTCTTTTGCTTAGGGAATGACTCTCCCATATTGGAATTGCTCAACCCAAGTGTCTTGCTTGTAAGTGCCCATAGTCTTTAAAACATCTCTTTTGGTTTTGCCCCAAAGTTCAGTTCATCTGGAAATGGATTCATAGCCTTTTTCATCCTTATCACCTCGAGCTTTTCTCTTGGCACTTTGCCTTACTTGGGGATTCAACCAACTGGGATAATACTATTATTTTTTTATGAAATGTTTTTAGAGTTATGATTATGTTCCAATTATGGAAGGCTATAAATAATGCTTTCTTTAACAATATTAAATGCTCTTGTCTCTTTTCTATTAATGACAAGGTCTTTGTTATATGTTTGCCCTGCATGTAGACTCAAGTCTAAACTAAGAAAGTTGTCTCAAAGGTTCATCATCTGTAGGAGTTGTTGGATTATTGGGGGAGTGCTCCTTGCATAGTGAGCCGCATCCCGCTTGATGTCCAGCCCCAAGGTCCATCACCGCAACCTCCCAAGAGGCACAAAAGTTATTCTCGCAACTGCAGACACTTCTACCCTCGCTTCCCATAAGGGATGGAGGTCATTGTCACTCTATGATAAACCTCTTAGAGGGGTTCTCCTATTGGCACTGCTACTTAGACTCAACCCATTGATCGCTGGGTGGTGATAAATCCTCCTCTTGTAGAGCTTTCCACTTGGACTACTTTGCCACCCAAGAATGATCTTCCATCTCCTCTTTCGAGTATTGTAATTTGTGCTTAATTCTCTTCTAAATTATTACGTGATTTAAGTTTTTTAATTAATGTAATACTGTTTTGAATATCATGTCTTGTTTGACTTTATTTTCTATTTTTTATTTTTTAATACCATAGTTTGAACTAATATTTTATCTTTCAATATAAAATTTAAACCATAAATACCAACGAACAACATTGTTATGTAACTTTCCATCTTTTTATTATTTTATGTAATAAAATTATATTAAATATTCTAATAATAAAATATTGAAATTAAATTACTTCAAAAACCTATACTCACAAATAATATGGTTCATCTAGGCAAACAAACTTTGACTTAAACCCAACAAGACCAAATTTTATATTAAAAATGTGGATCTACACACTAGGGTAGTTTAGAAAATGCCCTCAATATCACCTACACTATTTTCCACGTGGAGAGAACACAACAAACAATGTGACACCAAAACCACACAAATTAATGGTGACAAAACCTATGTAATTTCCAAATTCGTATGATGTTGAGATGGTCCAAAGATACCAACGTCCAAGAATCTATGGAGCCCCCAACCAAGGGCACCATCAACAATATAGTAGATGTGTTTTACATATGCAATCCTTAAAAAATTGTAGCTAACAGAGAAAGTTGCATCAAATCCAATGGCCCCAAAAAAAAATGTAAGTTCCCATGCTAAAACTGTGTTAAAATTACAAGAAAGATTGCAGGTTTAGGACGGCCATGGATGCACATTCAAGGTGAAGAAAAGCACTACGTGTTACATGTGAACATCAGGGGTTGCATCAACCTATATAGCCTCATCCCAAACATCCAAACCGACCTCTGTCTAGACATGTCATAAGAAACAAATATACAAAACTCACAAAAGAATGGTGACAAATATTGGAAGGAGTACAGGGCACTTAGGCTAGTAAAGCTGACAAGATTGCAGGCCATGTACATCTAAGAGTTTACATAGTCTTTATTTGAGATTTTTTATTTGATATGTAATTATTTTTATGATTTTTTTATTTAATAGAATTGAGATAATCGAAAGGGTTATAGTTTAATTGGCGAGGATGATGATTGTTTACATCCATTTATTGAGATATAAATTTTTCTACATATTTGATATGTAGAATCAGGTGGTTAAGATTAGGTTTGTGTCCTAGGTGATTTTAACGCGTAGATGCCCTTGATTCGTTTTGCTTAGTCAAAAGAACTCGTTGATTTATATATATACTTTTTTTTAGATCGGTGCTCAGGATTGAAGGGTAACTGTTTTATTTGATTTTGACCGGAGCTCCAACCAGTTTGGGACACAATCAGGGGCCCAAATCCCTAAGAGAATACCAATGAATGGCCACAACTGACTCAAGAATATTAATGATCGACCACAACCGGCTCACGAATACTAATGATCAATCACTACGGGGCTAATACTACCAACGATCGGCCACAATCAATGCATGAATACTTAACGATCGACCACATAATTGAAATTCGAACATGGGTGATGCTTGAAACAACTAAATCACTTTACCAACTCACCCACATCTCATCAATAATTTAAATATATACTTATTCAATATTATAAATCTATTATATCTTTATTTCTAAAATATCAATAGAAATACCGACATTCTATATAATTCAAAGATTCCACATAATATTTTCACACATACAATAAAAAACAAAAAATTCAAAGATTAATAAAACTATACTTTATCGTAATTGTTAGATTTTTTTATTTTTCGTCAAATTATTTTTTTCCTCGTGTTAATTTGAGTTAACAATTCTATGAAGAACTCTAAACCAAAACAATCTCTTTACGTAATTGACAACCACAAAAAAACAAATAAAGGGCTAATCGATTGTAAAGCTAAAAACAAAACTATTATATTAATATAATACCTAAAATTCAAAATGTCACTATTCTTGAATAGTGAAATATAAATCTTAATAGACCCTACAAGAAAAACTAACAATTCAATTTGCCCAAGTACGTTCCCCCCTCCCCTCCATCTTTGTATGATAACCCCACGCGAATGTTTTTGCCGTACGGACATATGGACCCATTGTGGTTAGGAGGTCAAATTTGTGAGAAACCTTAGGGCAATGTGCAATGTGATTTCCCACGAAATAAAAGCAAAAAGTCATATTCTAACATGACCAACCTTTCCTCATTTGAAACAAAATGTTATTTTAGAATTATAAGCTTATCTTTGAAAAATAAAATGATAATTTATTTTAGGAAAATGTGCGTTGAATCGATTGTAGGAGTAATAGAGAAAGACTAGATACCTCTTAAAAAACGATAGTAAGGGGAGTGAAGAGAGGACATGAATCGGAGAGCTCAGAGTCAGAGAAAGAGATGCATGCAAAGATTGATTCAGAAATTCAGAATTATATTAAGCAATTGGGTATAGTGAACTTTGAATAAAGAGCTTGGCAAGAGGTAAAAAAGAAAAAAGGTAAAAAGGAGAACACGATCGATCTTTTAGACTATTTTCCCACTAATTGAAAGCTTTATTGTCGCTGATGGTTTTCGGGTGTTTGTAAGAATTGTGGTTCAATCTTCTATGTAGCTTTTTGGTCAGTTGGTGTTATTGGTTCTCGTTTTAGCCAGTTCGTATTATTGATTCTCGTTTGGTCATAACGTTTTCACTTAACTCTTTTCTGGTTATTGTGTTTGTAAGAACTGTGGTTCAATCTTTTCTGTGGCTTTTTGGTTAGTTGATATTATTGGTTCTCGTTTTGGCCAGTTTGTATTATTGGTTCTTGTTTAATCATGACATTTTCACTTAACTCTTTGTAAGAACTATGGTTCAATCTTTTATGTGGCTTTTTGGTCAGTTGATATTATTGGTTCTCGTTTTGGCTAGTTTGTATAATTGTTTCTCGTTTGATCATGAAATTTTCACTTAACTCTTTTTTGGTTATTGTGTTTGTAAAAACTGTGTTTCAATCTTTTATGTGGCTTTTTGGTTAGTTGATATTATTGGTTCTTGTATTGGCCAGTTCGTATTATTAATTCTCATTTGATCATGACATTTTCACTTAACTCTTTTTTGATTATTTTGTAAAACTTTACATTTTTAATATAGAACAAGAGATCTATTAAGTCTTGGTATTGATCTTTCAAAAAACATAAAATAATTAAGACAAAGAAAAAATATAAAAAATATAAAAAAAGTTAAACTGTTTACCATTTTCTACTTTAATTTTTATCATAACTGTTTTATGATTTTTTACATTGAAATGAAAAAATACAAGAGAATTATAAAAGGTAAAATTATTTACCATTCTTACTTTATTTTATTTTACATTATAAATAAAATTTCCTATTAATTATTTCATATAGTAATATAAGTAATTTTATATATAAATAAAATATTAAATTAATCTATACTTATTTTTTATAAATATAAATATTATTTTATTATTTAAGATTATTATATAATTAATTATATTACTTCCATTTTTTCAACTTGAAAACTAATCTCACTATAAGATAAATCTTTAATAATATTTTTTATTTTATATATTAATTTATTATAAATATATTTAATTTATAAATATATATTATTGGCTTTAAAAGTTTCAAATCTTCATTGATATTCTTTTATTTAAAATATTTTTTATTATAAATTTACTTAATTGATAAATACACATTTAAATTATTTTAATATTTTTTTACCAGAATTTTAATTGAAAAGAATCAATTTCATCATTTCAAAATAATGACATCTTTAACTTCAAATTCTTTTTGTACTACAAACATATTTCATTAAAAACTATATGGTTAAGTTATTCTAAAACTTTTCACACATTTTTTAATCATAAACTTTTATATCATACATCAAATTATTTCATTCCTTTACATTTGATTTGATGTCATGGTCTTAATAAAAAAATAAAGGATTCACTTAGCAACCTTTCCCTCTACTAATAAATGTCTTCGTCCCCTACTAACAAATGTTTCAACTTACTTCATCCCCCTACTAACAAATATTGAAAAGTACTTAAACAATAAATTCTAACAAGTCTATAAACACATATTAGTTAAGTTAGGTATAACCGTTGAGACAAACTCCCATTTCAAAATAATGATATATTTTAATTAAAATTATTTTTTGTAATGTAAACATATTTAATTAATAAATATATAGTTAAGTTATTAAAAAAGTTTTCACATTTTTTAACCATAAATTTTTATATCATAGATTAAGTTATTCCACTCCCTCACATTTGATTTGATGTCCTTATTTTAATTTACAAGAAAAACTTCTATAGTTAAGTAATTAAGGTTTTTACAAATATTTTAATTAAATTTTATTTTTCATTATTGTGAGTGTTATATTGAGTATAGTTTTGGTTGTGTATGTTGGTCTTAATTACAAAATAAGAGACTCATTTAACGACCTTTCCCTCTCCTAATAAATGTTTCAATTTACATCATCTCCCCCTAACAAATGTTTCAACTTATTTCCTCCCCCTATTAACAAATATTAAAAAATATTTAAACAACAAATTCTAACAAATCTATAAACACATTCAGTTAAGTTAGTTAGAACGGTTGAGAGAAACTCTCATTTCTAAGTGGATTAAACATCCAAAGCAATGGGCATAAGAGAGCCATAATTTCCGAGTCAAATTTCTTTATCCTTCAAAGAACAAATTTATAGACACATATATATTGAATTGGATATAGTGATTGAGACAAACTTACTACTAGGTATGTATAAACATAATTTTTAGTGATTTTTATTTGTTTTTGGAAAATTAAGTTATATTGATTCATATAAACTTGTTAATAAGTATAACACAAAGACAATTTTTAGTAAAATTTATCTATTCTTAAAAGAAAAGTGCTATAGATTGAATTAGGTATAATGTATAATGGTTGAGAATAACTCCCATCTTTACCAAATGATATAAGAAGGAGGTAAATAGGTATAACATACTCATAAGTTTTTAGTTTTAAAAAAGAAAGGAAAGGTTTTTTCGAATTTATAGAAAAGAATGTTCATATTAACAAAGGATTGGATGGATTGGTGAGTGGGGACTTACTAAAAAGAGAACCTGGTTCAAATTTGTGGAGGCAAATTTTATGATAAGTCACATTTATCGAGATGAGAAGAAGGTTATAATGACATCGAAAATTATAATGACAGCTAAAAAATAGAGGACTCCCAAAATCCAAGGTACATAGGCTCTGGTAGTAACTATCATTAGTAAAAAAAAAAGGGCAGTTCAAGTACCAGGCCCTGACAAGTTTAATCAGTCCCAAAAAAAAAATAAAAAAAATAAAAAAGATAACCCAAGATTTAATGGGGACACAGACCCCATATTGCTGGAGAATTAAAGAAGCTGGTGGTTACATGAATGCCACAAAAATTTAAATCAGAGGCGCAAGGGAGTTGTCATAATCCAAAAAACAACAGACAAAACAAGGTTAAAAAATTCAAAGGACGGCAAGTTGTTAAATTTTTTCGAAGGACAGCAAGTACAAAGAGAAGGAGAAAAGGGGGAACTTGGACTTGGGGAGACGATCCGGTTGAAATGCAATGCGGTAGGTAGAGAACGGTTCACATATATATATATATATATTTATTTTCGAATTTGTTCATACTTAACAGTTATTTTAGTTTATTGGTATTGTTGAGAATGGAGCAGGACTGCTCAACTCAATGCATTTGCATTTGGAATGTCTTGATTTTGCAGTTTTAACACTAGACGACAACCGCAGAGAAGCTCAAGAGTGCAGGTATCGATGATGGTAATATGTATATATATATTTTGATTGTAGTATTGAAAGCATTATATGGAATTATTGAATTATATTTGGCGTGGATTTTCAGTATTTTAAATCAGTAAGTTTTTTTGATTAAGCAGTTTAAACGATGTCCACACTTTCAAAGTCATACAGAATATGATCCTAAGTTTAACTATTGAATTTTCCATATCAAAACATTTACACAGTCACAAATAAATATAAACAATCATCATCCTCACAAATTAAACTACATAATTTTATGTCAATAATGATCTGAATATATAATGTAAGGCAGGGCTACCGCATGCATTGACCTTTGGGACTGTGTGAGAAACCCAAACGACCCCCACTGTTAAATATATTCTCTTTTCCGGTACGTTTAGTTAGGATTTGGTGGATTGGATAGCTGGGCCATCTCTGTACAGTAATCAGGGGGGAACAACCGATGCCCATATGTTAGTTAAATACTCAATGTGTATATCCTTGATTCATGCCCACTTCCCAGTCAGGTTGGAGATACGTACGGGTTTGACATTGTTATCTGATCAACAGTAGCGTGGACTAGAAGAAGACATGTACATGGTCACGTTAAAACTTAAATAAAAATAAAAATTGAGTACTGTAATTGATGTATTATTATTAAAATAGGATGTTCTCATTAATCCTGAAGAGTTGCAGAGAGAGAGGAAATGGGTAGGGGATGGTGGTGTTATTTTAGCATTTGAGTTGTGATGATCATTCATTCAGTGGTGGATTAGGATACCCTCTGTCTTGTTTCTGAGATGGGTGTTCACGTTTCATATACCCATTTGCCATTTGCATACCCATTATGAGTTATTGTAATACCCATTGAGTTATTGTGAAGGGCGTTGAAGATTTACATATCTGTTTGTGCTGTTGGGTGGGTGTCCATGACGCCCAGGTTGGATCAAATGTTTTGACATGGATTTCTTATGCTTTTTACAGGGGATGGACTGTTTTTGGAGATTGAATGGATTTTGATATTCCTCTTATGTTATTGCAAGTTTGGGGCAAAAGCATAAGAAGTTTCAGGTTTGCCGACGTTTCCTGGATGTTGTTGAGATGGGTAGCTTGAAAACCTCGGATTAGTGTTAGCAGGACACTTCATTGTTGCAGGAATGATGGTGGATACTTCAGGGCTGAATAAATACTTATCTGAATAAATGATTGGAAGGTAAATTAAATGCCAGAGTTTGAAGGTATATATGACAGCCCACTTCCGACTGGTTACATCATACATGTTTCGCCATACTATCTTACAGGCTTTGATTCTGTGTCCTGCTTTAAGCCTAAAAGGGCGTGAACCAGTGGATTTCTCTTGGGAGACTTGCCAAAGAGAAGCATTCAGAGTACTGAAGAATTGTGGCTAAAGTCAGTCCTACTGAACAGGAGAGTTATCCTTTTGTGGCATGTTGTGGCTTATGCTGATTCATCTTTTGAAGACAAAATTTCTCTGGCCTGCAAGATGGTGAGGCAGGTGGTTCCGGTAGATTATGACTCTCAGAGGCTTATAGAAGCAGCTTATAGAGGAGATATCAAGGTTGTAGCTGATAGCCTGGCTAATCCTCTTGTGGATGTAAATTACAGAGGTACTGTTAGCTTAAGGGTGAAGTGCACGGATATCATTCAACATGAGGAAGCACCTGATGAAGTTAAAATTGGGTATGAGGAGTTTAAAACCGATGTTACAGCTCTATTTGTAGCTGCTCATGCAGGGCATATTGACCTTATACGCAGACTTCTGGTAAAAGAGAACATTTCATAATCTACTAGCATCAAATTTTGTCTGTGCTTTTCTAGTAGTTAAGGCTTTAAAAAATATTTTGCTTAGTATCAGCTGGAAATGAAGCCACGAGTTTTGTAGAGGTTGGAGCGAGCAATCTAGGTATCTTGTGATTTTGTGGTTTTTAGTAATACCAAACTAATCATCCGACCATTTTTACCAGATACCACCTTACAGGAAAGATTTCTAGACCATAAAAATGATAGATAATATAAATTCAAGACAGAAATATGTTACATGGTTGTATGATTGCTGTAATCCAGTTCACATACACTTGGTTTTCTCCTTCCAAAATCTCCAAGGGGGAAAACTTGAAATTCTTTCTCGTCCACACATAAATCGGGAAGTAAGATATGATAGGGTCAACAATATAACAATATATCAAGCAAAAGATTGGCTAACTGTGGAAAGTCCCAGCTGTGAATCGTTGAATCATTTTTGTGTTCTGCTATTTACTTGAGCTTTTCCTGTAGATTCTGGTTCTTGTTTGTATAAGGGCATCAATATCTAGAGGCTTTTTAGAACTACTTTTTTTCTTCAATTATTTAAAAACTGCTTATGTTGGGATCTTTTCTTTTACATATTTTTGAAATCTCTCTCCAAACATTGAAGAATTTGGCATGATAAGAAATTGAATTTTGTTGCTAACGATGAAATTCTTTTGGGACATCACTAAAAAGATTGGCCGACTCTGGAAAAGTCCCATCTGTGAATTTTTGAATCATTTTTGTGTTCTGCTATTTACTTGAGCTTTTTCTGTCGATGTTCTGGTTCTTGTTTGTATAAGGGCATCAATATCTAGAGGCTTCTTAGAACTAGTTTTTTTCTTCAATTATTTAAAAATAGCTTATGTTGGGATCTTTTCTTTTATATATTTTTGAAATACAAGTCTCCAAACTTTGAAGAATTTGGAATAGTAAGAAATTGAATTTTGTTGCTAACAAGGAAATTCTTTTGGGACACCACTGAAGATGCCAATCTATGTAATGATATAAACTTAAAAGTTTAAACATTTGCCTTGAACACAGACTTTTCAACTTAGAGGGGTTTCCTGGCTTATGTGGCTCTCGATTTAAAAGTTTTCTCAGCGATGGAAATGAGTAAATATCAAGGAGATATAATCATTATAATTTGGTTATTGGAATATTTTATATTCTGCACAGTTTTATTATTATCCATAATCCTGGTTGTTTATTTCTGATTTATATTTGGATTGAATTTGCATTTGTTTAAGTAAGCAGTCACATATCTTATACTAATAGTAGCTCTGCTTCTGCATTCTCAAGAGTCATTTTTTTAAAACTAATCTTTGATACACTGAAAATTTTCACTTACCATTTCCTATAGAAGTTGACCCTATCCTGAGAAACAGCAATGGTAGAAATAACTGATGCTGTTCCTTCTGTTTTCAGTCAGCTGGGGCAGATGTCAATCAGAAACTCTTTAGAGGTTATGCAACAACAGCAGCTGCTCGAGAAGGGCATCATCAAATTTTGGGTATGCTATTGAAGGCAGGAGCTTCTCAGCCGGCTTGTGAGGATGCCTTGTTGGAAGCATGCCGTTATGGCCAAACTACAGCTGCTGAGCTATTGATCAGTTCAGAAATGACCAGGCCAGGCGTTTCTGTGCATGCATTAGTATATGCAAGCTGCCGAGGATTTGTTGATATTGTTGCAATTTTAATCAAGGCATGTTTAATATTAAAATTTCATGGTTGCTCATTATATGCTTTTTAGCACATAAACAACATTAGATTTTGGAGATTCTTTTCACAGGTTCACATTAAAAATAAAAAATAAATAAATGGAAACAACTGTGTACATAGATAACATTTCTATTATAGTTTCTCTAAGCTTATAGTTGGTAAGTTCTTAATGTGTTCCATGCTGTTGCTCGTTAGAGTATTGACTGGGGATAGAGAGGGAAAGCTTGCTATTTTACAATTGTGCTATATGAGACATGGTTCTGATTGTTTTGACTGTTTGCAGAGTGGAGTGGATGCAAATTCATGGGCTAGGACGCTGTTGCGTTCGGCCAAGCCTGCTTTATATGCGAATGTTGACTGCACACCACTATTTGCTGCTATTGTTAGCCGACAAGCTGCTGTAGTGAGGCATTTGTTGGAGGTATTTAGTTTGCCCTTTTAACATCCCAATGTGTGTTGAGACCTCTATGACCCTCCCCTGTAAATAGGGACCTTAATGAGCTTCCAAAATTTCCTTGAGGTTATGGCCAATACCCCAATTGGTCCTATACATATGACCTGCGATCAGAAACAGAATTGCAATAGCCAAATGGTGATGTGCGGATCCAGTCGGCCATAGAAGGCTTTTTTGCCAACCTTTAAAGTAGATGTAAATGCAATGAATTTCCCTGGTAATAAAGAAACCATGATATTTATGGTTGCATGTCTGGAAAGTTCAAATCAAACCTTGCAATGCATGTCATTGTGGCATCTAGAGCTGTTACCTTTTGCAGTTTGGATTGGGGTGCAATTTTCATTATCATTTCATCCATAAATTTAAATAGAACAAGTTCATCTTTTGTGTGTCCTTTAAGCATGTTTCTCCAAAACTGCAGGTGGGCGTAAATACCGACTGTAAAGTGAGCCTTGGAGCTTGGTCCTGGGATACAAGTTCAGGTGAAGAGTTGCGCGTTGGGGCAGGTCTAGCAGAACCATATAATGAAGCATGGTGTGCTGTCGAATACTATGAAGCAAGTGGCACTATTCTCAGACTGCTGCTGGAACACTTAAGCTCTGATAGTGAGCATCGAGGAAGAACATTAATTTGTCATGCCATCCTTTTCTGCAATGCAAGAGCTGTTCAGGTGCTTCTAGATGCTGGTGCTAATGCCGAATTTTGTGTAAGAATGATGAATGGACAGGAATTTCGCCCTCTTCACATGGCATCTAGAATGGGTTATCTTACTATTTTAAAGCAGCTGATAGAACATGGATGTGATTTGAATGTGGGGACAGAAACAGGTGAAACTGCGCTTATGCTAAGCATAAAATCTAACCACCTAGAATGCTTCAGAGAGTTGTTATTTTCGGGGGCTGATTTAGCGATAGTTAATTTGAAGGGACAGAATGTAGTGAACATAGCAGAAACAAATAATTGCATTTCTTCTATTTATCAAATTATTTCAGAAGCAATAAGAACCGGGAAACAAGTATACTCAAGCAATTTCGGGCTCTTTTCTCCACTTCATTTTGTGACCAGCTTTGGTGATGGTAAGGTGGTTCAGAGATTTATACGGCAGCCAGGGTTAAGCTTGAATGAGCAGGACAAGAATGGCTTTTCTGCTGCAATGATTGCTGCAAAAGAGGGTCATATTGAAGTTTTTAAAGTGCTTGTTTTTGCTGGAGCTGATTTGGGTCTGAAGAATAAGATGGGTAAGACAGCCATTGGCTTATATCTGACCCATGGTAGAAGAGAACTTTTTGAGAAGATTATGTTGGATGCTACCCTAGCAAATTGTTTAAAAGGAGAGGATTTTAAAGCTCTTCATTATGCTGCACGAAGAGGGAATCTGGAGGCCATAGGGCAACTTCTGAAAAGAGGATATGCTGTCAACACCCTTGATGAGGATGGTTACACCCCTTTAATGCTTGCTGCAAGAGAAGGTCATGCAGATGCTTGCAAAATCCTGGTTCTAGGAGGAGCTGATTGCAGTATTGTGAACCGCAATGGTGAAACTGCATTGTTGCTTGCTAGGAGAAATAGTTTATCAAAAATTGCAGAGGGTGTCATATTGGATAATCTTGCAAGGAAGTTTGTACTTGCAGGTGATCAACTTTACAAGCATACGAGGCAGGGAAGAGGCTCCCCTCATATTAAGATGGTCCACATGCTTAAATCTGGTTTGTTCACATGGGGAAAATCACGACGAAGAAATGTTGTCATTAGGGAAGCCATTTTGGGACCTAGCCCTACATTTCTCAAGAATCGTCGCAAAGATGATGTCAATAAAGATGGAACATTTAGAATTGTCACGGTGAAGAAAAGAGAGGTTCACTTTGTAGCAAGAAATGATGCAAATGCTGAGCTTTGGGTTCGTGGAATTAACCTGATTACGAAAGAAGCATCTGCCTCAAATGGACCTGGAGTTGGAAAGTAAACAGTCAATTATATTGAATGGCCTTTCTGATTTTCTTTATCTGAAACACCAAGATCCAAATTTGGGTCAAACATAAGTTGTACAAAAAGCAGTTTTGTGAAGTTGGAAGGTCTATAAGCCTTTTGTTGTCTTGTGGCGCTATGACATAAGACTAAAGAAATTTTTTGCAGTTCAGCCATTTGAGCGTGTCCAAGTAAAATATCAAAATCTAGTAGCTGACATTTATAAGAGGTAAAGGCCAACTATGATATGCATGAGAAGATTGATATTCTGTTAACCTGTGGAATTCATCCAATCTTACATCTGTGGTGATATCCATCATGTTGGCTCCACTTGGTTTGTTTTTCAAAGAAAGCAGGACAACCGTCAAGGTTGTTAGTTTTTTTGATAAAGCTTGTAAAGAGGTTAGTGTGTAAGAGATACCCAAGATTTTGGTCACTTGAGTTTTTTAATCAAATTAGTGTCTCTGAGTGCATGTATAGTGTTTCATAATAGCGTACACAGGCCCAATTAATGGCCATTCACATTATGGTGCTTCATGTGAGCCGTGTTATGTGTAACTTTAATCAGATAGTGCGGGATAATGTCACTACATTTCAGAATTCTATACAAACAATTGAATTTCTTATCAGATAGTCATATAATCTGGGAAAATGAAACGCTATTTGCTCTGATACATTTTTTTTCTCCTCCTTGCATAGGATATGTTAAAAATTGACACTCAGGCTAGGAATATCATAGCACATACACAATCATAACTTGTTCAGTCGGTGAAAAATCTGATGCAGTGCAGCATGACCTCCTAATTTAGATGTTGGAATGTAAGATTGAGAGGTAGCATCTTGGCTGCTTTGGTAAAGCAAGTTTCTGTTACAGTATGTTGACTTTTTTTTACATGAAGTTTCTAACTCAAATGTGGGAGTCCTGGAGAATCCAACCAAAAATCTGATGCAGTGCAGCATGACCTCCTAATTTAGATGTTGGAATGTAAGATTGAGAGGTAGCATCTTGGCTGCTTTGGTAAAGCAAGTTTCTGTTACAGTATGTTTACTTTTTTTTTACATGAAGTTTCTAACTCAAATGTGGGAGTCCTGGAGAATCCAACCATATATCTGATGAGAGCAATAGTATTTACACAGTCCATTTAGAGTTATAGTAGTGCTTATAGATTCAACTGTATACCAGTTTTTGGATCAACGTTTCGGATCACACTCTGTGATCCATTATCAAGAAGAGAAAAGAATGGATCACAGAGTGTTCTGAAACGTTGATCCAAAAACTGCTACACAATTGAATCCAGAAGCACTACTATAACGTATATTTGATGTTTGCTGATTTCAATGTTTTCCTATGTTTCTTGTTTTTCAATTCTTTAGTCTTTAGAAGGGTACTTGTTAGTAGAACATTTCATTGCAAATATTGAGCTGACAGACATGCAATGGAACTCTTGGTGGTACTGTGGTACGAGAATGAAGTGTTATGTCATTTCCAGTAGACCGGTAGATTTTGTCAGAGCACGTGATGGTACTGCACAAAGGGTCGTGTCACCTTGAGAGACCTGTTATGATGGAGGGGCATGGCTATGAATTGTGTCCCCCTGTATCTTAGTGAGTAAGAGACATTATATATGCTGCATTGGAATTGTACGAGTCGGCTTCATCATGAAAGAGCATAAGGCATAAGATAAGATAGAGAAGATAGAAGAATATGAGATGTATTACAGATGTAAAGGTATTGATATATGAATAAAGATATATATAAATAAAGATGGATGTGTTGAGGAAATGACGTGTTCTATCTGTTGTGTGATGGTGTTATCTTATCATCCCTAATCATAGATCAAATGAAAACTTTTAGTGTAACAGTAAATAGTTATGGAATTCTCTCCCATTTTCTCGTTTGTGTTATGTTTAACTAGAGTGGAGCTTGGTACTTGGCATATATCCTGTTATTGAGTTTTAAGTCAAAAATATTTTATTTCCTATTTCATGTATTTGATTTTCACGTATGTGACATTTATATACGAAATGATGTGTTCTCTCTCTTGTGTGATGGTGTTAACTTATTAACCATAATCATAGATCCACTTGAAAACTTTTAGGGTCACGGTTAATAGTTATGGAATTCTCTTGCATTTTCTCTTGCGTGTGTTAAGTTTAACTAGAGCTGAGCCTGTTACTTGGCATATATTCTGTTATTCAGTTTTATGTTAGCAATGCTTTATTCCCTATTTCAGGAATTCTATTTTCAGGTATGTCTCCCAATCATTGGCTTTGTTTGATAGTATTCCTGAACTGGATCTGGGTATAATCTTGTAGAGGCTTATTTGAATTATCAAAACAAGATGAAGAGTGCATGGCTAGATTGCATTCTCACAATTATTGTCATAACGAACACTTTGTATTACAGTCAGTCATTAGTTGCAGCAAACTTAGTAATCGGAAACAAGTATCTGGCTTTATGATGTCTTATTATAAGTCCCTAGTTTGTAATGAACAATTCAAGTTTTATACGAAAGATGGACTGATACTTCATTGAGGCCACTACTTGTTTTATATAAGCCATTCTATTTTGATTGTCATGGTATATTTTGGATAGTTTCATGTGTAGATTAGTAGTGTATCCGTAGGCAGCAGCCATAACTTTTTTAATAGATGGTGTTACTGCCATAAATTTATTATGATAAATTCATGGTTGTACTTTTATGCATAGAGCTCCCATGATTTGTTTTAAATAACCCCAGAAGCAGTTAGGATGATTTGTTTTATGCCATTTTGCCCTGAAGGTCAATTGCTGAACTTATATGATGCATTGTTAATGATGGGCACACCTTCCCTAGAACAATCATATCTACTTGGGGAAGAGTTTGAATTTGGCTGTGCATAATGCAACTATGACTTATGTGGAAGGAATTTACTCTCTGACATGAGGATTTCTTTCATAGAAAATCATATAATTGGTATGAGTTTGTCTTAAATGTTAATTTTGTTATCAGAAATTGGATTTTACTGTGAACCTGTCTATCCTCGTCAAAGGGATTAACAGAAATCTAATAATTGTTGATATTTTCTTTAATGATCTTCAAGGATTGGGGGATTTGTTTTGAATGGTGAGAATTCATACAACCCTTTACTGTTGAAGGACCTAAAAAAACTTTGCTTTCTATTGATGTCTACAAACTAAATTGTAATTTTTTAAAAATAAGAAGCATATATGCTCATCAAGTTCTTTTTTTTATGTATGCACCATATGCAATTTTTTACCAAGTCTAAACTGCAAATGCCAGTTGCTCACTATGTACGTACATTTTCACCATATCTGACATACAAACGCTATAAGTTTGAATGTTTGTTTAGGAAGATTATTAAGATCTTATGTTGTAGAACACAAAACCTGCAAGGAAGAAATGCTTGTTTACAATCTGCAAGGAAGAAATGCTTGTTTACAATCTGCAAGGAAGATTGTTACACATCAAAAGGGATTTTATATATCAGAAAACAAAAATATGATGTCTAGAAGTACCCTTAAAATCCTATAAATGTTTTGAACAGGAAAATAGGAATGGGAGGGTGTGTCCTTGTGGAGCACAGGCAGAGATCAAAGAAAACTTTCATGTAGTTTTTAAGGTTAAAAGATAAAAGTAAAAAAAGGACGCCTAAAATTCTAGAAATGCACTTGAATGGAAAATAGCATCACCAGGGGATTGTTTTCCATGTCTAAACTAATATGTTATCATATATATATCGTTTGTTGACTGTGTACATACATCTTCATCATATCTGACATAGAAACATTTACTTGCCGTTTACAACCTTCAAGGAAGATTGTTACTTATCAAGAGAGATCCTATGTTTTAGAACTCAAAACCATGAAGGAAGAAATGTTTTCTTATAACCTTCGAGAACGATTACTACAAATGAAGAGCGATCCTATGTTCCAGATCACAAAATAGCTCGGTGATGGGGGCTGAGGGTTGTGGATGTGTTCCCATGGAAACTAGGCAGAGATCAAAGCAAAAGGTAATGGTATTATTTTAGGTTAAAAGATCAAAGAAAAAAAGAGGATGCCTAAAAGTATCCCTCAAATCATAGACAAGATCTTTGAATATGGGATAGTTTATTCCATTTACTTTATACTATTCAAGAAGGCGTTATATGACAAGATCTTTGAATATGGGATAGTTTATTGCATTTACTTTATACTATTCAAGAAGGCATATATAATACAACTCTGTTATGAGTAAGTGATAGATGTAAAACAACAAATCAAACTTAATAAAAAAACCCTTTCCTCTTATTTGGGCATGCCTCTATTTAGCAACAATCTCCCTCTTACAGCATAGAATCCTTTGATGGAAAGATTTCACAGAAAGTTCGCTGGTTGGAAAGGGAAGCTTCTCCCTCATACAGAGAAACTCTTGCTTATCAAAAGTGTCTTTCAGAGCCTTCTGGTGCATTTTTTGTCTCTTTTTAATTTGCCTAAGTTTATAGAAGATATGCTTAATAAAATTCAAAGAAATTTTTTATGGACAAGGGCTGAAGAGAGAAATAAAATTCATTTGGTGATTTGGGAAAAGGTTTGCATGGCTAAAAGCAAAGGAGGTCTACATATTCAAAGATTAAATTGGATGAATAAGGGTCTTTTCTCTAAATTTGTTTGGAGATTTCTCAAGATCAACAGTACTTGAGCTAATATTTTAAGATTCAAATCCCTGGATGGTAGAGATCCCATTTGCATTTTGAAGAGGAACATTTTGTTTGTGGATCTCATTTCTGGAATTTTTTAAATGTTAACAAAAATGTTATATCTTCCGGTTATAAAAAGCAACTGGGAAATGGTATCCATGTTAACTTCTGGAAAGACTCATATATTTTAGATCAAACCCTAAACATTTTAGAACTGTGGCAATGCATTCATGATGGCAATCAAGGTTAGGAAGGTACAAGAAGTCGAAAAAGTTTGAGTATTGGTAATTTGGATCAGGTAGAAAACATAATTTTGACTACCCTGAATAATTTGCTGAGAACGCATCATTTACCAGAAACTATCAATGAGGATCATTTGATTTGGAAAGAATCTATTGATGGACATTAACAAGTCAAATCTGAGTATAATTTGGCGGTTAATCTTCCAAGAAATGATGTGAATTGGGATAGATTATGGGACAAGTTCCTCATACCTAAAGTGAATTTTTTCCTATGGGTGGTTCAAAATAAAGTGTTGACTATGAACAATTTAAGGAAAAAAGGTTTCACTTTGATCAATAGGTGCCCTTTGTGCGAAAATGACAATGAAATAGTTTTTCATTTGTTGGTTGAATGTCTTTTTGCATTTGAGGTATGGAATTTTTTCCTTAATAAATTTCATGTCTTATGTGTATTCGTTGGTTCTTTGTTTGACTTCTGGGAATCTTGGGAGTGCCTTTTCAAAATGATCTTTTGAAAAAAATATGAAAGCTCATTCTTCCTCATGTTATTTGGGGAATTTGGGGTGAAAGGAATGACATAATTTTCAGGAATAAAAAGCGTCCTAGTATGGTTTTAGCAAATAAGATTTTTATGGCCATTGTGAAATTTTTTAAAACTATGACTAGTGGAGAAGGTAAAAACCTACAATTGTTTGAAAAACAACTAACTTTAAATTGGCAAATTGATACACAGTGCATTGGTAATATTGATCCCAAAGATGAAATAAGAAAGATGACTAAATGGAAAGCTCCTCCTATTGGGTGGCTAAAATTGAACTTTGATGGGGCCTCCAAGGAAAATCTAGGGCCCTCAAGAGGAGGGATTCTGAGAGATCACCAATGAAGGTTTATCACTGCTTACGCTGGTGATATGGGGGTCAAATCTAATTATTGGGTGGAAGCTCTTGCTACCCTTTAGGAAATAAAATTGGATAAACAATTGGGTCTTCACCATATTATCATTAAGAGAGACTTCCTAAACATAATAAATTGTCTTTCCAAGAAAAATGTAGCGAGTTGGAGCATCAAATAGGTTGTGGATGAAGCTATATCTATTTTCGAATCTTGGCAAGAGGTGTCCATTCAACATGTTTACCATGAAGGCAATAATGTTGCTGACTAGTTTGCCAATAGGAGAGTTATTTCTATAGGTTTTCTTAGCTAGACTGTGAGAGAAGATTTACCTCAAGATATATGTCAGAGGATAGATGAGGAAGCTTCTAATCTCCTTTAATGATGATCAATATGGTTATAAGTGTGGGGGTTTTCTCCACTTGTAAAAATAATATTCATTCAAACATTATTGTTAAGTCTCTTATTATTTTTATTAACCTTTTTAGTGTTATGCTCCTTGTCTTTTTGAATGTTCCTAAAGAGAAGCTTCTCGATTTTTTAGGGAGAAGACAACACAACTTAAAGATTTATCAAGATTTGAAGAAACTCAATAACAACTTTAAGTGCGTTGGCACAAGGCATTTAAGGGGGATAATCATTTCACATCTAGAGAATTCTAAAAAACCCTGTTCTAGTTTGAAGAGCTAGAGCAATTTGTTAGCCATGGGCTCCCTATTAGAACTGAACCCAAGATGCTAGATGAAGTTAAAAACATTGAGGAGGTTTGACAAATCTTTCAAATAAGGGGAATGGCTAATTTCATGTAACGAATAGAAGGCCACGATAAACATGTTCCGACTTTATTTGCTAACCCTTGGGACAACACAACGCTAAATATCAATGAAGTCTCACTCAACATTTTTGAAGAATTGATCGTTCACATCACTGGATTGGAAATGGAGGTAACCAAAGTGTACAACTCTGGTAGGGATTACAAGAAAGAGAAAAACAACTTTCCGTTGGAGGGAGAAATTTTGGAGGTGTTTCATAATGGTTTTGATTGTGATTCTCTGTCGAGACCTTATGCAGATGTGGCTTTCCATATCATGCAGTATATTACACTAGAAGGTAGGTTTAATGTTGTGCGTTGGTCTCTCTTTGCCTTTCTAAATTATTTTAAATCTACTATTCATTTGAGTTTACCTTTATATATTTTGCTTTCTATGGAAACTTCTATTGAGAAAGTTAAAAGGGGTAAATACATAGTTTTGAGGCATGAAGAAGTCATTTTTTTTTATTTACAAATATTTCAAAAGAATGAATCAAATCACCTCTGATCTTCCCAAACTTTGAAAGTTCAGAAGGTTTGGATAAAGTATCTGGGTAGCAATCTTCCTGCTAAAGATAAAAAATAAAGTACTACCAAGAACATTCCCAAATCACAAGGGGTTAGTATTAAGAATCGACTCAGAAGCGTGACCAAAGTTCCTTCAGGGATTGGTAAGAAGGAAACTAACACAAGTAAACCTGGACTTTCAACTAGGCAATTTATTTTGGTTGATGATGTTGTTGGAGATAAAGAGGAGACTAATACCTAGAATGTATTTGAAAGAGAGAAAAGTAAGACCTCATCTGACAAAGTTGACAAGGGTAAAAGAAAAGTAGGGGACTGACTTAAGGAGAAAGAGGTCAAAGAATCGGGAACTCAATCTCATGATCCTAATGAAAATTTTAATGTCATGGTTGATTCTTTAAAAGGTAAACACAATATGGTTAAAATTGAAGAAGAATTGGATTTATAAAAATCGATTATGAGGTAGTTCATGAGGGAATTGTTTGAGCTCAAAGGCAAAGTGAAAGATAATGAAAGATTGAGTCAGAAAGTGTTAGGAACTCATGCTACCCCTTCTCTTTACTTTATTAGTATATTAGTTGCTATGGATGCATATGCTTTGCAAGTCATTCCATGAACATTTTATTTTATCTCACATTCATAGGAAGTAGTGGTTGTTTATAGATTAGACTTAGTAGATAAGTAAGTGTTGATGCCAATGAAGGCATCCACGAATTTATTGTATTGATCTTGCTCAAAAGAGGTTGCCCCCTCGAAGTGGCCTGTGATCAATATAATCCCTTCGATATTTTTGCTATTTATATAAATATGTTATTTCATGCATTTTTATTAATTTGTTGTAGGAGGATCCTGTATCAGAGTGCGTTTTAGGTCTATTTTTTTCTTCAGAAAGTGTTTTTCTATTTTGTTGCATTGTATTTTTTCTACTTCAGATACTATAATCTATTTCTGATCAGGGTAAAAACTTGTTTGCATAACTATGGGAAGTGTTTGGGCATAAGTCCTAAAAATTATTGTGAGAAGTACCACAAGAACCCTGAAGTAGCTTGCCCATTGAGAGGACCTGCCAATGAAAATGGCAATGACCCCATCTTGATTGACTAGTTCCCACCTGTGAGGAAAACCAAGAGCTATTGTTTAGGAGTAAATCTGTGGTCAAATTTTTTTTGGAGAGCAGTACTCGTTCAGACAATATTGGTGGCCAAAGAGATATTTTTAAACCTTTAGGGAACCATTGAAACTTGGGGCCTATTTCTATCAGTTTCAAGGTATTACCAACAGAGTATTAGAAAATTTGCCATATCAGATATTCACATATTACTAGCAGAGTATCAGAAGACTTTCCATACCAGTTTCAACATATTAACAACAGAGTATCAAAAAACTTTCCATATCATATCTACGAGTATCATAAGACTTGTCATACCAGTTTTAGAATATTCCCAACAAACTATAAAAACTCAAAAAAAATTAAAAAAAAAGTTTTTTTGTCATATCTCTCCCCCTGACTCTGTTGCTTATTAAAATTTATAGGGACACCTAAAATTCCATTCTGCACGTTTTCTTCCTTGACATCCCATAACCCAATTCCACTTTTAATTACTGAAAATCTCTATTTTTTATTATTTTGGGTTTTGCCATAACTTTAGTTTTTGTTCGTTTGCCTCGAAATTTTTTTACAGTGTTTATTTCCATTTTCGGCTCCTTTGTCCCTCTTGGATAAATTTTTAAGTTTTTCCATTCCATTTCTAAATTTTTCTTCGCCTTCATCAATCATACTCAGATAGTGCAAAAAACCTAGTAAAAGTACCTTTACCCCTTCCAAATTCATCTAAATTAAAAAATTCCCTTACGAACCGTGTCTTAACTCTAGTTTTCCTATCCATTGCAAAAAAAAAAAATCTCTTATTCTAACCATGGTAGTAACCCAAATAGGAGCAAAAAACATGGAGAATGAAATTGCCACCCTCAAGACCTAAATCAAAGATCTTGATGAAAAAATTCTCAGACTCAATCTTCAACATACCAGCTTGAATAATAGACAACATCCAAAGTCTTCTTCAGACACTAGGTTTTCTTCTTCCATTAATTTTCATGGGTTGAAGCTTGATTTTCCTCGATTCAATGGTGCATACCTGACTAGATGAATCTATCAGGGAGAATAATATTTTAGTCTGCATAATACTTTTAATGCTAATAAAGTCCTGCTTGCATCCTTTCACTTGAATCATGAAGCCATTCAATGGAACTGTTGGTATATCAAGGCTCATGATGAGCCAATATGGACTGATTTTGGCACCCTCATTTGGCAACAGTTTGGTCCTAGTGCTTTTGATAACTTCACTGGAACACTCACTCAACTTTGCCAAACAAGAATCGTGAGAGAATATTAGACAAAATTTGAAAAATTGGGTAATCACATAGAGAGATTATTTGATGAATTCTTCAAGAGTTGCTTGTCAATGATCTAAATGATGCAATTTGATTTGAGGTTAAAATATTCTGACCCAGCATGATTATGGAAGCCCTAGGGTTGGCTAAGTTGGTAGAGGACAAGATCACAACTCAACGACGATCCAAATCTAATTTTTCTCCATTAAGAAATAAAACTCCACAATGATCTCACATAACGCCAACCCCTAGAACCACTCCTATTAAGCATTTGATCGAAGCAAATATGTGGGCACGTAGAGAAAAAAGACTATGTTATAATTGTGATGACAAATTCACTTGGGAACATTGATGTGTCGAACAAATACTCTACCTACTAGATGTGGACTCTCCACCTGAAACTAAAGTTTAGGAAGATGCTCAGGATACAACATATAATTTGGAAGAAACTAACTCAGTTATGAAACATGATTTTTAGGAAGACCAACCAGAGATCTCTCTCCATGCCTTAGCAGGAATCACCACCCCACAAACTATGCAGATTAGGGTTAATTCAAGAAGATCCCTCTTATAATTCTCATTGATTTTAGTAGCACTCATAACTTCATTAACCCTCAGATTAATAAATAGGATGATTGTTTTGTCCAACTTTGATCCAACTTTAAAGTCATAGTTGCCAATGGGAGCACATTACTTGATAAAAGGAAGAGTCACAATGTGCGTATCTCTATTGGAGATTATAACTTGTGCTCTGACATGTTTGCCTTGCCCTTAGGAGGATGTAATGTTGTTTTGGGAGCCCAATGGTTATGCACACTTGGATCCATCTTATGGGATTTTGCTGAACTTTGGATACAGTTTTCAGACAATGGGCAAAAACACACATTAAAAGGCTTACACCCAGGGTCTCTCAGCATCATAAGTTCACAACACATTGAAAAACTTATTAAGAAGAATTCAAATGGCATCATTGCCCAACTCCATTCCATTTAAATTCAACCATCAATAGTCTCCACTACTCCTTCTAATCTACAAACCATTCTGCATAGGTATGCATGTGTCTTTGTTGAACCAATGCGATTGCCATCTTCAAGGCCATAGGACCATTGTATTTATCACCTTCTTGGAAGCATTCCTCCTAACATCAGGGCCTATCGCTACCCATTTTAGTAAAATATCAAGATTGAGATATGCGTTCGAGACTTATTGAAACAAGGCATTATTTTACCCCGTGCTAGCCCATATTCTTTCCTAGTTCTCCTTGTCTAGAAAAAAGATGGGTCATGGCACCTCTACATTGACTATTGAGCACTTAATCACATCACAACCAAGGATAAGTTCTTGATCCCTGTTATTGATGAGCTTCTTGATGAGCTTCATGGTGCTCATTTTTCATCCAAGTTGGATCTCCACTCTAGATATCCCCAAATCTGGCTTCGTAAGGATGATATCTCTAAGACATCTTTCTGCATGCATGATGGCCAGTATGAGTTTCTAATCATTCTCTTTGGCTTCACTAATGCTCCTTCAACATTACATACGTTGATGAATAAAATATTTTGGCCCTACTCACAAAAATTCATTCTAGTCTTCTTCAATGATATCCTCATCTATACTAAAACATGGTTTGAGCATCTCCAACATTTAGATCTCGCACTACAACTTCTCTCTGATCATTATCTCTTTGAAAAATAGTCCAAATGTGCTTTTTTCTAGGACGAAGTGGCGTATCTCGAGCATATTATTTCAGCCCAAGGGGTTCGGGTGAATCTCAGAAAAATAGCTACCATGAAAAATTGGCCTCATCTTCAAACACTCAAGATCCTCTGTGGTTTTTTGGGTTTGACTGGATACTATCACAAGTTTGTCAAGGATTATGTGAAGATTGTAACTCTACTAAGAACAATGTTGAAAAATTATGCTTTTACATGGACACAAGCTAATGAGTATGCATTTGAAGAATTGAAACAAGTTATGTATACTACACCTATTCTAGCTATGCTAGATTTTACCAAGACCTTCACTATTGAGAGTGATGCTTGTAGCAATGGACTTGGTGCTATTCTCCTCCAAGAATAATTTCCCATTACATTCACCAACAAAGCCCTTCTTGGCAAGAATTTAGTATTCTCTACTTATGAGAAGGAAATGATGGTCATTTTGCATGTAGTACAAAAGTGGTAGCCATACCTACTGGGGAATCATTTTTGCATCAAAACTGATCACCAGAGTCTGAAATATTTCTTGGAACAATGGGTCTATACTCCACAACAAAAATGGGTTAGCAAACTCATGGGTTATGATTATGAGATCACGTACAAGAAGGGTAAGGACAATATTATGGCTGATGCTTTATCTCACACATTTAAGGACCAAGCTTCCCTTTCAGATATTTCCATGTCTATTCCAAATTGTTTGGACATTGTACAATAGGGGTATGTTAATGACTCTTCATTATCTCAAATCATTCAACAGTTGGCCACTAACCCCTCTACAGTACCACATTATTCTTGGGATGGTGCTTCTCTGTGATATAAGGGTCATCGGGTGCTTCCCTAGAGCACAGATCTTCAACAAGATATATTATATGAAATCCATGCTTCTCCATCTGTAGGGAACTTAGGGTTTCTCAAAACTTATGATAGGACATGACATAACTTCTTTTAGAAGGGAATGAAAAAGACAATTCAATATATGGTGGTTGAATGTGATACTTTCCAATGCAACAAGGGTGAAACAACACTCATTCCTAGTTTGCTCAAACCCTTACCCATCCCTACCAGGATTTGGATAGATATTTATATGGATTTCATTGAGGGGATCCCTAAATATGGAGGGAAAAAATTGATCTTGATTGTGGTTGATTTCCTCTCCAAACATAGTCATTTTTGTGCCCTCAGCCATCCCTATACCGTCTCCATAGTCACACAATTTTTTTTAGACCAGATTTTCTGTCTTCATGGCATTCCTTCTTCTATTGTCTTAGATCATGATGCAACAACACCCAACTGAATATGAGTTCTGGGTATCATCCACAAATGGATGGCTAGACTAAAATTATGAACAAATGCTTGGAAACTTTTTTTCATTGCTTCACCCCAGAACAACAACATCAGTGGGAAAAATGGCTCCCTCTCATAGAATAGTGGTACAATACCTCCTACCTTACTTCAATTAAAATGAATCTATATGCAATAGTATATGGTCAAGTACCACCAATGCTTCTTTTGTACATCCCTAGTAGTTCACCAGTTCAAGTGGTTGACATGATTCTCTGAACTCGAGATCAGATCCTTAGCATCCTACGAGACAATCTTCATATGACACAAAATATAATGAAACAATAGGTTGATCAACACCATTTTGAGTGCACTTTTTAAGTAGGTGATACATTTTTTCTTTGCTTGCAGCCATACAAACAATCATCTCTTAAACTCAAGAGGTGTCATAAGATGGCTCTCAAGTTCTATGGGCCATATAAGGTTCTCCAAAAGATTGGGTTGGTTGCTTATAAGTTGGAGCTCCCACCTTCTTCTCGAGGTCACCTAGTATTAATGTCTCTTATCTGAAGAAAGTTCTTGACACAAACATCAGAGTGCAAACTATTTTACCAAAACTTGATAATGAAGGATCCATCCTTCTTGAGCTAGAGGAAATCTTGGGTAGGTGCACATGCCAATGTCATTGCCACTCTGTCATAGAGGTATTAATTATGTGGCATAGAATGAAACTAGAGGATGCAACATGGGAACCACTATTTTAATTTTAGCATCAATTCTCACATCCGAAGCTTTGAGGACAAAGATTTTTTTAAGGAGGGGATGTTAGGAACCCATGCTACCCCTTCTCTTTACTTTGTTAGTATATTAGTTGATATGGACACATATGCTTTGTAAGGCATCTTGTGAGCATTTTGTTTTAATCCACATTCATGGGAACTAGTAGTTGCTTAGATTGGACTTAGTATATAAGTAAGTGCTGAGGCCAATGAAGGCATCCAAAAATTTATTGTATTGAGCTTGTTTAAAGGAGTTTGCCCCCTCAAAGTGGCATGTGATCAGTATAATTCCTTTGGTGTTTTTGATATTTATATAAATATGTTATTTCATGTATTTTCATTAATTTTTTGTAAGAGGATCCTCTTAGAAATATGTTGATAAAGACTGCAATACCCAAATTCAAAGACTCAAAGATAGGGTTGGTACCCTAGAATGTGAAAATGACAAGCTTAAGAATAATATCAATGACTTGGTCAATTACAATAAGGCAACCATGCATAAAATAATTCAAAATTTGGAGAATTTAAGATCTCATATGGGAGGATTGATTGATATGAATAAATATTCAAAGGACAAGGGTAGGCATCTATAATGCAATGAACGTTCTAAAGACATAGACAAGGAAAATATGTTTCTTCAGATTGACTCAAACCTGAAATGCATAAAAAGTTGTTGGGAGGATGTCTCTGGGATCTTGGACATTTAAGATGCTTATATATATATTTTTTATTGTTTTTTGTCTTTGGTGTTACTTGAGTTTTTCTTGGGCTGTATTTTAACTCTTTGTAGCTATTATTTTGATTGTTTAGTCATGTTTCTCTTTGGGACTTAGTGAGTCCTCTTGTACTTTTTTTGTTGTTCTTATTTTAGGGATTGGGGTCACTAGTAAAAAAAACCCCCACCTTTAGTCTTAATAAAAAACAAATCAAACCTAATTAATTTTTAAAAAATCAAAGCAACAAAAAATGGGAAGATCTAGGGAAAATCATTTAAATTTAAGAGTAGAAAAAAGGGTTTTGTTGCGACATAAAAATATGCCACCCCCTAAAAACTTCCAATTTTAACAACTTAATTATTACAGACACATAAATTTAATCATTGAATGCTTGACAATGGTTAACCTTGACATCTTTCCTCTATTTGGTCTATTTACCATTTCATTAATTGACCTTTCAAAAAGCATGGGAGAGCCATTGTGCAATGCCTCAATTTGAAAAAGTAACCATTATAGTGTGGGAGACAAAGTCACGCTAGTGGACAAGGCCACAATATGACCCTATTTGACCTAGCATGGTCCTGTCCCAGAAAGACAGACTATTGGAAAAGGTTTGATAGGTGCTTGTAGGTTGAATAGGGATGAACAAAGTTGAAATAGAGATGTTTGTATGATATTTTATATGTTTTCAAGACAATATAGGCTCTCTTATAGATTGTGAGTTAACAAAATGATGGATAGACCATGTAGGGGAAAGATTTAAAGGATAACCATTGTCAACATTTAATGATCGAATTTATGTGTCTACATTTCCCCCCACTTTATTCTAGTGATGCAATTAAGTAAAATTACTGAAGTAAAGTAGATGTGAATTTGAGTGTGTACACACAATTTGCCTTTGGATGTGAAGATTGATTGTGTGTTATGCCTTAATGCGAAACACTACAATAATGCCACTAAAAGTAGTTATTTTCCATATTCAAAAGTTTGAAATTAAAAATTTGAAAAGAGAGAAAAGAAAGTGTACACCCAAAATATTATGCAATCTAATTGATTTGTAACTTGAAGGTAGAGAAGTGCTTGCCCCTTTGTTGAGGTAATTTGGAGAAATGTTGAATCTGTGTCGAATTGAGAGTGATCAAGTCTCAATATGAAAACCTTTAAAGGCTCTTAAGTTTGAAAGATTGTATACTCCAATTATTATTTGACTGTGTAGAGTACCATGTAAATAAATAAAATGGGTAGAACTACCAAATGTGGTCTGTTACATCTTGAAAAAGTAAAACCATAGATGTTGAGTGTCCCTAGACTCTAGTGTGGTCTACTTGAAACATGAAGATGAATCACACTGTTATAGACAAATATATATTATATTTACAACTTTGAAACTTTGATACTTAAGAAATCTTTGAAATTTACATATAGTAACTTGAACATGAATGAATATCATGCCCCATGTACTATACTAATTTGATATTAAATTGCCATTTTAAATTTTATAACTATTAAAATCTATAACTATTTTTTAAATTTGTGACTATAATAATGAGTACACATGCATGTGACATGCCCCCATAATCCAATTTTTTTAGATCACGATGTAATCTTAGAAATCATATAATGTCATAAATCTGAAATTTTGCTCATGAGGACTTGAATTCTCAAGGGAAGCTCATTGTGATGCCCCCCTTTCGAGATGAGAGATGTAACATGTGAGTCACTTAGCTCAAATGAAACATTATGCCATATGTAAAATATGTAATCATGTAATAGCATTTGAATAATAAATATTATATTTTGCATCATAACATAGAATGTAATGTTGAATTGCACTTTGAGTATGTATGAGATAGATAAAACATTGAAACACATAAGTGGTATATGCATGATGTAGATCATGACACCATAGTATATGTAGTAAGTAGTAAAAATACATGACATAAATCATGGCACCATAGGAACAAACAACCAACAAACAAGTAAAGTTTAGACAATGTCATGTAATTTGCATAAAATGTCACACATAAGACCCAAAAGGCCACATATAAGGGACATGATAATGTTTCATAACACATGAGGCTAAGGGCCACACACAAATGGAATGATCACATTAATCAAACAAATTATATCATATAATGAAATAAAGAAAGAAGCATAGACAAATATGACTAGTCTACATCCACCATATGTGTTACTGTCATTGTTAGGAAAATAACATGTTCGTATAACACATGTAAAGTACGAGTGATAAGAAAAAAAATTTATATGATATATAGCTCATCATGGTAGAGAATTAGTGGATAAATAAAACCTACAAATGTGTTTAAGGAGAATAAAGTGATGCCCTCAATTTAACAAGGTTGTTGGGTGGAAGTCTGACATCAAAACTATGTAAGTGTATGTCTTTTTAGACACATAAATTACATTTGTTGCTTAAATAGTCTACTTGTGACCAATCATTTTTTGCACTTATCTCATGCCTTATTACTTGGTCTTTCATACCTCATTCCATGGTCCTTAATTGCTCTTCCTTCACTCCTATTATAGATGAACCATTCCCACAAACAACCAATGATCCCAAAATAGCCATATCCAACATTCTAAGCAACTTAAACTCAATTTTTGACCTATCCAAACTTTTAATTTAGTTATTCTTACCCTTTAGACAAGGCCATCCTATATGGCCAACCCCATTCCCCATTATTGTCCATTTCTACCAATACTGTATTTCTGTCAAATAATGACTAGTTTCTCAAATTTAAATTCATGTAACGGGTCATCTCGCAATTTTGAATAACACCATCTAAAAGAATTCCCAAAATATCACTATATAGACACATTTCAAACTATTTTGCACACAAGAATATTTCATATTGAAAAACACTAGAATTCTAATTGCACGTTGAGAGAATATTCCCTATTTCTCCCAACTCCAAATCCATACATTCCTAGTAGCCCTAAGCTAAAGTTTGAAAATACCTCTAAGGTCATAAGTCACAGTTGAATCACTGAATCATACTAGGATTGCACTAACATTTAATATTTTACATTAGTATTTCACACACATCACTATAGCATGGAAGAACAAAATGGAGTTTGATCCCTTTTCAAAGTATTGGTATGTAGGTTGCTTAACACATGCGATGTTGAAGTCAAACAATTACAAGGATATCTTTCAAAGAATCAAGATATGCAAGATGTATTCATAAATATTATTTGAGAAGAAATTAATAAGGCATCTAGAGGCCAATCCTATGAAACCTCAAATCCTATGGATTATTTAATTTCTTGGAACCATTGGATACAAATTTTGCACCACCGTTTACTATACAACCCAAGGGCTTCAAAAAATTAATATGGAAATTCCTACTTAGTCATTGGGAATGTCTCCTTTGGTTAGCACACATTCTTATTTTCTCAATGTACAATATCTTATGCACAAGTTTCAAGATTTGCAAACTAAGGTATTACATTTAGAACAAGGTGTTTCAAAATATAATTAGACACTTGATTGTCACACTTTATTGCCCTCTTTATTAGCATTAATCATAACTGTATATCCTCTACCTACTAGTTTTGTGACACCTAAGCTTACACTATATGATGGAAAAGGTGATCCTAAATAATATTTGAGAGCATTCCATGCAGCATGTTTAGACCATGTTTAGTGATAGAGTCTAAAGAAATATTATTTACAATGGTTTTATGACTTACCACATAAATCAATCCATGCATTCAATCTCTTAAATGATATGTTTCTCGCACATTTTTCAATCAATATCAGTGAAAAGATTTTGTATGCTCAGATTTCTCAATTTAAACAAAATTATAATGAGCCTATCACAAAATATGTCTTAAGGTATAATGCAATGCTATTTAAACTGACAATTCCTATGGTAGATAGATAGTTATAGGATCTCTTCAAACAGATTTTGCTTCCACATTTACATTAGTCCATCATGTTTAATAAGTTTCTCTAATTCATAGGTTTGTGCCACTTAGTAAAGGAAATGTAAGTCAAATTATTTTCAATGAATAAGCTTAAGTATGCAACCAATATAGATTTTAATACAGATAGTTCAAGTAAGCCACCATAAAAGGTGAGTCCAACTAATAATAAGAATGATCAAAAGACAATAGTCCATTTAGTTTTAAAACCAACTTCGTGCATTATATTATCAACTCCTCCAAGGAGACATTTTACCAATCTCATGGAAGCTCCATATAAGGTCCTCAAGACACTATTGAAATGCAATCTCATAACTCTCCCTCCCATTAAAGAGGTCGATATGAGTAAGTCTCTTCCAAATGGAATTGAAAAGAATGTATTTTTTATGACTTTCACAGAGTACTGGGGCACACTACTAATAGGTGCATTAATTATTAAAAATAGTCATTTAGTGCTTCACAATATTAGGCTTTACATAGCTTTTTATGGAAAAATTATGTGCAATTTTGATGCTCAACATTTTGGATCCTCTTATGTGTTCGTACATCAAGAGATAAGATTAACGTGGAATAGCAAGACCCAATAGTTCTTAAAAACCTAAAGAAAATAGCCATTATAAGAATTTTATAAATTAAAATAAAATAGTCGTCACTAAAAATTATTAAGTTTCCAAATTGAAAAAATAAACCAATAAAGAAAAAACTAATAATTCACGTTTTAAAAAGGAAATCATAGATTGCTAAATAAAGTAGTTAGCACCTAATTAAATTAACAAATAAAATTAAAATTAAAATTAAAATTATGATTAAAATAAAATTAAAATTAAAACCTAGGAGTAAACACACAACCTATATCCTAAAATTTTAATATTAAGTTTATAAATTATAATTAATAGAATCTTAATTATTATTATTATAATAACCTAAACCATACTAAACTTCTCCAAGACTTGCTAAAATAAAAGACACCTAACATTTAATGAAATTACCGAAAACACTAAAAGATGTCAAAATAAAGAGAAAAAAAGGAACAATCAACCAAAAGCAACCTAAGTAAGAAAACACTAACACCTATACACTAAAGGCTTCCAAGCATGACTTATTCCCAACCTTTCATCTCTATTTAAATTGGAAAAATGTTTGAATATTTCAAGGGCCTCTCTTAACTTTCATTTTTGAAAGTGTTTTTCAACAACAATGATCCTAGCCTCTTCTATATTAATAACATGCTTGGTATTGAACGAGTGTTCAATCAGAGCTGATTTCTCTTTTCTTTCAAGACGGATATCTGTTGCATGCTCCTTAATTCTAGTACAAACCAACCTTCCCATTTCCCCTATGTAAGGGATGGTACAAGAGCAATCTACAATGTATACTCCATTATGGAGGTTAAGGTCTATATGGTCCTTCACCGACCCTAAATTCATACACAACTTGTTCACTGGAAGGAAAGTTGAGTTAATATTTTGGTGTTTGAGAATTTTAGACAACTTATTGAAAATGCCTTCAACATAAGGTAGATAGGCCATAGGTCCTTCTATTAAGGTAACATTGGTTTTAGCTCTATTGAAATTTTCTTTTACCTATTTTATAGCTCTAGCTATTTATTTACTCGAAAACCCATTCAACTTAAAAATTTCTCTTAAATGCTCAATTTCATGATCAATGTTATCTTTATCATAGATTTTGAAATCCCTAGTGATCAAAGTTTTGATAACTCCCATTTTCTGAGCTGGATGGTGGTGGGAGGAGGCATGATGGTATAGGTCTGTATGTGTGCCTTTTTTATAACCCTTTCTAGTTAAAGTACCATCCTTTTTTCTGGAAATGAGGACGTCTAAAAAAGGTAGATTACCTTCTGTCTCAAGTTCTTTGGTGAATTTGATGCTAGGAAAAAGGCTGTTGAGGTGGGAATGTAATTCTTCTAGGCTATTTATTCCATGTTGCCAACACAAATTCGTGTCATCTACATATATTTTACACCATTTAGGTTTCAAAGGAAATGAGTGAAGAGCATGTTCTTCAAAAATTTCCATGAAAAGGTTAGTGACAACTGGTGACAAAGGAGAGCCCATTGCCATGCTACCTTGATCATAGATAATACGTTTTAAGGTGAAGAAAGTTGAATTCAAGCATAATGAGACTAAATTTTTTATTTCAAAGTTAGTAAGATTAAAGACAATTTCTAATGCTTATTTAGTGTTTTCTTACTTAGGTTGCTTTTGGTTGATTGTTCTTTTATTTTTTCTCTTTGTTTTGACCTCTTTTAGTGTTCTTAGTAATTTTGTTAAATGTTAGGTGTCTTTTATTTTAACACGTCTTGGAGAAGTTTAGTATGGTTTATTTATAACCATAATATTAAAATTTTAGGATATAGGTTGTGTGCTTATTCCTAGGTTTTAATTTTAATTTAATTTTAATCATAATTTTAATTTTATTTGTTAATTTAATTAGGTGCTAATTGCTTTATTTAGTAATCTATGTTTTCCTTTTTAAAATGTGAATTCTTAGTCTTTTCTTTATTGATTTATTTTTTCAATTTGAAAACTTAATAATTTTTAGCAAAGACTATTTTATTTTACTTTAGAGACTTCTTACAATGGATATTTTACGTAGGCTTTTAAGAATTATTGGGTCCTGTTGTTCCACATGAATCTTATCTCTTGATGAAGGATCACAGAAGAGGATCCAAAATGTTGAGCATCAAAATTTCACGTAGTTTTTCTATAATTTTTATTGTAATGATATGGATAGTGAAAGTGTAAAATCTTTGAATATTAGGATTTATTAATGCATGCAAAAATCAATAAAGTGAGTTGCAAAGCTTGTAATACCAACTCACATAGATAAGATAGGCTTGTGAGTGATAATAAGAGAGAGATTGTAGGAGATAAGAGAGAGATTTTTGGGATAAGAGATAATGACTTGACTCTTAATTATAAGAGCAAGCATTTGTATAAATAACTCTCCATTATTTCAATCAAATTAAGTAATTAATTGTGATTGATTGAAAACCTTGTGTTGTGCACATTTTTGAGCCTTCAAATTTTCACCATTATAGGGTAAATCCCAACATTGGTATTAAAGAAGGAACCCTATGGGAACTCTCTGAAAATTTTAGGTCTTATTCATAATAAGGGCTATGGAGTGAAGACCATATCCACTACTCTTTTAATTTGATAGGTCTTCATTATTTTTGTCAGTAGTTATGTAGTGCATACCACTACCAATACTATTCAAATTCAGGTTTGCATAGCTGTAAAAGAAGACAGAGAGAAAATAAATAATTAGTTTTTGAGCCTAATCTTAAGGTATTCATGGATGTAATTCCACATTTTTAGTTTGATTTTGAAGGCTATGTATTTCAAAAGATTTACATTTTTCATTCGAGGGTTTGATTTAGTGTGTGTATTCAACGCCATACAACGTATTACAAAATATAAAAAGAGATAATACCTGGTGATTAACTCACCTTGAATATTTAAACCTTGTGGCTTGCAAACCTAACCAAACCCTTGCACAACATCTCATCTAAATTTGATATTATTGAAAGTTTATTTGCAGTCAGATCTCAACTTAGAATCTATTGAACAAATTTGAATTCTAGTCGAATGAGGTCAACCCATACTATTTAAAACTTTTTAATAAAGTTTTATAGGTCCTATAGGGTGTCATTGTTGGTCTATTACCTTACTTGGCCTTGTCCTAGTCCTTGTCTAAGCTCACCTTCCTTGAAATGGCCTAATCAACCAAAGTCAAAATTGGTCAAGCCTTGGTCAAAAGGTAATTATGTGTTAATTTATCCTAATATGGTATTTAACATGTTTAAGTGTGTTTACAAGTTATTAATTGGTCATTTTTTATATCTCACATGCAAAAAAGGGTCTTTTAGCCACTTTCTAGCCTATTAATTGACTTGTACGGACTTCCAAGAGGGAAAATTTGTCACCAAGGTGAGTTTAAATGTGGAAGAGGTCAGAATAATGTTAGGGGAGATCATATGTTAGCCAAGAATCAGTTATATTCAGAAAATGGGAGTTTCTCCTTGTTTTTAGGCCCTTTTGGGCACTTGTACGGTTCCCATGATCTGATCTTTAGCTAAAAACATGGGTGGAGTGTCTCTTCACATCTTCACACCCATATACATGTTTTTTTTTCAAGGATAATGTAAATTTTTTTATCTGCAACTCTTTTTCCTCCATTTTCTCTTGGCAAGCAAAGAAAGGTCAACTTCAAGCATTTGGCATGGGTCGTACAGGTGGAGTTGGGAGGAGTGCTTCTGGGGGTGGATTTTAATTTGAGTGCAAATTATTTTCATATAATAAATTTAAATTTTTTGGCTTCTCCTTTATGAACAATTAGTTACACTCCAGGTAACTTTTTATGCATCTCCATCTAAAGGGGGTCTCCTCTTGAGCTAGTTTCATAAGCTTTTGTTTTGATTTAATAGGTGAAGTGTTTCAATGTGTCTCTTAGGGAATTTTTATAGGTTATCCATTGTTATAATTGTTTTATAGGTCTCATGAATTCACAAGCCTCTTCTAGACTTGCTTGTGTTTGCCATTATCTGCTTTTTACATCTACAAGTGCTTGGTAGGTGTCTTCAACATTGAGAAGAGTGTTTTTATGTTGATTTGAAAATATTATTGATGATGGTTATTACTTGAAGATTTTATAAATACAATTGAGGTGTTAAGATTCTTTTAACAAGTTTTCTTGCTCATTTCCATACTCCCTGTCTATACACAATTAGTGCTTACTTTCAGGTGGCCTGAGCAAAGAATATAAGGGGGATTTAGTGAAATTGAGACACTTTAGGAGTTAAAATTTTGAATTAAGATGATGGAGTGGCATGAAATCCCCTTGAGGGGGTAAAATTGTTAAGGTATAAGTTAGAATTCCACATTGAAGGACAAAGGACTGAGTTTGAGATTTTCTCCCTGAGTTGAGAAAATAGAGGCCCTTAAGCTTCTTGGGAATTGCATATACCATGACTAAAATACCTTCAAATACTTTTGTCATTTGTATTATAATCTCTTATCATAAATAAACACACATGCCAAAGATGGAGGTCAAAAGGTAAGAGGAATTAAGTTTTTGAAAGCTCCCAATATACTCATAAACACATTGATTTGCAGTAGTGATACCTACATGTTAGAAGCTCCAAAAGGTGGTTTTCTCCTCAAGTCACAACATAATCATCTCTCATGATTGAGTGACTATTATTGACCTAATACACATTCAATGACTAAAGGATCACCTCAAAAGGTTTGAATATGGTTTCCACTCCATACCAAGCATCCCCTATCCGTACACTGTCCGAAATTGCAACCTACAACCAAGCTAGAGTTTCAAGCTTGGAAAATATCTCTTCTTATATAGATTAATTTTTTTATTGTGTTCATAGTTTCAAATGGAGGATTAGTAACTAATCAGGGTCCCAAGTCTCTTCATGATGTAGCAATGATGCTTTCAATCTATGAACACCTACAGGGTTCAATACTTAGGTAAGGAAAATAAGCACTTACAACAACAAAAAAATAATGACCCCCAGTTTTGATGTATAATTGATGTTTTAGGACTATCAAAGGTAATTTATATTTATATATTTTAATTTCTGACTTCAAAGACTCTAATAGAGGTCTAAAAACACATCACAAGCATGACTCAAATGAGAAAATAGGTCACTGTGTGGAGGTTAACCTACAAGCAGTGGTAGATGATTTGTCTCAGTCTTTGAGATTAAATTATATGGGAAGAGTTAATAGGAGTAAATGTAGTGAAACATTTTTGTGAACAATATACTTGTGATCAAAAAGAGCTTCAAGCACATCTGGACACTATGCTCTAGCATAGGGTTATGATCCAAAGCAACACACAACAGGGTCTCCTTGAAGACTACTGTCTCAGTCAAAAGCATGAATCCAATCTAATAGAAGGATAGGGTATAAACAAGTTATAATAGGAATAAAATTGGAAAATTATTGATATGAATTTAGAGAGGCATTCAAACACTATGTCCAAGGCTTATTTCATGCATGAAAGGGCTTACAGTAGGCTCTCCAAGAAAAATATGTCCTAGTCAAAAGGCAAAGGCATTGTTTTAGGTCCTAAATGAAACATATAGGTATGATAAAGTGGAATAAACCTTGGGGAACTTTAGAATATGATAAAAGGAATATTTAAACATCATGAACAAGTTCAAAACAAGCCAAAGTAACCTACAACAGGCCTAAAAAAGGGCAATTTTGTCTCAAGTCAAACTGAAGCATGACTTTGAGGATGAAAGATGATTTAGTGAAAAAAATGAGGTTAAACCTTGGAAAAATTGTGGATTATCACCTAAATAATCATATAATTTATGTTATTAATCCCCACCAAAAGGTAAAAAACCAAAAATAGGTGACAAATTAATGAAAACTTAGTCAACATTCAACACCCCTGCACACAGCCCATCTTGAAAAGTTCAATCTTGAGATTGGGAAAGTCAGGAACCTTTTGATTGCAATTAGAAGCTAAAAATTGGTAAAGAAAACCCTTGGGAGTTAGGTAATAACCTACACTAATTGTTTTTGAATAATAATAAGGGGAATATACCCTTATTTTGTCTCATAGTAGGGGCAGTTTTTCCATGCCTAAGGAGATAATTTGAAGAAGAAATGGGTCAAATCATGGACCAGAGGTCAAGTGAGATAAAATGGAGGTTTTAATAATTGGTAAAAATATAATTTATCATGAAAAATATTCCTAAAATTTTTGGAACTAAACAGGGTACCTTACATAAGAAAGTTTGCATTCATACCTAGTAGGCAAGGAATAGGCCTAATCCAAATAAGAGGTCACTTTCAGTTTGGGCCTTAGGAAAACATTATAATGACTTGGGTCACCTTCATGGATGTGAAAATGAATTTTTTAAACCATTTTTAGGTCAATTAATCCATTTGAGAGCCATTTTGAGTCCAAGGTACAACTAGACCCAGTTGGCAAGGTATAAACATGTTTCCAAAGCAGGGGTCAACTTCATTTATATCTTCAAGGGATAAATTATAATTATGGAAGAATGTTTATAGGGTATATTAAGATGTTTTACAACCTTTTTTAATAGGAAATCCACCAGGAAGCCATCTTTTGGCTTAGAATGTCTCAAACCCTGCTAATTATGAAAAATTGACTTGAATGGTTACCTTCAAGTGCTTGGAAATTTTATATACCTTTGAATGGGACCTATAGATATTTTAGGATGATGGAGAGGGTCATTAAGAATAACAAATTGAAATTTATATATGTTTTCAATGTTTGTTTTTTATGAACAAATGTTAAGACTAGAAACCACTCAAAACCCTTGCAAACCCTCCTCATAGACTTGACTAGGAATATATTGAAATTTTAGCATCCAAATTATAGGGAAAGGCCATGAAAACACTTGGATGATGTATAGGAATATCCATATATTATTCACATGTGACTTAGGTGTACAAAATTGTATGAAATAGGGCAAAATAGGGCTTATTTTGACCATTTTTTGTGTTGTGCAGGCATGGTGAATTTCCAGAAGACCAAATCACTTTTGGAGGGAATATTAGGAATTTTTATAATTATTCATGGTTATTTTATCAAGTTTATAATATCTTAAGTATGCATACCAACTCTCTCTTTTTAGCTAGTCTAGTGAGCCAAAAAGGGAAGACTTAGAGAAAATGGTGAATCTTCATTTGGAAAGCATTTTAAGTCTTGTTTCTTGTAACTTATGCCATGGAAACTTAAGATACATGTAATTCATCTAATTTTATGGATTATATTGCATGTTTTTAGATATTTTAGGTGCCAAGTGCGAGTGGTGAAGGGAAAAAGGCTATTTTAAGATTGCCAAGGATGATTATGTATGGCTAGATGATCATGAGTGGTTTATGACCTCACTAATGATTTTGAGGACCTAATAGTAACCCATAATAATTATAACCATCATCAAATTTGATCATTTATAGTTACAGGATAGTTTTAGAAGGCTAATTGTTAAGGGCAATTTTCTATGCATGAAAAGGAGTTTCTAAACCATTTTACAGGTCATAAATGATTTAAAATGACATTTTAAACTCCTAAAAATACATAACTAACCCCATCCCTCTCTTTCATGCATTTTTAACTAATTTGAGCAAGTTGACACATGCCCAAGTGACTCTTGGACTCCCCTTCTCTATCTCTTCCCATTTCTTGTATAAATTGAGCCTTCTTGGCTATTGTATGCATCTCTCTACCTATTTATAGTGAAGCCATACCAAATTTGTGCCTTGAATAAACAAATAAATATAAGTAATTTTACCTCATTCTAAGAATTCACTAAGTGGACATGATAGTGTTTAGTCTTGTGCAAGTGTGATGTCTATTTACCTTCACATGTTACTCCTATTTGTACATAGTGTGTTATCATCTCTTTCTTGCAGGTCAAAAAGAAGTGTCAAGTGAGGTTTTAGGTATAGTGAATATCTCATTTAATATATTGTCTTAGAATTCCTATTGCCTAGGTTTTCCTAACCTATGCTATCTCCTAGACCCCATGTTGAAGCATTGATGTGTGTGAGAGAGTTGATATTGAGTGAAGTGTATATGTAACTTGTTCTTGGTTCCAAGTGTATATAAAAGGTATGATTAGATAAATTAATTTGGTGTATCACCCCCATAAAATAGGTTTACTTTCATGTTACCTCTATCGCTTTTCATCCTCAAGTTTAGTAGTAGGATTTGAGCTTTATCGATACATCAAGGGGTGATAGCCCCTAATCTAGAGATCTACCTCCTAATAGGGATACCCACAACCCTAAAGTGGTTCCATTTTCTCACTTGAATGAGGATAACTTTGTCCCATCTACTCATTGGGTGCAAGTTCATTTTACAATAGAATCATCTTCTCAGCTTTAGGCATCAATGTGGACTTATTTATCTAACTTGACTTTAGATGTACACCTCTACCAAGATCCACACCATTCAACTTATAATTTGACTCAAAAACTCCAAAATGCCTTCACTAAGCTAGCCCTAAAAACTTTCCATCCAACCTATAAATTATTGATAATCAATCTTTTTCCCTTCTTGGATCATCCATCACTACAGTCCAAATATTTCATCATGTGTTCAACTCCCAACATCTCTAATAGTGATCGATTCCAATCATGTTACTCAAGCTATTAAGTTTTAATTACACCCAAATATTCCACAAAAATTCTCACCAATCTATCATTATCTTCATGGTTTTGTTCTTTTAGACACTATTTTTGAATTATATATCACCTTAGTCTTGTACACTTGACAAATACATATCATAGATGTACCTTCAATTCCTAGACTTTTTTTGTTGCCAAAAAGTTTGCATCCACTATCCCCAGTTCTTATTGCTTATCTCTTAGTTTTACCAATGTCATTCTAATGACCCACAAGTTATATATTTCTCAGAATTCTATAAACATGTTTATCTTCCATCTATACAAATTCTGGTCCTATACTTGCTTTTCTGCTTCCTGGACACTTATGTCTAAATCAAATGCCTATGTTGATGAATGTGTCATGACCCGATGTAAGTTTTGAGTGCCTTAAAGCCATATAATTTTCAAATAAAATGTATACTTATGGTTAGCCAAGTGCTTTTATGTGAGATATTATCAAAATGGACTAGTATAAATACAAGATCAATCCTCATTCATACCTCACCTATCATAGACCTAATAATTCACAAGGAAAAATATTAAAAGTATTTAATCGAGCATTCAAGTGAACAAAACTTACCTATTTTCTCATATTTACATATCGGTCATAGGGACAACACATCTAAAGGCTTAAATTACTAAAAGAACATTATATGAGCTACATTTTTGAATTTATATATTAGGTGAATGTTGTAATTGATTATCACACATTACATGATTCACACACAAGCCAACACATACAGGAGAACTATAAGTTTGAGACATTTTTTGGAGTATTAACTATGTGGGAAATGATCATTGACAAAGGGGTCTTTGGGTAAGATCAAAATTGTGTGCCCATTAACCCATTTTCCCCATAACAACTATGAAGATGCAGAACTAGGGTTTTTACTATTTAACAAAAAGTGATAATCTATGACCTATATATTAATGCACTAGAGCAAAGGCAACACATAACGTAGAAGCATCTAGGTGGTCACATCTAGTTTCATTAGGTATTTCATATTAAACAACTACATCCAATCTTGATAGAGACATTGATGTAACCATCCTATCTCAACCCAAGTGTCCATGGCTACAAATGTATGAATTTTAGAATCAAGTGACTGATCCAGAGTCTAGAGCCATACTACTTTCTACCTATTCTAGATATAGATCTATGTTATCATAAGAATCAACTAAGTATCTCATTTCATTATCATTATAATATCTGGAATTTTTGTACTTTCCATTTTTAACACATCTCAATTTTAAAAAAATTAGTATATATTTTATCTACATTTTGAAATTAATTGGCCTACTTTAGAGATAGTCTACCATCCTTGTTCCTTAGGCTATCTCTACCCTTTTAACCCTAAATTCCCCAATTTAAATTTTAGGGTTAATCATTTAGTGAACACGATCTATATAAATGTAAATCTTTTTTATTCCTAGGGTTTTCAGTCAACTAGAATTTTAGATTGTTATACTTTTTTATTTCTTGGTTATATTATTTTACATGCAACCTAGGACTAGCCTTAGATTGGGAGGTGTACCTATTGAACACATTGAGACCTCCCTCCTACCACCTAAGATGTCTCAAACTAATGAAGGGCCTAATCTTATAGTCCATGATGATATAAATGTTGAGAATGAAAAACATACTAATTAATTTATCATATAATAAGATTATGATAATGAAAAACATGAGTCTAATGAAACTGATGAACATGAGAAAATAGGTCATGATCAAGTGAAATCAATTGTATTATTTATTAAATGTATTCATCAAAAACCTAAAGATCTTAATCAAATCATAAGAACCATATTATAAACTCAAAAATTAAAAAACATAGATGCATAAGCAGGTTCATCTATTGATCATGCTATTAGAGCTATGGGCCATCCCCATATACCAACAACCCTCCCCTTGAAGCATATTACTACTTCATGCTTTTAATGGGGACATGAGATATTTATTTTAACCTTTGTTTCCTGAAACTACTATTGCCACATATTATATGTAAAAAATTCATACTTCAACCCAATTGTCAGTTTCCATGCCGATATCTACCCAACTTATAAGTGCAACTCCTTTGGCGACTTCTCAAATATCCAACCTAAAACATCAAGAGGTGAAAAATCTTGACCAAATAATAATTTTTTTACAAACTAAGATTACAAATATTGAACAAAATTATATGAAATCACCTTATGTTATTGATTCACAAGGGGTGTTGCATAATCCTATTGCACTAGCATCCCTTGCCAACTAGTTTTATTGCACCTAAGTTCACATTTTATAATGTCAAGGTTGATTTTTGACTAATTTCTACCCTCAGGCCTAGAAATGAGTTAACCCATGCATAAAAACCAAAAATCATCACTTTTGGTCATCTTTTTTATGTCTTTGAGGGGTTAGGATAGTCTAAATCAAGGTCACTGATTGTCATACCAAATACAGTAGGTTCAAAGTTATTTTATGTCCTAAAACACATATTGGTTATCCCTATTCATTGTTTCAACTTGCGTTAAGTGTCCTCATAGTGATTGAGCATGTGTGAAGGTCTATGACAAGGCTTTAAAGTGGTCTCAATAGTCAAATGTGCCATGGTGGAGTTAACTAAATATTGTAGTTCATAACTCATCATGAACCTATCTGGTGTGTTGAGAATATGAAAGGTATGGATTAATATTAAGTTTTTATGGAAGTTATAAAGGAGAATGAGTTCCTAATTGAGGTCTTTAACATGTTCTAGTCCCCTTTAATAATTATTGAAATGCCATTCATCTGAAGCCTTCATTAGAAAACATGATGTGTTATCTCAAAAAGAGAGATTTTGGCATTAAATGATGATTTGTAACCCCAAAATGCCAATAAATCCATCAAGCATGCCTTTAAGGACTCATACAAACACCTCATTTCCATGACCAAGCATTTCATATACTAATGATGCCCTTCTCACAAGTCCACACACCTAATTCCCACTAAATGAGCCCCACAAATGTGGAAACATGTCTCCTCAACTCCCTAATGTCATACCATGAAATTTTAGACATTATCTAACCCTTATTTCCCCTCCTACTCACTAATAATGATTTGTGATTTGAAATATGAGAAAAGTTAGGAAATTTGTAGGTTATAAAAGTTTTCTAATTAGTATAAATTTATATAGTATGAATTGGCTCAAGTGGAGTCAAGGGTATTCAAGGGGAGTTCACTATAGGCATATGTTTAAGAGATAAAAGTGTCTCAAGGCCCAAAGATCCTAAAACAAGTTCACTTCCTCCACCTGGCTCTTTGGTAGATAAGGAAATCACCTCAAATTTATGGTCATTCTATACAGATGAGTGAGAGAGAAGGTCTAGGCTCTTGGCCAAATAAAGCAGAATTGAGGACCTTCCAATCATGGGAATTGGTTTCAAGTTTAGTATTATGAGATATATGAACAAATGTTAAGAAGCTGAGTAACCTAGTCACCATCTTCATCTGCACAGGGCAAAAGAAGGGAACACTTTTAATGAGTTTTTGGTCTGTTTGATCAAATTAGTGTTTGTTCATGTTTCTTCTAGTACTAAAAATTAATTTTATGGAATAATAAACCTTTGATTTTCATGTGTGGGCATGTAGTAATGATAAATTTCTAAGCTAACACTATATATAGGCTACAATCAAGTTTCTTTGGTGGGAAAGAGTGTTTAGTGCATACGTATGAAAGTGAATAATGTTTTAAGGTTCAATAATGGTGTCTTGAAGTTATTTATGCCTCCTTGGTTCAATTTTAATCTTTAAATAGACCTCAAACTCTCTCAAATGGTTCCTCCAAGTCAAGATTGCTAACAAGTATGAGTTTCACTACATAGAAAGATAGTATGATGTATAATGGTGGATTGAATGTTATCAAAACACATAAAACATAGTAAGGAGTGTTGTATTCATACCAATATATCCTTATCTCATGTTTATAACACCATATTATAGTCCCCATAGGCCAAGAAACCACCATTTACCTCTCAATTGCCTTCATAGTCTTGATTAGTAGATGTTAAGGTTATTTGGCAAAAGTTAAGGTTTTTTGGAAAGTCCTAGGTTTCCATTTCACATTGTGTGTGCTTCATTTATGTTTTCAAAGTGTTATATTATGTTAAGTATATGCATAGATATGTCTAGGTTCCTTTTAGGTCATCTTGGGTGTGATCTCATAGTTCATTTATATCTCTCACAGAGCCTTTGCCATTTGACAAACTTTGCACTATCATTTCACCTCAATTATAAGCCTTGCATTCTAATTTCAAACTCCATAATACTCCATAGTCAATCAATAACAAGTTTTTATCTTGTACTCAAAGCCAAGGCATGTGGAGAAATTCTAACTACTCCATAGGGTTATCAAGTGTCATTAAGGATAGGATAAATGAATGCATATAGCTATAAACCTTGTTGAGAAAGTAAATCACTAGCTATAGGAAATAACTTAGATTCACCTTAAAGAGTAATTAAAAGTCTATATGATGAACCTTGAACATGATAAATGAGTATTATTTAGCATATTAATTCCTAGAAGAGATGAATTGAAACTAAAAAGAGTCACAAAGATCGCAAGTATTCAATGGAACCTCTCTTCTAGCTCAAAGGTCTATTTAGCAGCCCTGTTGTTAGTTAGCAAACATGACTCAATACTCATAATATTGTTTATGGTATATACCCTAAACCTTCAATATAAGACACTATAGTGACATAAATGGAGAAGATGCAAACTAAGAAGAAAGATAAAACATGAAGGTCATCTCACCAAAGGCAAATAAATCTATAGGAGTACATCTTGGACTGAGTTAAGCACATATAATCAATTAGGGTTGCCTAGAATGAGAAGATGCTAAAATAAAGAGAGTGGTAATTAAAAAATCATATGAAAGTGGATTCTCATAGAGAAAAAGGTATAAAAAACCCTCAAGGATTCACATAATGATGATATCATTCTAAGGTGACTATCTCACCCAAGTTGCATACTCATGACACACAGACCTTATGTGTGACTGTGTAAATGAAAATTATTGGTAGAACTAGGGAGAATAAACCTCAGGGCTATGATCAAGACCTAAAACATGATGTTTAAGCCCTAATTATATCCCTATTAAGATCTAAATATGTTTATTTTATCATCAACATAAGCTACTATAATCCACACACTAGATAGTGTTGATCAAGGTAGTCTACAAGAAAGCGAGGGGTTGACAAGAGGACTAAGTAGATATGAATATGTCAACAAGGTATATACCAGATTAAAGGAGGTATCATGGAAAAATGGAAGCCATATATGCATCTATAATGGGTTTAGGTTCTAACACTCAATCTAAATACTACAAGGCCTAAAGGCTCATCTAGTTCTCAAGACTCCATATCCACTTCAAAGAGAAATCCTAACCTCCAGGCATACTCAGTAAAGTATGGGGCTATGTGAAGATGTTTCAGAAACTGGAGAGGGAAATGAGTTAGATCATGTTGGTTATAGTCCTTTATTGATTTATCACTCTGAGTATACATGTTGAGTTGTACTTTAAAACACTCATACCTTTCACCACAAAGGGACATAGGAATAGGGCTCTTCAGGAAACTTAATCACCATTGCGGAATCAAAATCCATGAGGGAGTGATTGGGGTTAGGGATCCTTGATTTATGAATGAATGATAAGAAGATGAATTTCTAAAAATACATAATAGAGAGCTCAAGACACACCTTCCAAAACTCATATCTCCATGCACACTTTGCATGGGACCCAAGGCTATTTAGGATAGATGAAGGGGTTAATGGGATAAAGGTTTAAAATAATAAGTTTTGGTTTAGATGTTTGTTTTATATGAACAATCCTTAAGATGGTGGAGCTCCAAAACTCTTCCTAAACCCTGACTTAGATCCGATAGGGTAATTATGACCCAAAATGCATCAAAATAGAGTGATTGAGCTATGGAATGGTTTTAATGGTCTTCTTAAGACCCCTAAGCTCTCAAATCACCTATTGGTTAGCACATGCAGGGGATATAATATATAGGCCAAGCCTGAGAAATATATTTAAAGCCTATAATTAATGAGTTGGGAAAGGTTTGCATACACCATATGTTTTTAAGGAGAGAGTGCGTCCCAAGTTCTCAAATGATCTCACATTAGCCACCTATAGGGGCCTCCATGCATGGTAACTCTTGCAGATAGGCCTAAGTGTTTAAATGAAGGATTGTATGCATGTAAAAGAAGGTAAATAGCTTGATCAAGCCAATATAGATGCTCTAAATGTCCTCAAAGATTATTTTCATGTTAATAATAGTGGTTAGGTGCCTCATAACCATAACTTAAGACCAAAACTCATGAACCCTGCACTTATGCCTATTAATCTAGTACCTTCATTGATACAGTGCCACTTAGAGGTTATAGTAGAGGATAAAAAAGATACTAGAGGACACCTCAAACATTCATGAAGATGATCATTATGTTGTTCTAGATGTGTGATGTCACTTTGGCTTGTAGGGGAGATACATAGATGGTCATTTTGGCCTGTAGACACTTCAAGACTGCCCAAAATGCATACTTCTCACTCGAGAGGCAACTTGACAAGCTCACAACTGTACAAAGTTACTACATGGGAAGCTGAGCACTTTAGGAGAGGTGGAGGGATTTTTTTACAAGAGATTAGTGAAATTGGTTCAGAGGTTAACACCATAACCTCTAAAACTATTGTTAAGAACCCAAAACCCTCTTAAACCTCCATAAGACCCTAATAAGGACCTGATTGGAAAGATTTAAGATAAAATAAATCCAAATGAATTGAAACCACTTGAAAAACACTTGGATCATGTAGTCCACTTAGATAAGGTTGTTGTTATGGTACTAGTCTATATGGACAACTCTAGAAAATGCAAGTTTTCAATATTTTGAGCAAGAAATGAAGTGTAGTACGTGGTCATAAGTTTATAATAATTATATGGGGTGGTTTGAGACTTATTTAATTCTCTAAAACCATGAAATTTCTAAAACATTTATTATAAATGCTTATGCAAGCCTCCACCAATTAGCTAATTTGTAAGAGCTAGTGAATATGGTCTAGTCATACAAGAAGGGTAAGATTGTAGGTGTAGACTATTTGGAGGGTCCATGTATTAATGTAGTATATTGGTTAAATTTTAAATTAATCCCAATCAAATAGATTAAAAGTTTGGTTCAACTCTCACAGTCATCCAAATAGTGAATGAACAAGAGACTAGGTTACTAGTCCATAAGGCCTACTTAGCCAGCAAATGAAAAAGCTAATGGGCATAGAAAGCCATCATGAAGTTAATTTGACATCATAAAACATATATAACTACCCTTTAAAGTGATCAATATCCATGACCATGGGCATTATGATGGATTTTGGTGATTTCTTGAACATGTTCAATATGCAATCAAAGGGTAGCTACTTAATGCCTTATGGTGAAGGCCTAATTGAACCTCTTTCAATGCTTAGTAACTGATGAAAGGCCAAGGAATAAAACAATAATGGAGTTCATGAGCTCTTAATGGGTGACACATTTCTAAAAATAGACTCCAACACTTTAAGGTGCTCATTCAAGGCACTAGTCAACCTAAGAAATGCATAAAGGAGTGTGGAGGACTATTATAATTATTGCATGACCATTATGGCCTCTTTATACCAATTATATTAAAATATTACTTCCTCTCTATTATAAATAACTCTATATATTTAGGCCATGATGCCTTTCTTCTCATCCCTTGTCTAGGTTTGGCAAAACTTTGCCAAATTGTATCTTGAGCCTTGATAATCAATAAGGAAATATTAGTTGCAAACTTTTTATCAACATTATTATGTGTTATGGTTGTTGAATTGCAGAAAAGTATGATGTTCATCTTCTTTTGTAGTTCCTCTCTTTCACCTAGTGTTATATTGTCATCCTATGTAGGTGATGCAAAGTATTGAGAGGTGGTAACTGTATTGAAGAGTGAGTTGATTGGTAGTGTCTCACATAGAACCTCTCTCCATTGCCTTCAATTTGTAGATCTTAAACATAACCTCCACATGAAATAATCATGTTTGAGAGTGTGTCAAGAATCCTTTTCATTAATTTTATTTTATTACATTCACAAAGTGTGTTTGAAGATCAGTTAAGAGAGGATAAGTGAATATTTGTGCATCACTACCCTTAGAATAGGTTTTATTTTCATGTTTTCATCCTATCTCTTTTCATCCCAATATTAGTAAGTATTAGGAGGAGAGGTTAAGTTGATATATCATAGGAGATATCCCCATAATCTAGAGGTTTCATATTACTATAGGTCATCTATAACCTTCAGGCCAATCCCATGTTAGTCTGAACTTGAAGAGAATTAAACTATATCCTTCAAAGGGTGGAACTTAGAGTGTTAAATTTTTTGGCATGCCTGGTACGACCAGATTTCAAGTGACTTGGAACATGTTTTGACTATCTTGAAAAACATCATAGGCCTTTAATTAAGTTATTGGTATATCTAAAATCAAGTTACAAGTAAAAAATGGCCACAAGATCTTCTCCAAAAGGTGAGGACATTGAGTTTGTTGAGTTGTAATTGGACATTAAGAGGAGAAGGAGATATCCTAGGTTCAATCCCAATCCTACACCCCCTAACTCTCCTAATTATACCCAAACAAACATTTTTTCAAATCTTATATCTATAATGGCTAGGTCTAAAATACTAGTCTTTGTGCCCTTCAATGGTGGCAACCCCTTAAACCTCAATCAGTTTGATGACATACCTATTGTTACCCTCCAGTTCCTTCCCTAGAGAACTCAACTACCCCTATAGAACATATTGTAGACATAATCAGTCTATGTTTAGTCCATAATGTAACCCAAGAGAATGTGGCTATGAGACTATTGGCAACCTCATTGAAGGGTAAGATAATCCATTGGTATAGGGGCTTAACACCTACATCCATCAATCCTCAGGATGAATTTGAGGAGAATTTGTGTAAGTACTTTGAGGATAGGAATGACCATATCTCTTTGGTGGAATAACTTACCACAATCAAAAGACGCCCCCAAGAATTCATTGTAGATTTTAAATATAGGTTTCAAAAATCCTTGGATAAGATCCCCATAGTCATCAATCCCACCCCTAATTATTTATTCTTGTACTACCTAAGAGCTCTAAATTTTTATGTGGCATTCATGAAACCATTCATGGGGGGAAAAACTTTACCAAAAGCTTATGAGGTGGCCATAAGGGTAAAAATTACCTAATTCAAGTAGGTAAACTCACCCTTAGACCCCTCATGCTTTTATTCCTAGAAATTCAATCCCAAATGCCTAATATTGATCCATTACCAACCCCAACCAATCATGATCAGGTAGATGGTAGTCAAGTGGATAGATTATGTAAGATAGAAGGGATGCTCAAGGACTAAAACAAGTTAGTGGCCTTCGAGAGGTAGAAAATTCCACTCCATAGGCCTTATCAAGAACCCTTACAAGTCCATTATTAGCCCTATCAATATAATAGACCTCCATGTCATCCTAATTAATAAGGTCAAGGGTAAATTACACAAGCAAGGCCATATAACAACTATAATCCCAACATCTCTACCAACCCTCTCAACTCACATCTTTCCTTTGCTAGAGCTAGTTTGTAGACTGTAGTTAGATTGTAGGTGGCACTTTTTAGGAAATTGAGATACATGTAGGTGTCTTTTAGGTCCTAATTAGTATTATTATCTCCCATATTTCCATCTTAAAGATAATTGGTTCATTTCCAACTAAATTAACAACTAGACTTGTAGATCATACTTCTTGTTTCTCACCATCAATGTACTATGGTTCTATAGTCAGATTATAAGTGCCTTTTAAATAGAAATTGGAGGCTTATTATAGGTGAAGATGTTCTTGAATAATTACACTTTATGCCCTTAATATATCTTGAGGTCATTAAGATCATATCAAACCAAATGTGAACTCTTCTCATGTTTAGATACCATAGTTTCACTCAATACTTTAGGTCACTACAAATTAGGTTGCTTTTAGTCATCTAGCACAATGTTTATTGAGTCTTTCAGGCCAAAATTGTTTGAGTTAGGAATTATTCCACCATCATCATTTCTTGATAAAATTAACATATTATTATGTCAAGAATTTTCCCCTATGTTTGGTCTACAATATGGAAACTACTAGACCTATCTAGACCTCAATGAACTTCACCATGGAAAGACCAAATGTATGAGAAGAACATGGTTTAGAGAAGTTAAGGTAAGTTGTCCCAATTACAACTTTTCAAACTTGTAAACATTAAACTCAAGTTCAATTTCACCTAATGAACTCAACATTGTCACAATAGTCTTCTCTATGCTCTTGGACCTAATTTAAGGTCTCAGATGGGTTCAACCACTTTCATATCAACACTACTCTACCTTCTTAGATTGAATTCATGCCACTATAGACTACTCATAGGTGTCTTTGTGTAATATAGGACTGTGTGCTAAGTTAAATTGATCTCATAACTAATTTATAACCATTTGAATGGCTTATCCTATTATTTAAACTTTGAGATTCTTCAAAATCCCTGAAACAACCTTGCCTCATTACCATTATTGTTCAAAGCCTAGTTTCATCTGACTGTAGGTGATAGTCACAGGGCTTTCTGACTATGCTTGGGTCTTTGTCCTTTCAATCCATATAGAATAATATTAAGACAAAACATTCAAAAAGAAAACTAATCATCATGATTAGAGAGGTTGAAAACAACATATTACCTATGTCCTAAATACCAATTTAGGAGGAAGAAAATCTGCTACTATGAAAACACATCTGTAGACTAACAATGAAGTCCTTCACTAGTAGAAGAGATGGTTTTGCTCATTCTTTGACTTCCACACATGAAAATAGACTAATAATCATATTATAAGGATGATTAATATCTCTAAGAACATGTACACCACTTTATTTACATAGGATAATCCAAACAAAGAAGAAAACTAAAGGCCATGGGGCTGTGCAGGCAGAAAAGAGTCACTAGCACTCTTAGAAATGGTTCATGAGGCACAAGCCACCAAACCTAGAATTATGACCATGAATTTTTAGTAAACAAAGATTACTATCACCCAACAAAATAATTTGATTTGACTCACCTCCTCTTGTCTGTACCAAGCAGAGATTGATTGACCTTTTTAGCTTTTCTAGGAGAGATAAGAAAGAAAGGTTGGTTTTGCTCATTTTTAGGTTTTTCAAAGATTTCCAAGAATTAAAATGAATTGATAGGAGTAGAAGAGACATTTTTGAAGTTATCCCACATGTCAAATGTGTTATATAGGTCATACAACTATTTGAAACTGCTTGATCTTTTTATTTTCAATGTTGAACTTGCAAGATGTCAGACTTAAAATGGTTTATCTAACATATTATAACATGTAGGATGTTAGAGTACACTTGGACACACTTTCATTCCTATGGAAACCATACAATCTCAATAAATGACCCATAAAGGTGACCTTATATGACATAGGACTAACTTTAGATAAATATGACAAAGATAAACATATGTTTGACCTTATTAAAGACCATAGAACATATCTTACACCCTAGGGGACCTTATGACAAGATTAAAATACATAGAGGGATGACCTAATTTTACTTATTCTCAAATTAGTCAACATTTTAAAAATTTCCTAGGGATGGCAAGCCAACTATGGAGTCACCTATACATAGTACTTAACACTAACTTAGATTTTAAACATCACCAAACAACAAAAATCAAACACATGAAATAACACACGAAAGAAAACACACTTGTGTTCTCAAGAGCACTTAAGGGAAAACACACACAACATAAGAAAAACACACCTTTCATAGTATGTACAAGACCTCAAACACTTAAGGTGAAGAATAATCACTATTACTTCAACCAGGGTCAAAGATGTTATCTCTTACATCATTATTGCTCCATGAAAGCAATACATCATGTGAAGCATAATTATCAATAAAAACTTGCTTATGTAAGTATTCAAATGTCTTACCATCTTTATCTTTTCTTCTATCTACAAGTGTGTTGCTTGTATCTTTCAAGAACACTCATTCTATCTCTCCAAGAGACTTTTTTGAGTTTGTAGTCTGCTTGACTTCTCCATGTCCAATTGGCACTTTTCAAACTGAATCTTGGAAGTCATCAAAGTTGTTTCAAATTTACCTTATTCTATTACATAATGTACTTGATGTTACATAAATATTATATTCTTTCTTCTCTAACACATCTAAATGTGATTCAACTTTAGGTTGAGGTTCGTACTACTCCTCAAACACACACATCTTTGCCTTAGCCTCATTTGACTCCTCCATGACCAAAACGTTCTTGGCAAGGACTAGACATTCATCCTAATTCTTAACAAGACACTCTTCCTCATGATTAGAAGATCCATCAACAACCTTATTATTATATTCATGTTTCTTAGGATGGGGAGTAGACTTACTTAACTACTCAAATTCTTGAACTATGGCATGAAATTATTTCCATAGGTCATGTTGTTCTTCATGGATGTCATGTTCCTGGATTCTTCCATCTTGTGCAGATAGAATGAAATTATATTCTTCATCACCTTGATCTATCATGCTTGGAAAACTATCACCATCATGCATATGAAGAAGTCAATTACCTTCAACATCTTGTGGAAAATAACTATCAATGCTTACCTCAGATTCTCCATCACCTTCCTCATAGATGATATATGTGCCAAGATCAGTCTGCTTAAAGAAATCATATGGATCATGTCCATTAGTGTTGGAAATATACTCATCTAGGAAAATATCAGATATGACCTCAATATTAGAGGATGATCGATCATCCATAGTAAACTCTTCTTAATAATTGATTATGAAAAAATGATTAGAGCTTTACATAGGGCTTAATATGAAACTTAGCCAAAGGTTGAGTTATAATGGTTATCTTAACTCCATACCTTATCTTGAAGGTGTTAGGAACCCAAGGAAGCACCATTGATTACCAAGCAACTAAACATGCGGAATTAAACCAGAAGTAACAAGTAACTAGAATTCAGAAATAACACAGAATATGAGAGACAATACCCAATTATATTAATACTCTTCCAGAAGGAAATACAACAAAGAAGATTGCCACAGTTATTCTTCCTTACACACCTCTAGGGATCCCACACCTCTAGGGCATAAACAATAAATCTCTTCAAGAGCTCACTCTCTCTCTTACGGTCCCAACATACAACTCAAACATAGAGTTGGTGTTCACCTCCAACCAGTCAATATCCACTACTGCTAGTACCACTAGTCAGTATCACTACTGCCATTACACAAGTGCTCCACACACTCCAAATATGAGTATACATACATACTCCAAGTAGATCTCCCATGAAATTTCAACCTGCAACTCAAATGATCTTACTTTGAAAGGAACTACCTTGCCTTCCTCTTTGCTCTCCAACTGAGTACACACCGTACTCCAAGTAGATCCTACCTGATCTTGCTCCCTGTTGTGTTGCTATCACCTTGATCCTTCTACCACCTACAAATCAACCTGGTTCTGCACACCTGCAAACGTAGACCATGCACACACATACACTTGCAGATCAATGATCTTACTTACCATGTAGATCACCAAACGTGGCCTTGCACACTTGCTGACCAAGATCCTACATACATGAAGAATCCTTCTGATTCTCCAAACCAGCACCCATACTTGGTACTATGGCACTAGGAGGAACACACCATGCTCTCTTCACACACAGAAGGAGCTAATATTTGCTCTCTTACTCTCTAGCACTAATTACAATATAGCCCATGAGTCTATTATATAGATCTCATATAAACAATAATTAGACACCTAATTACAATAATTAGATCCGCAGCTCAAGACTATAATTAGCCTTCTTACATGCAAACAACTGGTTCGTTAACTAACTGTTTGTGAAATAGTAGTTCTAAAATTACACAAGCGACTGACATCGGTCCCTGTCTACCTGGGGGTGATCGATGTCGGCTGATCTATGACCGACATCGATAGCTTCCTGTCTCCACCTAACTGACGTCAATTGGCTTGACCGACGCTGGTGACTGTGACACTCAACACCCTCCTCCAATGTCTGCATCAGTGAAGCTTTTAGCTCCACAACCTAACAATCTCCCACTTGGAGATAAATAGCTACATTGTACCTATACTTGTACCTTGTCTAATCTATTTCATGGCTTGTATCCCTCTTCAAGATCAATCCTGAAGACCAACCACCACACAACCTATGGTGCACCTCCTGTCATCCAAGTAACCTGCCACATCCAAACCTACAAACACATGTAGTGATGTCCTGACCTTGCATAACATGTATACCTGCTACTGGTCCCTCTCAAATAGCTAAGAACCCACTTCCCTGAATTGGCTCCTAACTCTCTGACAGCGCCCACTGATGGGGAAAACTGAGGTCTATACCAGACCTCATGTGATTTCAGACACTAAACTATCCAGCCCTTGGTGTGCTCTGGTTTTACATCCTACGTATTGAACCTCACCAACACTTGATTCACATCAGCTCCCACTAGAGACAAAATCAACTTGTGATCTTCCATGTCTCTCATGCCAAAGAATTTCACTGCTCTAAATTCCTCATGACATGCCACTGAACTAACCTTACCCTTAGCTTAGCAAAACCCTATATGTACAAACCTGCTAGCTAGCATACCATCCACATACAGTAACAGGATAATGTCGCAACCATCATCCACCTGGTAAGACAAACATAATGGTTACACTGACATTGACTAAAGCCTTGCTTTGTCATCCACCTGTCAAAACTTGTACCACTATCCTGTAGCTTCCTCAAGACCATATAACCTGGCCTTCTGTCTCACATGTCCATTCTCTCTATTCTTTAACTAAGGTATCCACTCGTCTCTCAGTGCTTTCTTCCAGTTGGCAACCCTACCAAATCTCCCATTTGGTTCTGCATCCTAATCATGCCATGCTCCCACTATTTCCTAGATCCTTCCTGCTCTACAGTGAACAATGAGTATAAAGAAGAGGAACAAAAAAATTGAGGCTTACTTACCTTTTCAGTCCTCCATATGGGTGTTTGAGACTCCTTGACAGCTTGCTGTCTGCCCAAAATTTGTCACAGTGACCGACCTCGGTCACCACATAGTCTGCATCTGACCGACGTCATTTCCATGTGATTGTCCTTTCTATCGATGTCAATTTTTTGACCGACGTCGGTCTTACCTGGTCACCGACGTCAGTTTTCTTATTGACACCAGTAACCAACATGCTTGACACCACCGGCTCTGGTCTGCACATGATCGACATCGACACCTGTCTGTTCGATGTCGGTTCCCCTTGACCGAAGCCGGTAACTGTGTTCACCTGTGAGTGATGACTTTTTACCTGCGAGCTCTCTTTGGATCAAAACCCTATCTAAACTGCTCTGCTCAGAGATATCCAATCCCATCCACTGATATCTGTCCATCATCTCCTCCAAAAACACTAAGGCTTTCTAGTTCTTAAGTCTATCAAACACATCTGACTTTCACTTAAAAACATGCATCTCCTTCTTACTCATGTGACCAAGCCTACAAAGCCACGTCTTCGCAACAAAAGAAGAATCAATAATATAAGTAGATAGATAAAAGATATCTACTTTCTTACCACCAGCTAATTCAAGTTCATCCACTGTGAAGGTTCTTGTGCATCTCTCTTCACCCAACTTTCCTAAAGAAATTAGCCACATCTTCAGAATCGGGACCTGCATGACCTCCTTCAACACCCATGTGTTGGCCGCATGCAATTTTAGCTTCACTTTCTCTTTGCCAATTATTTGGCAAGGCACACCAACCCCTAAATAAATCTTTTCAAAGTCTCCAAAGACCTTAACATGGAAAAATACTCTATTTTGAGCTGCATGGAAAGAGGCAACATAATCTATAAAACAAGATTCTTCTTTATCCAAGAAACCTCCCAGAGCATCCTGTGCAACAACACCTGCAACATCTGCTTCTTCAATTCCTTCATGATAATCTTTCACCAACCAACAATCTTTCTTTACCTGCTCTTTCTTTCCATAACACCGTAATTGACCATTCGTGCTTTTTAATTCCTCCATTCTTAGTGTACTTTCTTCTGCCATTGCTATACTCCCACTCAATCAAAAACCCCAGAGAGAGACCTGTAATCAAACACAAACCTGCTCCCTGTAACCTTAGCTCTAAGAACCTCCAACCTAGCTCTGATACCAACTGTTAGGAACCCAAGGAAGCACCATTGATTACCAAGCAACTAAACATGCAGAATTAAACCAGAAGTAACAAGTAACGAGAATTTAGAAATAACACAGAATATGAGAGATAATACCTAATTGTATTAATACTCTTTCAGAAGGAAATACAACAAAGAAGATTACCACAGTTCTTCTTCCTTACACACCTCTAGGGCTCCCACACCTCTAGGGCATAAACAGTAAATCTCTTCAAGAGCTCACTCTCTCTCTTACAGTCTCAACACAACTCAATCACAGAGTTAGTGTTCACCTCCAACCAGTCAGTATCTACTACTGCCAGTACCACTAGTTAGCATCACTACTGCCAGTACACAAGCGCTCCACGTAATCCAAATTCGAGTATACATACATACTCCAAGTAGATCTCCCATGAACTTGCAACACCCTGCAACTCAAATGATATTACTTTGGAAGGAGCTACCTTGCCTTCCTCTTTGCTCTCCAACTGAGTACACACCGTATTCCAAGTAGATCCTGCCTGATCTTGCTCCCTATTGTGTTGCTGTCAACTTGATCCTTCTGCCACCTGTAGATCAACCCAGTTCTGCACACCTGCAAACGTAGACCATGCACACACATACACTTGCAGATCAATGATCTTACTTACCATATAGATCTCCAAATGTGGCCTTGCACACCTGCTGACCAAGATCCTACATACATGAAGAATCCTTCTGATTCTCCAAACCAACACCCATACTTGGTACTGTGGCACTAGGAGGAACACACCATGCTCTCTTCAGACACAGAAGGAGCTAATATTTGCTCTCTTACTCTCTAACACTAATTACAATATAGCCCATGAGTCTATTATATAGATCTCATGTAAAAAATAATTAGACACTTAATTACAATAATTAGATCCACAGCTCAAGACTATAATTAGCCTTCTTACATGCAAACAATCGATTCATTAACTAACTGTCTGTGAACTAGCAATTTTGGAACTACATAGGCGACCAACGTCGATCCTTGTCTGCCTGGGGGTGACCGATGTCGGCCGATCTATGACCGATGTCGACAACTTCCTATCTCCACCTGACCAATGTCGATTGGCTTGACCAACAATTGCGACTGTGACACTCAGCACCCTCTTCCAATGTCTGCATTAGTGAAGTTTTTAGCTCCACAACCTAACAATCTCCCACTTAGAGATAAATAGCCGCACTGTACCTATACCTGTACCCTGTCTAATCTATTTTTTGGCCTTTATCCCTCTTCAAGATCAATTTTGAAGACCAACCACCACACAACCTATGGTGCACCTCCTGTCATCTAAGTAACCTGCCACATCTGAACCTACAAACCCATGTAGTGAAGTCCTGACCCTGCATAGCATGTATACCTGCTGCTGGTCCCTCTCAAATACCTGAGAACCCAGTTCCCCGAATTGGCTCCTAACTCTCTGACAGCTCTCACTAATGGAGAAAACTCAGGTCTATACCAGACCTCATGTGATTTTGGACACTAAACTGTCCAGCCCTTGGTGTGCTCTGGTTCTGCATCCTATGTATTGAACCTCACCAACACTTGATTCACATCAGCTCCCACTGGAGTTAAAATCAACCTGTGATCTTCCATGTCTCTCATGCCAAAGAATTTCACTGCTCTAAATTCCTCATGACATGCCACTAAACTAACCTTATAGTTAGCTCAACAAAACCCTGTATGTACGAACCTGCTAGCTAGCATACCATCCACATACAGTAACAGGATAATGTCACGACCATCATCCACCTGGTAAGACAAACACAATGGTTACACTGACATTGACTAAAGCCTTGCTTTGTCATCCACTTGTCAAAACCTGTACCACTATCTTGCAGCTTCCTCAAGACCATATAACCTAGCCTTCTATCTCACGTGTCCATTCTCTCTATTCTTTAACTAAAGTATCCATTCGTCTCTCAGTGCTTTCTTTTAGCTGGTAACCCTACCAAATCTCTCGTTTGGTTCTACATCCTAATCATGCCATGCTTCCACTATTTGCTAGATCCTTCCTGCTCTGCAATGAGCAACGAGTATAAAAAAGAAGAACAATGAATTTAAGGCTTACTTACCTTTTTAGTCCTCCATATGAGCGTTTGAGACTCCTTGACAGCTTGCTGTCTGCCCGAAATCCATTACAGTGACCGACCTTGATCACCACATAGTCTGCATCTGACTGACGTCGGTTCCATGTGACTATCCTTTCTACCGACATCAATTTCGTGACCGATGTCAGTCTTACCTGGTCACCAACGTCGGTTTCCTTACCAACACTGGTAGCCAACCTGCCTAACACCACCGGCTCTGGTTTGCACATGACTGACATCAACACCTATCTATTCGATGTCTGTTCTCCTTGATCGATGTCGGTAATTATGTTCACCTGTGAGTGATGACTTTTTACCCGCGAGCTCTCTTTGGATCAAAACCCTGTCTAAACTGCTCTACTCAGAGATATCAAGTCCCATCCACTGATCTCTGTCCATCATCTCCTCAAGAAAAACTAAGGCTTTCTAGTTCTTAAGTTTGTCAAACACATCTAACTTTCGCTAAAGAACATGCATCTCCTTCTTACTCATGTGACCAAGCCTACAAAGCCACGTCTTCGTAACAAAAGAAGAATCAATAATATAAGTAGATAGATAAAGGATACCTACTTTCTTACACTAGCTAATTCAAGTGCATCCGCTGTGAGAGTTCTTGTGCATCTCTCATCACCCAACTTTCCTGAAGAAATTAGCCACATCTTTAGAATCGGGACCTGCATGACCTCCTTCAACACCCATGTGTTGGTCACCTGCAATTTCAGCTTCACTTCCCCTTTGCCAATTCTTTGGCAAGGCACACCAGCCCCTAAATAAATCTTTTCAAAGTCTCCAAAGACCTTAAAATGGAAAAATATTCTATTTTGAGTTGCATGAAAAGAGGCAACAAAATCTATAAAACAAGATTCTACTTTAGCCAAGAAACCTCCCAGAGCATCCTGTGCAACAACACCTGCAACATCTGCTTCTTCAGTTTCTTCATGCTAATCTTTCACCAACCAACAATCTCTCTTTACCTGCTCTTTCTTTCCATAACACCGTAATTGACCATTCGTGCTTTTCAATTCCTCCATTCTTAGTGCACTTTATTCTACCATTGCTATACTCCCACTCAATCAGAAACTCCTGAGAGTGACCTGTAATCAAACACAAACTTGCTCCCTGCAACCTTAACTCTGAGAACCTCCAACCTAGCTCTGATACCAACTGTCAGGAACCCAAGGAAGCACCATTGATTACCAAGCAACTAAACATGCAGAATTAAACCAGAAGTAACAAGTAACTAGAATTTAGAAATAACATAGAGTATGAGAGACAATACCCAATTGTATTAATACTCTTCTAGAAGGAAATACAACAAAGAAGATTGCCACAATTCTTCTTCCTTACAGACATCTAGGGCTCCCACACTTCTAGGACATAAATAGTAAATCTCTTCAAGAGCTCACTCTCTCTCTTATGGTCCCAACACACAACTCAAACACAGAGTTGGTGTTCACCTCCAACCAGTCAGTTTCTACTACTGCCAGTACCACTAGTCAGTATCACTACTGCCAGTACACAAGTGCTCCACACACTCTAAATCTGAGTATACATACGTACTCCAAGTAGATCTCCCATGAACTTGCAACAACCTGCAACTCAAATGATCTTACTTTGGAAGGAACTACCTTGCCTTCCTCTTTGCTCTTCAACTGAGTACACACCGTACTCCAAGTAGATCCTGCATGATCTTGTTCCTTGTTGTGTTTCTATCACCTTGATCCTGCTGCCACCTATAGATCAACCTGGTTCTGAACACCTGCAAACCTAGAACATACACACACATACACTTGCAGATCAATGATCTTACTTACCATGTAGATCTCTAAATGTGGCCTTGCACACCTGCTGACCAAGATCCTACATACATGAAGAATCCTTCTGATTATCCAAACCAGCACCCATACTTGGTACTGTGGCACTAGGAGGAACACACCATGCTCTCTTCACACACAGAAAGAGCTAATATTTGCTCTCTTACTCTCTAACACTAATTACAATACAACCCATGAGTCTATTATATATATATCATACAAATAATAATTAGACACCTAATTACAATAATTATATCCGCAGTGCAAGACTATAATTAGCCTTCTTACATGTAAACAACTAGTTCATTAACTAATTGTCCATGAACTAGCAGTTTTGGAACTGCACAGGCGATCGACGTTGGTCCCTGTCTGCCTGGGGGTGACCGACATCGGTAGCTTCCTATCTCCACCTGACTGATGTCAGTTGGCCTAACTGATGTCGATGACTGTGACACTCAACACCCTCCTCTAATGTCTGCATCAGTGAAGCTTTTAGCTCTACAACCTAACAATCTCCCTCTTGGAGATAAATAGTTACATTGTACCTGTACCCTATCTAATTTGTTTCTTGACTTGTATCCCTCTTCAAGATCAATCTTGAAGACCAACCACCACAAAACCTATGGTGCACCTCCTGTCATCCAAGTAACCTGCCACATCCAAACCTAAAAACCCATGTAGTGAAGTCCTGACCTTGCATAGCATGTATACCTGCTGCTGGTCCCTCTCAAATACCTGAGAACCCACTTCCCCGAATTGGCTTCTAACTCTCTGATAGCTCCCACTGATGGGAAAAACTCAGGTCTATACCAAACCTCATGTGATTTCAGACACTAAACTATCCAGCCTGTGGTGTGCTCCGATTTTGCATCCTGCTTATTAAACCTCACGAACACTTGATTCACATCATCTCCCACTAGAGTCAAAATCAACCTGTGATCTTCCATGTCTCTCATGCTAAAGAATTTTGCTACTCCAAATTCTTCATGACATGCCACTGAACTAACCTTACCCTTAGCTCAGCAAAACCCTGTATGTACAAACCTACTAGCTAGCATACCATCCACATACAATAATAGGATAATGTCGTGACCATCATCCGCCTGGTAAGACAAACACAATGGTTACACTGACATTGACTAAAGCCCTGCTTTATCATCCACCTGTCAAAACCTGTATCACTATCCTACAGCTTCTTCAAGACCATATAACTTGGCCTTCCATCTCACGTGTCCATTATCTCTATTCTTTAACTAAGGTATCCATTCATCTCTCAGTGCTTTGTTTCGGCTGGCAACCCTACCAAATCTCCCGTTTGGTTTTGCATCCTAATCATGCCATGCTCCCACTATTTCCTGGATCCTTCCTACTTTGTAGTGAGCAACAAGTATAAAGAAGAGGAGCTACGAATTTGAGGCTTACTTATCCTTTCAATCCTCCATATGGGCATTTGAGACTCCTTGATAGCTTGCTATCTACCCAAAATCCATCACAGTGACTGACCTCGGTCACCACACAGTTTGCATCTGACCGACATCAGTTCCATGTGACTATCTTTTTTGTCAACATCAGTTTCCTGACCGACGTCGATCTTACCTGGTTACTGACATCAGTTTCCTTACCGACACTGATAACCAACCTACCTGACACCACTGGCTCTGGTCTGCACATGACTGACATCGGCACCTGTCTGTTTGATGTCAGTTCCCCCTGATTGACGTTGGTAACTGTGTTCATCTATGAGTGATGAATTTTTACCCGCGAGCTCTCTTTGGATCAAAACCCTATCCAAACTGATCTGCTTAGAGATATCCAGTCCCATCTACTGATCTCTGTCCATCATCTCCTCTAGAAACACCAAGGTTTTTTAGTTCTTAAGTCTGTCAAACACATCTGACTTCTACTTAAGAACATGCATCTCCTTCTTACTCATGTGACCAAGCCTACAAAGCCACGTCTTCACAATAGAAGAAGAATCAGTAATATAAGTAGATAGATAAAGGATACCTACTTTCTTACCACTAGTTAATTCAAGTGCATCCACTGTGAGGGTTCTTTTGCATCTCTCATCACCCAACATTTTTGAAGAAATTAGCCACATCTTCAGAACTGGGACCTGCATGACCTCCTTCAACACCCATGTGTTGGCTACCTACAATTTCAGCTTCACTTCCCCTTTGCCAATTCTTTGGAAAGGCACACCAGCCCCTAAATAAATCTTTCCAAAGTCTCCAAAGACCTTAACATGGAAAAATACTCTATTTCGAGCTGCATGAAAAGAGGCAATAGAATCTATAAAACAAGATTCTACTTTATCCAAGAAACCTCCCAGAGCATCCTGTGCAACAACACCTGTAACATCTGCTTCTTCAGTTCTTTCATGCTGATCTTTCACCAACTAGCAATCTTTCTTTACTTTCTCTTTCTTTTCATAACACCATAATTGACCGTTCGTGCTTTTCAATTTCTCCATTCTTTGTGTACTTTTTTCTGCCATTGCTATACTTCCACTCAATCAAAAACCTCTGAGAGTGACCTGTAATCAAACACAAACCTGCTCCCTGCAACCTTAGCTCTGAGAACCTCCAACCTAGCTTTGATACTAACTGTTAGGAACCCAAGGAAGCACCATTGATTACCAAGCAACTAAACATGTAGAATTAAACTAGAAGTAACAAGTAACTAGAATTTAAAAATAACACAAAATATGAGAGACAATACCCAATTGTAATAATACTCTTCCAGAAGGAAATACAACAAAGAAGATTGCCACAGTTCTTCTTTACACACCTCTAGGGCTACCACACCTCTAGGGCTACCACAATAAATCTCTTCAAGAGCTCACTCTATCTCTTACGGTCCCAACACACAACTCAAACATAGAGTTGGTGTTCACCTCCAACCAGTCAGTATCCACTACTGGCAGTACCACTAGTTAGTATCACTACTACCAGTACACAAGTGCTCCATGCACTCCAAATCTGAGTATACATACATATTCCAAATAGATCTCCCATGAACTTGCAACAATCTGCAACTCAAATGATCTTACTTTGGAAGGAACTACCTTGCCTTCCTTTTTGCTCTCCAACTGAGTACACGTCGTACTCCTAGTAGATCCTGCCTGATCTTGCTTCTTGTTGTGTTACTATCACCTTGATCCTGCTGCCACCGATAGATCAACCTGGTTTTGCACACCTGCAAACCTAGACCATGCACACACATACACCTGCAGATCAATGATCTTACTTACCATGTAGATCTCCAAACGTGGCCTTGCACACCTGCTGACCAAGATCCTAAATACACGAAGAATCTTTATGATTCTCCAAATCAACACCCATACTTGGTACTGTGGCACTAGGAGGAACACACCATGCTCTCTTCACACACAGAAGGAGCTAATATTTCCTCTCTTACTCTCTAGCACTAATTATAATACAACCCATGAGTCTATTATATAGATTTCATGTAAACAATAATTAGACACCTAATTACAATAATTAGATATGCAGCTCAAGACTATGATTAGCTTTCTTACATGCAAACAACCAGTTTGTTAACTAACTGTCTGTGAACTAGTAGTTTTGGAACTGAACATGTGACCGACGTCGGTCCCTGTCTACTTGGGGATGACCGACGTTGGCCGATCTATGATCGACGTCGGTAGCTTCCTGTCTCCACCTAACCAATGTCGATTGGCTTGACTGACGCTGGTGAATGTGACACTCAGCACCCTCCTCCAATGTCTGCATCAGTGAAGCTTTTAGCTTCACAACCTAACAATCTCCTACTTGGAGATAAATAGCTGCACTATACCTGTACTTGTACCTCATCTAATTTGTTTCCTAGCTTATATCCCTCTTCAAGATCAATTCTGAAGACCAACCACCACACAACCTGTGGTGCACCTCCTGTCATCCAAGTAACTTGCCACATCTGAACCTACAAACCCATGTAGTGAAGTCCTGATCCTGCATAGCATGTATACTTGTTTCTAGTCTCTCTCAAATACCTGAGAACCCACTTCCCTGAATTGGCTCCTAACTCTCTGACATCTCCCACTGATGGAGAAAACTTAGGTCTATACCAGACCTCATGTGATTTTAGACACTGAACTGTCCAGCCCTTGGTGTGCTGTAGTTTAGCATCATGTATATTGAACCTCACCAACACTTGATTCACATCAGCTCCCACTAGAGACAAAATCAACCTATGATCTTCCATGTCTCTCATGCCAAAGATTTTCACTTCTCCAAATTTCTCATGACATGCTACTAAACTAACATTACCCTTAGCTCAGCAAAACCCTATATGTACAAACCTGATAGCTAGCATACCATCCACATACAGTAAGAGGATAATGTCGCAACCATCATCCACCTGGTAAGACAAACACAATGGTTACACTGACAATGACTAAAGCCCTGCTTTGTCATCCACCTGTCAAAACCTGTACCACTGTCTTGCAGCTTCCTCAAGATGATATAACCTGGCCTTCTGTCTCATGTGTCCATTCTCTCTATTCTTTAACTAAGATATCCATTCGTCTCTCAGTGCTTTCTTCTGACTGGCAACCCTACCGAATCTCCCATTTGGTTTTGCATCCTAATCATGCCATGCTCCCACAGTTTCTTGAATCCTTCCTGCTCTGTAGTGAGCAATGAGTATAAAGAAGAAGAACAACGAATTTGAGGCTTACTTACCTTTTCAGTCCTCCATATGGGCATTTGAGACTCCTTAACAACTTGCTGTCTGCCCAAAATCCATCACAGTGACTAACCTCGGTCACCACAGAGTCTGCATTTGACCGACATCAGTTCCATGCCACTGTCCTTTCTGTCAACATCAATTTCTTGACCAACATCGGTCTTACCTGGTCACCGATGTCAGTTTCCTTACCAACATCGATAGCCAACCTGCCCGACACCTCCAGCTTTGGTCTGCACATGACTGACATCGGTACCTGTCTGTTCGATATCAGTTCCCCTTGACCAATGCTGGTAACTGTGTTCATTTGTGAGTGATGAATTTTTATCTGTGAGCTCTCTTTGGATCAAAACCCCATCCAAACTGCTCTGCTCAGAGATATCCAGTCCCATCCACTGATCTCTGTCCATCATCTCCTCTAAAAACACCAAGGCTTTCTAGTTCTTAAGTCTGTCAAACTCATCTTACTTCCGCTTAAGAACATGCATCTCCTTCTTACTCATGTGACCAAGCCTACAAAGCCACGTCTTCATAAGAGAAGAAAAATCAGTAATATAAGTAGATAGATAAAGGATACCTACTTTCTTACCACCAGCTAATTCAAGTGCATCCACTGTGAGAGTTCTTGTGCATCTCTCATCACCCAACTTTTTAAAAGAAATTAGCCACATCTTTAGAATCGGGACCTGCATGACCTCTTTCAAAACCCATGTGTTAGCCGCTTGCAATTTCAACTTCACTTCTCTTTTGCCAATTCTTTGGCAAGGCACACCAACCCCTAAATAAATCTTTCCAAAGTCTCCAAAGACCTTAACATAGAAAAATACTCTATTTGGAGCTACATGGAAAGAGGCAACCGAGTCTATAAAACAAGATTTTACTTTATCCAAGAAACCTCCTAAAGCATCCTGTGTAACAACACCTACAACATCTACTTCTTCAGTTCCTTCATGCTGATCTATCACCAACCAGCAATCTTTCTTTACCCGCTCTTTCTTTTTATAACACCGTAATTGACCATTCATGCTTTTTAATTCCTCCATTCTTAGTGTACTTTCTTCTACCATTGCTATACTCCCACTCAATTAGAAACCCCTGAGAGTGACCTGTAATCAAACACAAACCTGCTCTCTACAACCTTAGCTCTGAGAACCTCCAATCTAGCTCTGATACCAACTATTAGGAACCCAAGGAAGCAACATTGATTACCAAGCAACGAAACATGCGAAATTAACCTAGAAGTAACAAGTAACTAGAATTCAGAAATAACACAGAATATGAGAGACAATACTCAATTGTATTAATACTCTTCCAGAAGGAAATACAACAAAGAAGATTGCCACAGTTCTTCTTCCTTACACACCTCTAGGGCTCCCACACCTCTAGGACATAAATAGTAAATCTCTTCAAGAGCTCACTCTCTCTCTTACGGTCTCAACACACAACTCAAACACATAGTTGGTGTTCACCTCCAACCAGTCAGTATCCACTACTGCCAGTACCACTAGTCAGTATCACTATTGCCAGTACACAAGTGCTCCACACACTCAAAATCCAAGTATACATACATACTCCAAGTAGATCTCCCATGAACTTGCAACAATCTGCAACTCAAATGATCTTATTTTAGAAGGAACTACCTTGCCTTCCTCTTTGCTCTCCAATTGAGTACACACCGTACTCCAAGTAGATCCTGCTTGATCTTGCTCTCTGTTGTGTTGCTTTCACCTTGATCCTGCTGCCACCTGCAGATCAACTTGGTTTTGCACACCTGCAAACTTAGACCATGCACACACATACACCTACAGATCAATGATCTTACTTACCATGTAGATCTCCAAACGTGGCCTTGCACACCTGCTGACCAAGATCTTACATACATGAAAAATCTTTCTGATTCTCTAAACTAGCACCCATACTTGGTACTGTGGCACTAGGAGGAACACATCATGATCTCTTCACACACAGAAGGAGCTAATATTTGCTCTCTTACTCTCTAGAACAAATTAAAATACAACCCATGAGTCTATTATATAGATCTCATGCAAACAATAATTAGACACCTAATTACAATAATTAGATTCGCAGCTCAAGACTATAATTAGCCTTCTTACATGCAAACAATCAGTTCATTAACTAACTGTCTGTGAACTAGCAGTTTTAGAACTGTACAAGCGACCGATGTCGGTCCCTGTCTACTTGGGGTGATCAACGTCGACAACTTCCTGTCTCCACCTGACTGACGTCAGTTGGCCTGACCGATGACGTTGGCTGTGACACTCAGCACCCTCCTCCAATGTCTACGTTAGTGAAGCTTTTAGCTTCACAACCTAACAATCTCTCACTTGGAGATAAATAACTACACTGTACCTATACCTGTACCCCATCTAATCTATTTCATGGCTTGTATCCCTCTTCAAGATCAATCTTGAAGACCAACCACCACACAACCTATGGTGCACCTCCTGTCATCCAAGTAACCTGCCACATCCAAACCTAAAAACCCATGTAGTGAAGTCCTGACCCTACATAGCATGTATACCTGCTACTGGTCTCTCTCAAATACCTGAGAACCCACTTCCTCGAATTGGCTCCTAACTCTCTAACAGCTCTCACTGATGGGGAAAACTTAGGTCTATACCAGACCTCATGGGATTTCAGACACTAAACTATCTAGCCCTTGGTGTGCTCCAGTTTTTCATCTTACGTATTGGACATCGCTAATACTTGATTCACATCAGCTCCCACTGGAGACAAAGTCAACCTGTGATCTTCCATGTCTCTCATGCCATAGAATTTTGTTGCTCCAAATTTCTCATGACATGCCACTGAACTAACCTTACCCTTACCTCAACAAAACCTTGTATGTATGAACCTGGTAGCTAGCATACCATCCACATACAGTAATAGGATAATGTCATGACCATCATCCACCTGGTAAAAAAAACACAATGGTTACACTGAAATTGACTAAAGCCCTGCTTTGTCATCCACCTGTCAAAACCTGTACCACTGTCCTGCAGCTTCCTCAAGACCATATAACCTGGCCTTTCGTCTCACATGTCCATTCTCTCTATTATTTAACTAAGGTATCCATTCGTCTCTCAATGCTTTCTTTCGGCTAGCAACCCTACCAAATCTCTTGTTTAGTTCTGCATCCTAATCATGCCATGCTCTCACTGTTTCCTGGATCCTTCCTACTCTGCAATGAGCAACGAGTATAAAGAAGAGAAACAACAAATTTGAGGCTTACTTACCTTTTCAGTTCTCCATATAGGCATTGAGACTCCTTGATAGCTTACTGTCCACCCAAAATCTATCACAGTGACCGACCTCGATCACCACATAGTCTGCATTTGATCAACGTCGGCAGCCAACCTGCCTGACACCACTGGCTCTGGTCTACACATGACCAACATCGGCCCCTATCTTTTTGATGTTGGTTCCCCTTGACCGATGCTGGTAACTGTGTTCACCTGAGAGTGATGACTTTTTACTCGCGAGCTCTCTTTGGATCAAAACCCTATCCAAACTGCTCTGCTCAGAGATATCCAATCCCATCCACTGATCTCTATCCATCATCTCCTCTAAAAACACCAAGGCTTTCTAGTTCTTAAGTCTTTCAAACACATCTAACTTCCGCTTAAGAACATGCATCTCCTTCTTACTCATGTGACCAAGCCTACAAAGCCACGTCTTCACAATAAAAGAAGAATCCATAGTATAAGTAGATAGATAAAAGATACCTACTTTCTTACCATCAACTAATTCAAGTGCATCCACTGTAAGAGTTCTTGTGCATCTCTCATCACCCAACTTTCCTAAAGAAATTAGCCACATCTTCAAAACTGAGACCTGCATGACCTCCTTCAACACCCATGTGTTGGCCGCCTGTAATTTCAGCTTCACTTCCCCTTTGCTAATTCTTTGGCAAGGCACACTAGCCCCTAAATAATTTTTTCCAAATTCTCCAAAGACCTTAACATGGAAAACTACTCTATTTCAAGCTGCATGGAAAGAGGCAACAAAATCTATAAAATAAGATTCTATTTTATCTAAGAAACCTCCCAGAGCATCCTTTGTAACAACACCTGCAACATCTGCTTCTTCAATTCTTTCATGCTGATCTTTCACCAACCAATAATCTTTCTTTACCTGCTCTTTCTTTTCATAACACCGTAATTGACCATTCATGCTTTTCAATTCCTCCATTCTTAGTGTACTTTCTTCTGCCATTGTTATACTCCCACTCAATCAGAAACCCCTGAGAGTGACCTATAATCAAACACAAACCTGCTCCCTGCAACCTTAGCTCTGAGAACCTCCAACCTAGCTCTGATACCAACTGTTAGGAACTCAAGGAAGCACAAGCAACTAAACATGCAGAATTAAACCAGAAGTAACAAGTAACTAGAATTCAAAAATAACATAGAATATGAGAGACAATACCCAATTGTATTAATACTCTTCCAAAAGGAAATACAACAAAGAAGATTGCCACAGTTCTTCTTCCTTACACACCTCTAGGGCTCCCACACCTCTAGGGCATAAATAGTAAATCTCTTTAAGAGCTCACTCTCTCTCTTATGGTCCCAACACACAACTCAAACACAGAGTTGGTGTTCACCTCCAACCAGTTAGTATTCACTACTACCAGTACCACTAGTCAGTATCACTACTACTAGTACACAAGTGCTCCACACACTCCATATCTATGTATACATACATACTCCAAGTAGATCTCCCATGAACTTGCAACAACCTGTAACTCAAATGATCTTACTTTGGAAGGAACTACCTTGCCTTCCTCTTTGCTCTCCAACTGAGTACACACCATACTCCAAGTAGATCCTACCTAATCTTGCTCCTTGTTGTGTTGATGTCACCTTGAGCTTTCTGCCACCTGCAGATCAACCTGGTTCTGCACACTTGCAAACTTAGACCATGCACACACATACACCTATAGATCAATGATCTTGCTTACCATGTAGATCTCCAAACGTGGCCTTGCACACCTGTTGACCAAGATCCTACATACATGAAGAATCCTTTTGATTCTCCAAACTAGAACCCATACTTGGTACTGTGGCACTAGGAGGAACACACCATGCTCTCTTCACACACAGAAGGAGCTAATATTTGCTCTCTTACTCTCTAGCACTAATTACAATATAGCTCTTGAATCTATTATATAGATCTCATGCAAACAATAATTAGACACCTAATTACAATAATTAGATCCATAGCTCAAGACTATAATTAGGCTTCTTACATGCAAACAACCAGTTCATTAACTATCTGTGAACTAGCAGTTCTGGAATTGCACAGGTGACTGACGTCGGTCCCTATCTACTTGAGGGTGACCTACATCGACTGATCTATGACCAATGTCGAAAGCTTCTTATCTCCACCTGACTGACGTTAGTTGGCCTGACTGATGCCAGTGACTGTGACACTCAACACCCTCCTCCAATGTCTGTATCAGTGAAGCTTTTAGCTCCACAACCTAACAATCTCCCACTTGGAGATAAACAGCTACACTGTACCTGTACCTATACTTGTACCCCATCTAATCTATTTTATGGCTTGTATCCCTCTTCAAGATCAATCTTGAAGACCAAGCACCACACAACCTGTGGTGTACCTCCTGTCATCCAAGTAACCTGCCACATCTAAACCTACAAACCCATGTAGTGAAGTCCTGACCCTACATAGCATGTATACCTGCTCCTGGTCCCTCTCAAATACCTGAGAACCCACTTCCCTGAATTGGCTCCTAACTCTCTAATAGCTCCCACTGATGGAGAAAACTCAAGTCTATACCAGACCTCATATGATTTTGGACACTAAACTATCCAGCCCTTGGTGTGCTCTAGTTCTGCATCTTGCGTATTAAACCTCACCAACACTTGATTCACATCAGCTCCCACTGGAGACAAAATCAACCTATGATCTTCCATGTCTCTCATGCCAAAGAATTTCGCTGCTCCAAATTCCTCATGACATGCCACTGAACTAACCTTACCCTTAGCTCAGCAAAACCCTGTATGTACGAACCTGCTAGCTAGCATACCATCCACATACAATAATAGGATAATGTCGTGACCATCATCCACCTGGTAAGACAAACACAATGGTTACACTGACATTGATTAAAGCCCTACTTTATCATCCACCTGTCAAAACCTGTACCACTATCCTGCAGCTTCCTCAAGACCATATAACCTGGCCTTCCATCTCACGTGTCCATTCTCTCTATTCTTTAACTATGGTATCCATTCATTTCTCAGTGCTTTCTTTCAGATGACAACCCTACCAAATCTCTCATTTGGTTCTGCATCCTAATCATGCCATGCTCCCACTGTTTCTTGGATCCTTCCTGCTCTGTAGTGAGCAACGAGTACAAAAAATAGGAACAACAAATTTGAGGCTTAATTACCTTTTCAATCCTCCATATGGGCGTTTGAGACTCCTTGACAGCTTGCTGTCCACCTAAGATTTGTCACAGTGATCGACCTCGATCACCACATAGTCTGCATCTGACCGACATGGGTTCCATGCGACTGTCCTTTCTGCTAATGTCAGTTTCCTGATTGATGTCGATCTTACCTGGTCACCGATGTTAGTTTTTTTACTGACACTAACAGTGAACCTGCTTGACACCACCGACTCTGGTCTACACATGACTGACATCGGCACCTATCTGTTCGACATCGATTCCCCTTGACTGATGCTGATAGCTGTGTTCGCTTGTGAGTGATGACTTTTTTCCCACGAGCTCTTTTTGAATCAAAACCCTATCCAAATTTCTCTACTTAGAGATATCCAGTCCCATCCATTGATCTCTATCCATCATCTCCTCCAGAAACACCAAGGCTTTCCAGTTCTTAAGTCTGTCAAACACATCTGACTCTTGCTTAAAAACATGCATCTCCTTCTTACTCATGTGACCAAGCCTACAAAGCCACGTCTTTGCAACAGAAGAAGAATCAGTAATATAAGTAGATAGATAAAGGATACCTACTTTCTTACCACTAGTTAATTCAAGTGCATCCGCTGTGAGGGTTTTTTTGCATCTCTCATCACCCAACGTTTTTGAAGAAATTAGCCACATCTTCAGAACTGGGACCTGCATGACCTCCTTCAACACCCATGTGTTGGCTACCTACAATTTCAGCTTCACTTCCCCTTTGCCAATTCTTTGGCAAGGCACACCAACCCCTAAATAAATCTTTCCAAAGTCTCCAAAGACCTTAACATGGAAAAATACTCTATTTTGAGTTGCATGAAAAGACGCAACAGAATCTATAAAACAAGATTCTACTTTATCCAAGAAACCTCCCAGAGCATCCTGTGCAACAACACCTGTAACATTTGCTTCTTCAGTTCTTTCATGCTGATCTTTCACCAACTAGCAATCTTTCTTTACTTGCTCTTTCTTTTCATAACACTGTAATTGACCGTTCGTGCTTTTCAATTTCTCCATTCTTTGTGTACTTTCTTCTGCCATTGCTATACTTCCACTCAATCAAAAACCTCTGAGAGTGACCTGTAATCAAACACAAACCTGCTCCCTGCAACCTTAGCTCTGAGAACCTCCAACCTAGCTCTGATACTAACTGTTAGGAACCCAAGGAAGCACCATTGATTACCAAGCAACTAAACATGTAGAATTAAACTAGAAGTAACAAGTAACTAGAATTTAAAAATAACACAGAATATGAGAGACAATACCCATTTTTATTAATACTCTTCCAGAAAGAAATACAACAAAGAAGATTACCACAGTTCTTCTTCCTTACACACCTCTAGGGCTCCCACACCTCTAGGGCATAAAAAATAAATCTCTTTAAGAGCTCACTCTCTCTCTTATGGTCTCAACACACAACTCAAACACAGAGTTAGTGTTCACCTCCAACTAGTCAGTATCCACTACTGCTAGTACCACTAGTCAGTATCACTACTGCCAGTACACAAGTGCTCCACGCACTCCAAATTTGAGTATACATACATACTCCAAGTAGATCTCCTATGAACTTGCAACAACCTGCAACTCAAATGATCTTACGTTGGAAGGAACTACCTTGCCTTCCTCTTTGCTCTCTAATTGAGTACACATCGTACTCCAAGTAGATCCTGCTTGATCTTGCTCCTTGTTGTGTTGTTATCACCTTGATCCTGCTGCCACCTACAGATCAACCTGGTTCTGTACACCTATAAATTTAGACCATGCACACACATACACCTGTAGATCAATGATCTTACTTACCATGTAGATCTCCAAACATGGCCTTGCACCCCTGCTAACCAAGATCCTATATACATGAAGAATCTTTTTGATTCTCCAAACTAACACCCATACTTAGTACTGTGGCACTAAGAGAAACACACCATGCTCTCTTCACACACAGAAAGAGCTAATATTTGCTCTCTTACTCTTTAGCACTAATTACAATACTACCCATGAGTCTATTATATAGATCTTATGAAAACAATAATTAGACACCTAATTACAATAATTAGATCCACAGCTCAAGACTATAATTAGCCTTCTTACATGCAAACAACTCTTTCATTAACTAACTGTCTGTGAACTAGCAGTTTTGGAACCACACAGGTGACTGACATTAGTCCTTGTCTGCCTGGGGGTGACTGACATTGGCTGATCTATGACCGACATTGGCAGCTTCCTTTCTCCACCTGACTGACGTCAGTTGGCCTGACCGACATCGGTGACTGTGACACTCAGCACCCTCCTCCAATGTCTGCATCAGTGAAGCTTTTAGCTCCACAACCTAACAGAAGGCCAATAAAAAAAATTAGATGAGAGGTAGCCTCCTATCTTAGTTGTGAAGTCCCTTGAAGGTAGATATCAAAGTGAGCATATAAATCAACCACTACTATATCTTGAATAACCACTACTATATCTTGAATAATTGGGAAGCTAGGACAATCATGCAGGAAAAATATCAACCCCTTGGCAATTCCCACTAACTTAGTTGGTGTCCCATAAATTTTTAGTAATCCTTTATTTTTTGGTTCATATTTCAAACCCAATTTATCTTCCACGAGCTTGGGCATCAGTAAGGTACTATCCCCACTATCCACAATGTAATTGTGAACAAGCTTGTCTCCAAAAATGAGGGTGAGGTAGAAGGATGGGGGATTTTCAGATTTAGTAGAGGGTTAAATAATGTGAGTGGGAGAATTAGTGAGGTAAAAATCACCATGTATAGATGGTTGAGGATTGAGGTTGATTTGGGATGGCTGATCTTGAAGAAGCTCCTTTTGATCGAGAATATGAAATACTTCCCAAAGAGAGAGAGTAGCATTCTTGAAAGAATCAATAATGTTAAAAGAAGGAATATTTACATGTTTTGTGTCCTTGAAGGCAAGAAGGTTCCATGAACTTGAGGCATTGGATTACTTTGAGTCACCCTTCCAATATTCTAATTTGAAGTAGGTGCAAAAGTTGTAGGTATTGTCACACTTGGACTCACACCTTGCTGCCTTGTAAGAGGATTACTTGGACTTGTATAAACACCATGGAAATATCCCAAAGCCCTCCTTTTTGATCTTGTATTATTAATAATTGAAGAATTTTGATTGAGAACATATGTGTCTTTTACTAAAAAGTTTGCAAGGTTCAACTTTTGGGGCTACCACCCTTCATTTGCTTGCATGTAATTTTCATCTTTTATTGATAATTGAGAAGTAACTCATCCTTGAGAAACCAAGGCTTGTCCCCCATATTCATTTAAATACATGAATTGTCCTTGCTTCCATTCTTCTCCTTGGACCATGTTACTATGCATCGAGACCAAGTCTCTTGTGTTAGAGTTAGAGGTTGGGTTATATGCATTGGATGGGCTATTGAAGTTAAATTATATTTTCCCTCTACCTTGACCATATTGATGAGGTGGGAACCTATTTCCTTATTGAGGATATGTATATGGGTTTTGGTTAAATCCATACTATATATCTAGTTTCCTAATTTGAACTTCTAAGGCCTTGCAACTTGCATCTGAATCAATAATATCTTTTGCCTTCTTAGGGGCATATCTAGACTTGGTATTTGCATTTGGGATTTGAGAATCCCTTGAAGTAAAAAAAACAAGTTTGGAATAATGGGCATGGATACTTCTGGAGGTAATTTTTTAGCTTGTATTAGGCCATTCTCAGCTCTAATGGCTTGGTCATAAGATTTAGGTAAGGTGTAACCACCCATAGACTGCAACATGATGGCTATGTTAGTACCAATAGCCCTTAGATATGTAGGAAACACAAAGCTGGTATGTGGTCTCATGGGAGGAGGCAACCTATACCAATTCCTTTGAAATCTCTCATTGAAGTCATGCATAGTCTCCTTAAGACCTCTTTGAATTACATTGAGCTGTTGAATGAATGATGTGTGATCACTTTTGTCCTCAAATCTTGAAGTCAATAACTCTCCAAAATAATCCAAAGTGGTGATACATCCTCTAGGGAATGTCTTATACCAATCATTTACTCTCCCTCTAAAGGACATGAGAAGTAGCCTAATTGCAATATTGACTTTAGTGACATTGTGAAAATTATAAAAGCTAGAGATGTCCCTAATAATCTCACTAGGGGTGACATGATCTTCCCCATTGAATTTGAGAACAATCTTGGTAGCATTAGGAGGTATATCATCATATTCATTGAGGTGTATGGCTTTTTCAGTGCTAAAGGATGGGAAGGCATGGGGCCTAACCATGTTTTCCTCAATTTCCTCTTCACGTTATTGATCTTCTTGGCTTGAAAAGTCCTTTTGTTATTCAAAGGTTAACGTAGGCTAAGGATGTTGAACTTTAAGAGGAAGTTTAGGTTAAAGGAGTGGGTTTATGGGGTTGATACCTCTACTAAAAGTTGACCTAGTAATAAACATGAATTATGAAATAATAACTGATAAAACTTGGTGTAAAACTAGAAATTACCTTGAATTGAGTTGCCAAATGCTGAGTAGAACATCATATGTAGCTATGATGTTGTCAAGACCAACATTCACCTTGATAAGATGTCTTTGAGATAATGGTCCCATCGAGCATGCCATGATTATTGCCACTAAATATTGCACTCTAGAGATGGTTTTTAAAGCCTAATCTAATATTTGGGAAACATGGGATTACCTCTAAGACTATGGATTGCTTATAACAAAGGTAAATCTCTAGGTTTAAGGGCTATCTCCCTATATATGACTTTACTTGTTTATCACCTACACTACTTGCTTGCTTGGATGAAATGGGGTATAATTAACATGAAATTAAACTACTATAATGAGGTGATACATCAAAATGATATCCATTAGACTACCATACACTTGTACTAAGAAACATGACTCACAATATTAGTCTCATTATTCTATAGTGCTCTAACATAAGTGTTTCAAACATGAAGGTGATATTAATTGCACTCCTCAAAGTGAGTGAAATATATGTTAGATTGAAAACATTAAGGATAATCCTAATAATTAAAAATAGATAAATTCACTATCTATACTTCATCTGACTTGCTAGAGAGAGTTACTTGCATCAAACATGGAAGAATAGAGAGAAGGCAATGATAAATACTTATCACTGAACTCTTCACTGTGCACCACTTGACACACTTAGAAAAGATAACTTGTGAACTCAAAATAAATTTTAAAATATTTATATCAAAGTAAAAATATAGTATTAAACTTGTAGGGCTTTATCATACTAGGTGTGGATTTTTTACAAAATCTAAGATGGCTTGAATTTATAGAGCATGTGAGAAGATAGAGAAGAAGAGAAGTGGAAAGGTCACAAAGACAATTGTTAATATGTGAGAGATAGTTAAATTATAGGATAATGAAGTGGAGAACATACCATGAAGGTGTTATTGGACAAGTGTCCATCTAAATCATGAAAAACTCCTCAAATTGGCATAGAGATCCTTCAACTAGCCTTCTTGAAACTGCCTTCATGATGAAGCACTAGTTGACCTCTTAAAAATAGACTAGGAAGGTTTGAAACATGAAATATATTATATAGGTTAGAAACAATGTGTGACCATCATCATATGCTTCCTTAATTTATAGCTTCCTTATGGACACATGTATTCACCATATGCAATCATTTACTAACCCTCTTGGCCTCCATTTTCACATTTGTCATCAAGGTGACCTGTAATTTCTCAACCAAATACATGGAAGAGGTTTTAGTACACCTCTATATAACCCATTTTCCTTCCACTTTATGAATTAGACCTTAAAAATATCCAAAAACAAACTTCTCATCTTCTCACTAGGTAGTCACTTACTCTTTTCACTGTTTGTCCAAGACTGCCTAAATTGAACTATGTAGTAGAGAGATTTCCATGCTTATACAAGGTGATAAATGAGCTTATGGAGTTATAATAAGTCCCTATTAACCTCCTTAAATGAATCTCACATATTCATTCTCTTTTGTACCTATAAAATACCCAAAAACCTATAAAAAACCCTGAAATAGGTCTATCCATACAAGTGACAGTATAGACCAATTAGGTATCCAAGATCTTGAGAGAGTATTAAAAATGTCCAAATATATTTTTAGGTTGTTTGACTAGTTTTTAATGCATCTCCACCAGTTTATTCTCCATCACGTTCTAGATAGGGTTTTAGGAGGTTCTAGTTCTTAGTGATATTTCATAAAACCTAGAGGTTCAATCCCTAAACCAATTCCAAAATTTTGGAGTTCATGACCCCTAATTACCCTTATATCCTTGAGGCACATGAAATGTTACCATACAAATATTATCACTTGAAGATGGCCTATCGAGCTTTAGAATGCATTCTAGGTACTATTGAGAGAGGTTTAGGCCAAAAATGACCACTCTATACAATCCCCTACAAACCAATGGTTCTAACTCATCCTAATCTCTCCCTTGAAGGTATTCACATTGTTTATAGTGATCTTATGGTCATATAAATAGAACTAGGCAACTGTAGGGATTAGGCCTAACTATGTTTGATTTCTTATGACCACTTGTGAATGTTACCAATAGCTGTAGGTGTCTTACAACACTTGTTAAAAATCCAAAACAACTATATACCCCATCCAAAAGCCATTCATGGCTTTATAATTTCATCTTTCTTCATTCACACACCAAACCTACAGTCATCTAATTCTTGGAGTGCCCTATATCTAAGATAAAATAGAGGGCATAAACCCTATTTCCATGGTCAAATTGAGACTATGGGAGAATAAAATAGGACCTAATAACCTGATCCGGACACCAATTTAGGTGACAATTCGGGTGACACTTCCACCCCAATTGATGATGGAACTTTTGAGAGCCATAACTTTTGCACCGTAGCTCCAATTGACTCACCGTTTGAACCGTTGGAAAGAAAAGAATGAGGAGAACATCATGAGATGAAATTCAGCTCTGCTTAATGAATTTTAACCCTTGAAAACCCAACAGAAGTGCCTCAAATTTCAATTTTAGTAGTGCAGTCTAAAAATAACAAGTTTCTAAAAATAGTAATTCCTTGAATTCTATATTGTTTTAAATCTTGGAAGTTGAACCACTTAATATCCATAAGATTGGTGACCTTCCACATCCTCCCCATGCTTTCAAAATGTGTATAAATGAAGAGGTAACCTGAAATGTGAAGACATACATCTCTTCCCAGAGATAAGCATATATTTGTATTACGATCCTGAGTAATACTACATCTCTTCTCAGAGAATTCATTGTTACTATGTTATTTTTATGATATTGAGATATTTATCAACTAGAAATTTTAAGTTTTAGATTAGTGGTATCAGAGTGGTTTGTATTGAGAGTGTATGATCTCGAGGATGAGGTCAGGCTACAGGAAGCTTGTGTGGGAAACAATAGAGCTTCCAAATTTTCCACCTGTTCGCTCCAAACGACTTCAAATGGTGGATGACACCGAGACATCCGATCCTTTCAAGGAAATGGTGAATGAAGCCCTCCAATAGAAATAAGCATAGATGCTACAACAATTTTCCCAAATTCTTCAAACACTTCCGATGGGAAATCCTGGCTTTGCGGCTCCACTTCTTAGCTCCTCATCTAGGGAATGTCCTTTCAGTGCCCCAACACCCTTCAAGGTTCAGGTAAATTTTGATATTCCTATATTTGAAGGCAAAATCAATGCTGATGCATTAGAAAATTGGTTGGATCAATTGTCTTCCTACTTCTCTATAAATAAGTTCATCGATGGAGAAAAGATTACTTTTGCTCTTTTGAAATCATCATTGCCTGTGAAAAATTGGTGGGAAGTGCACAAAAAGAGGTTTAGTATAGATGACATCGGCCTTGAGGTGGAACCTACTTGGGATGATTTTGTGGAAGCGATGAAAGAAGAATACTATCCCATCGGAGCATATGATGATCTGTACATACAGTGGCAACAACTTTGCCAAGGTAAGGACCAATCTGTTCAAGATTACATAGACACTTTTCATTCTTTGTCTGTAAGATTGGGAATTGAAGAAAGTGAGAAACATAAGACTCTCAAATATTGTGGTGGACTATAATGGTACATACGAGGGGAAATGGAACTCTTTAATTTGGAAACCCTCGGTGAGGCATACAAATTTGTAGTGAAGATTGAATAGAAGCATGGTAGAAAGAATACAAAGAGTCAACCCTCAAAATGGAAACGTGAAAAGAAGGTCAAACATGAGGCAAAAATTAGAAGCAAAAGGAGTTTCAGGATAAGAAATCTTAGAAGGGGAAGGCTGGAAAATGGTGTGATTACCACAAAACTAGAACTCACTCCAAAGAAGAATGTCGAGCCATCAAGTCACTACTTTTTGAGTCACAATACTTGACATCTACTACTCTACCTCATACACAACCCACAATCGAAGAGGATAAAGAAGAAATTGTAGATGCTGAGCCTGATACCATTGTTGCTTCATCACAGACCCGTGAGGAAAGACCAAATGACAAGGAAAGATTGTTTCACTCCAAATCATGGGTAAAAGGTAAGACTTTGCATTTCATTCTTGATAGTGGGAGTTAAAAGAATTTAATTTTTGCCAAAGTTGTGAAAAGCCTAAATCTATCCATGAAGCCTCATCTAAAGCCCTATAGTATTGGATGGTTGAGCACAGGGAGAGACCTTCATGTCACCCATTAGTGTCTTCTTTCATATGCTATAAAACCATTCCAAGATGAAGTCTTATGTGATGTGGTCAATCTAGATGTTTGTGATGTACTCCTTGGTCAGCCGTTCATGTATGAGTGACATGGCATCTATGAATCACAAAATTGAAGGATCACCCTCACTCTTGGAACATGGTGCTATAGGGTACCAGAGGTACCAACTCCCACATCTGTCTCCCTAATCAATGCTAAGAAATGCAAGAGATTGGTGGAGAAAACAAAGTAATTTGTTCTCATGGTGGTCAAACCACAAAAATCCAAGAAGCCGATGTTGCAATCCTGACTACACAATCAACACAACAACAAAAGTAGATAGGATGAATCACAAGAGAATATGATGACTTATTCAAGTCATCCACAGGAGTTCCACTGCATTGCCAGGTAAAACATTCTATCGATTTGATCCCAGGATCACCTTTGCCTAATAATCCTGTATATCATAGATCAATTTTGGAGAATGATGAGATAAAAAGATAGATTCAAGAATTAATACAAAAGGGTCACATCAGGCCAAGCTCTTTACCTTGTGGTAGCCCAATTATCTTGGCATTAAAGAAAGATGGAACATGGAAGATTTGCATTGACTATCGAGCCCTGAATAAAATATCTGTGAAGAATTGCTATCCTCTCCCTAGGATTGATCACCTATTGGACCAGCTCTATGGTGTGAATTTCTTCACCAAAATTGATCTCAAATCTGGTTATCACCAAATTCCCATCGTTCCCACTGATGTCTGGAAGACTGCATTCAAATCTAAGGAGGGGCTCTTTGAATGGTTGGTTATGCCTTTTAGCTTAACTAACACACTTGAAACCTTCATGAGGATGATGGATGACATCCTAAGACACTTCACCAACTCATTTGTGGTTGTCTACTTAGATGACATACTCATTTATAGCAGAACATGGGAAGAACATTTGCAACATGTTCGTAAGGTGCTTCAAACTCTTTGGGAGCACAAGTTGTATGCAAATCTTGACAAATGCACATTCAGGATGACAACAATTAAGTACCTTGGGTATGTTGTGAATGAGGAAGGGGTCCATGTTGATCTAGAAAAGATTTGGGTTATTTGAGAATGGCCCACACCAAGGACCCTCATAGAGCTTCGTAGCTTTTTGGGTCTTGCAAATTTCTACTGCAGGTTTGTTCTTGGATTTTCACATGTTGCTTGGTCACTAACCCAAGTGAATAAAGGAGGAGATAAATCTACATTTTAGTGGGGTGAAATACAACAAAAGGCATTTGAGAATTTTAAGAACAGACTTTGCTCAGCCCCTATTCTTGCCTTGCCAGATTTGCATCAACCTTTTGAGTTGATGATAGATGAATCTGAATATGCCATGGGAGCTGTCATCATGCAACATGGACATATTATTGCATATAATAGTGAAAATTACATTGATACAGTTAGGAAATATCCAACATATGATCTGGGCACTAATTTAGGCGACAATTCGGGTGACAGTTCCACCCCAATTGATGACAAAACTTCTGAGAGCCATAAATTTTGCACCATAGCTCCAATTGACTCACCGTTTGAACCATTGGAATGATAAGAATGAGGAGAAAATCATGAGATGGCATGGATATATTATTAATTAATTTTGACCCCCAAAAACCCAATGGAAGTGCCTCAAATTTCTATTTTAGTAGTACAGTCTAAAAATAGTAATTCCTCAAATTCTGTATTGTTTTAAATCTTAGAAGTCAAAACACTTAATCTCTCCTGAGATTGGTCACATTACACATCCTCCCCATGATTTCAAAATGTGTATAAATGAAAAGGTAACCTGAAATGTGAAGACATACATCTCTTCCCAGAGATAAGCATATATTTGTATTGCGATCTTGAGTAATACTACATCTCTTCTTTGAGAATTCATTGTTACTGTGTTATTTATATGCTATTGAGATATTTATCAACCAAAAATTCTAAGTTTTGGATCATAACCTTAGTTATAAATTTAAAAATCTAGATCATCTCTTCATGTCTCTCAACAATCCAAAACCTAAAAACTAGCCTCTCAAGACTGTGTACTATTTATAGGGTCTAGAAACCTCAGACTTAATGACAAGTCAAAACTTGTCCTTGATCTATTTATATTTTATGAGAGTCTCATGAAATTGACATTACCATTATGTAAGTGGTCTCCACATGTTCACCATCCTACATATTTGCCAACCCTCTCAACTGACATCTTTCCTTTGCTAGAGTTAGTCTGTAGACTGCAGTCAAAATGTAAGTGGCACTTCTTAGGAAATTTAGATCCCTGTAGGTGTCTTTTAGGGCCTAAGTATTGTTATTATATCCACTTGTTCCATCTTGAATATCATTGGGTCATTTCCAACTAAATGATTACAGACCATTCTTCTTGTTTCTTACCATCAATGCACTGTGGTTCTACAGTCAGACTGCAGGTGCCTACTGGCCATTTTAGACCACATATCGAGCTCTTGCCTAGATAGAGAAAATGAGAAAAGTTCCTAATGAAGTAGTGGATCAAAATATTAGTAAAGGGGTTCTGAGGTTGTAAAATAAGAAAGACCAACAAGCCTTCATGATGTTCGATCATTTTTAAGAACATGTCTAAAAGAGCCTATGGGCTTAAAAGCTTATTTGATACTTAGGAAATGGCTAAGTGTTCATTCTTTCATGAAATTTATTTTGGGTTTTTTGGTTAAGAATCAAGATTTTTTTTAGACATTTTATCCAAAACAAAAGGCCCAAAGACACAAATTCATGCGGATATTTTGTCTACAGTAAAATCCTAAAGGTAATTTATTTTGGGAAAATTGTCTGAATAATTTTCTTGAAGGGTCATTCTTCAACAAAGTGTCTTGATACGAAAATTCTAAAGGGTCATTTTTTGGCAAAGTGTCCTATACAAAAGTCCCAAAGGGTCAAAAACGCTGATCAAAAGTAAAATTTTTGAAGATAAAAGCACAAGGAAATAGTTTGTTACAAAAAAAATGTTCCATAAAAAGATAAGTCCAAATTCTTTCAGATAAATTATCCACAATAATTTTCCTGAAGACATCCTTCTATCAAATTTTTTTTATAAAAGAATAAATATTTAAGACGTGAATTCTATTAGACATTTTGTCCATAGGAAATTATCCAAGGAAATGATAAGGCAAACTTAATTCTTTCAGGCAATTGTCCCATGATAATTTCCTCAGATATTTTGTCTGATGTAAAAGAGCCACACACATAATTATTTTAAGGAAAGTGTCTTAAAAAAAATCTCAAATAAAATAGATGAGGAAATAAAATCCAATAAAGATAAATGCCTGACAAAGGTCTAAAGGAAATAACCTAGGGAAAATGTATGTGAAGTAAATGGAGATGTTCATGCAAGTGTCAATTTCGGGCCACATCAAGTAACCATTGAATTTCAAAAAATGTAGTGACAGGAACATGGACCTCAAATAAATTCACATGGATGTAAAATATAGGCATGTATATATCAAATATGGGCCTCATGAAATACTTTGTTTTAAATTCAAAAACTATCAAAGGGGATCCCCGATTGAACACAGTCTTGACAAGTGTCCAAATCTCAAGTGCCTAGATCAAATCTAACAGAGAGTGGCTAAAGATAGGTATGTGGGTCTAGATAGATCTAACAGAGCAAATTTGAGCATATAGAGGAGATATAATGGTGTGAGTAAAGGTTAATGAGTCAATGATCTGAGTCGATTTTGACAGTCAATTAAATAAAAAGTAGGCCTATGACACTTTTGATGGAGATCAAAGGGATAGTTTTAACCAAGAAAAGTAAATATGAATGAAACCAATCTTGAACATGATCTATATTAGACCAAGAGCACATATTTTAGGATTGAAAAGTGACATTAAGACTCTACAGGGATGGAATGGGTCTATTTGGACCTATTATAGTCAAGAAAGGGGCTATGAAGTCTATAGGTCTGCATCGATGTAAAGACTATAGGAAAACCAATAATCTTAGATTAGTTTTTTGTCTATAGAATGGACCTATAATCTAGATATGGAAATAAATTATATATGTGATTAATTCAAAGGATCTCATCTATTGATGTGGATTTATCATCGACAAAGTAGGTATGAACCATCATTCATGACATGACACTATTAATTTTAGGATTCGAGTATTTGATCCTCATGAACAAGTTAAGTGGGCATAGGGTCCCAAGGTGGTGAGTTGGTAGTTGGATAAGTAGTTAATGGAATGATTTACTTCAAATATACTTTGTCATCATGTAAAATAAACCCTTATTTTTTAGTGGGATCTCTTAGCTGATGAGAAGACCTCAAGGACTATTGGAACAAGTTGAGGTCCATTTTGTTGATCAAAGTTAGTTTATTGGAGGAAGGCATGAATAAGGAAAAAAAATCAATGATCTATCACCATATGAATAGGATATTTTATCCACTCTCCCATGCATTTCTCCCATCTCTCTATCTCCCTTTCTACTATATATAGAGGTTTTTGAGCAAAAAAATGTATCTCTAGAATCCCTCTCTTGGGCATGACTAGACTCTACCAAGATTGAGATTGTAACCTCTTCAAATGAATAGAAGACTATGTTTCAGATTTCATTATGCTATTATAGTGTATTTATATCAATGGACTTGCATAAGTGGTAGAGCCTTCTCCCTTGTTAAGTCTTTGGTCTTAACTAGTTAATAGTTATAGACATGTAAATTTGGCCACCAATGGCTTCATACCCAACTTAGACCAATTATTTCCAATCATTGAATACCTAGTCCAATAATTTCTATTAGTCTCAAATTTGGCTTTATAACCTTACATTAAATCAATTTGGCCTATTAAATTAATTAAATAAGGCAAATACACACATTAAATTAGTTATAATCAAACAAATGACCAAATTCTTAAAAAGAATTAATTAACTTGCACACACTAATCAAATAAATTATCAAGTTAAATCAATTTCAAATTCTAATTGAGTTCACCCATGAGCTAATAAATCAATTAAATCAATTACTAAAAAGGAAATTCAAGAGCATCTTAGAACATTCTAAAACATACTCATTGCCTTTGTGAGTTGTCACTTGATGAAAATATCTAAAAGAATGTTCTAAGAATATACCATACTCAACCAAAGTTAATAAACTCAACCATGGTAAAATTTAACCCATTCCAAGGGATTTAAAAGCCTATAAAATCAAGTCTAGATCTCTTCATTTAGGGAGCTCAATCAAAGTAGAGTTATAATGCATGAATATATTTATGAAGCTAAAAGCCTAGTGTTATAGTGTTGAAATTGAGCCAAGTCATATCAATCAATTCAAGCAGTCAAAAATGGTGAATAAAGGAGATGATGTTAGCCATATGTCATCGATGAAGACTTTTTATACATAAGCCAAGCAAGCCTAATGAAGAAATCATTTGGATTTCTCAAAGAAGGTAAAGACTGTTATTCTTTGCATTTTAGTTGGGTTTTCAATTATTATTTGTTTATTAATCTCCCCTTAAGATCAAGGCTTAGAGATGTTAGTATGTTAGTATGTTGATTTCAAATTTTTATAGACTAACACTTGATCTAACCTCCTCTCTTTGTCAATTTTTTTGATCACAAACGGCATGCTCGATGGGACACGATTGTGCATCCCACATCTTTGAACAAAAATGAATGTTAAAATAACTCTAATTTTTAATATGTTTACTATTTTTTATAAATTTTTGATAAGATGTCCTTACCGGTTTCATCTCAATTCTCTTAAATTTCATTAAAATCTGATTTTTAGTTTAAAAGTTATGACTCTTTTAGTGACTGTCACTTTTTATTTATTAAGTTTCTGGTAAAAATGGTTTGTATAGAGCTAATAACTTTTTTTATTTAGTGTTTTGATCTTAATTCTTTTAGATATGTGCATCATAGACCTATAAATAACATAAAAGAATTTCATGACAAATGAATGTATATTTTAAAAGTTATGGCTAAATTATTGACTATAGTTTTTTATGATTTTTGTGTTCGGTTTTCTTGTTTTTAACCTTCTAACTTGTTTGCATGTTTCATAGGTTTATTTTATTTTTTGAGTTTTTTATTGAAATTTTTGATAACCTTTACCTAACCTAACATGTTTTCTTTTTTTGGGGTTTCTCCTTTGGGTCGACATATTTTACCCTTCAAAATTGCTTGTCTCATTTTATAAATAAGCTTCAAGGCTAAATGAAGTTTTGACCTTTTCTTTGTAGGACCTATTTGAAGAAGACCATTTAAATATAAATTAGTCTTTTCACACTTCTTTTATATGTCTAAATGAACTAGGAATCCTTCATTTTTGTGTTTAAAGAAACATTTTTAGGGTGTTTTATTTGTTTCTTTTCAAAGTTCACAACTTAAAGCCAATGGGCTAAAAGAACACCACCACACATTTCGTTTAGTGCTATAAAATTAAATACACTTCAAAGTTTTTGCAAGTTGTTTTCAATATTTGTTTAGTCTAAACTTGTTTGAGTAAATAGGGAGTTGTGCATGTATGCTCTCCCATCCATCCCCTTTAGGGAACTTTGGGATCAAAAGCGCCAACTTATTTTTGGGTGGTTTGCAATTATTTTCATTTTCACATTTTAAAGCTAATAGTTTAGTAAGGAATCTAATCAAACACTTTCAATATGGTGCAAATAAATTAACCTCACTTTAATTATTTACAAACTTTCTTGTTGATTGTGTGTTTTAGCAAAAAGAGACATGCATGTAGGCTCTCCCATCCATCCCCTTTAGGAAACTTTTGGGATAAAAATCACCATCTCATCACACTTTGAGCCTAGTCCAAGGCATATAAAGAATGTCATTTAAAGTCCTCCCTAAAAAATCACAATAGTATTGGGTGATCTTGAGGTGACCATAAAGTCTTTCTATCATGTTATTTATTTCATGCATCTTGGCTTGTGAGGGGTACTTCATTACCTCCCATGAGTTCTTTAGAGAATATTTGACCTAAGGTTTCATCTCTTAGCATCTACTTAACCACCCCCACTAGGATCAGAGGTTTGAGTGGTTAAACCACCTTTTAGTGTTGGGGTTAAGCACCAGGATGTATTTGCACATTGGACATTTTATTACATTGAGAAAGTGATGGATGTAGTGGTTGAAGAAAGGGCAAGACCTTTTTGCAATAAACAAAGTGCTGTGGACACCTAATTAAAGTGCACTTCTTTTGCATCATTTGGCATGAAAGTCATTATGCAATTGATCGATCTAGAATGATCGAAAACCAATTAGTTTTAGTCAACTCCACTTTTCCATACCCTTAATAAGATTTTAGGACATTATGCTTAGTTGCATTTAGTCATTTATCTTGTTATTGTTTGGTGTTTTTGAACTAAAACTAATGTGTTTCCTTAAATCCATGTAAAAATCAATTTATCTAAAGAGGCGTTATGTTAGCCATTTTACACCACACTTGTGTCTTACAATTTTTGATAAACATGTTTATGTGTGTGTTACTTGTTTAAGATGGGTACTAATATGCTGCCTAAATCATTATCAAATTTGTACCTTAAAGTATTTGAATTAAAAAATTGATCACATCATTAGAGCATGCTTATGTCGTTAGGCTACTCATTTTATTTTAGGACTTGCTTACCATTATATCAAAACTATTGATCAAAACTAGTCATGTATACGATTTGGACCTTTTTCATGCACCATCATGCTATCTAATCTTATCTAGTTTGTTTAGTCTGTAATAATTTTTAACCATTGAGTTTTCAATTAACCTTTCCAAGTTTGAATTCAAATATTGATTGATTTTTATTTAGACCTTACTTTGTAGGGTTTGATACATAAATATTTCTCTTTTAGGTTGCACAACTTAGGTTAATCGATTGTCCAAATTAGAAAATTATCGCTTGTTTGTTCATTCAACCTATCCTCATCATTTTTTGTGCCTTTATTTAGGAAAATATAGTCTTTTCACTAGGTGTCTTTTGCCTTATGACTTATGCCAACTGATCATGTTTATGTTTGATTCTGTGTGTCATGTCTATGTCAAAGTTATTCTAACCTTGTTAAATTAAATCAAATTACATCAGCCTTTATTTCAAAGTCTAGATTTTGATGCCATTTGGCCAAAAGTACTATCAAATCATGTTTGTTTGAGCCTATCTTTTGACTGCGTATTTGGATGAAATCCCTAGCAACTTAACTTTTCCCTTTCCTAGTTTAGACCTTGTTTGGAGGAACACTTTGAGCTAGACTCTGACATGCTAGTTTTTATTCATCGCTTGACCTTTTGTGTGTATGACCTTTGACATTATACATTTGATGTTACATTATTTTATGCCAAGTCTTATCACAAACCATTTTAGAGATACAACTCCATGTTCAAATCATTGTTTGGAGATACAACTCCACCCTTTTGACCAAGCTAGATAGCGATTGAACCCTTTGTCCTTTGGACATAGTTTTTTAGAGTTTGTAGAACTCTAAGCCTTTTTATTTTTGGAGATTTATTAATTGATATAGATATGTCTAGCTACACTTATGGTGGATCACGCACAATCTAAATTATTATAGAATGTCTACACAAAATGGCTTTGATTTTTATGGCTTTATTAAAGACCCTTTTGATGATAACATGGTTTGTGAGAATTTTTTTTATCCACCTTGCACAAATCAAATTGAGGACCAAATTCAAGACCTCAAATGGGATGATATGGTTACTGAGGTAGAATTGGGTAGAGACCTCTATAATGATAATATTATTTGGGATGGATCCATACCCTCTTGATAATAATCAATATAGGGGACAAATTCAAGAACCATCTTACAATCCAACTCAAAACCCTAACTAGGATGATATGTTTTATAAGGAGGACTTGGATGCTTTCGCTTATGCAAGTAATCAAAATCCACAACATTGCACCATTTCCATAGCAAGACCTCATCCTTTAGCTTGTGTGAATAATCAAGCTCCATAGTACCCACCCATTATCCAACTATTGTCCATTCCTTGTCTAGTGACTATCATTACCCACTTTAGAAAACCTCAACCAATCCAACCCAAATATCAACCAATCCAATTACAATCCAAAATAATAATTTAGCCTAAACCTCATCTAATCATTTAGCCTCAACCCATCATTCAACCTAAACCCAAACCAATCTAACCAAAACCCCAACCAATCCAACCAAAATCTCAACCAGTCCAATTAAAACTTCAACCAATCCAATCATTCGAAGATCAAGCTATGTTAAAAACTAGTATTTTTTAACTCATTAGAAACCAAGGCCAAGAAAACCAACCAATCTAAGATGATTTTGTTGAACCAACCACTTGTGATAAGTCAACCTATGACGAATCACGTATTGATCCTAGACTAGTTGTTGAGGAGTCTCACTCTAACAAGCTAGTATTTATTGAGCCACATCTTAATGATTATAACTACATTTGGTAAAATCATTACCTCAACCATATGCCTATTTTTTAAGAGCTTCCCTTTAACAAGCCAGTCTTTGAAGAATTATCTCTTGACCTTTTTCCCATCCTAGAGGAGTCTCACTATGACAAACCAATCTTTGTGGAGCCCATTATGCCATCACAAGTCATTACTTGTCCAATACCAAACATTCAATAGGACATCATTATAACTAAGTACCCATCAGATGAAGAATCAATATTAGATTCAGGTTCTACTCTTGAACTAACATTAGATTTGGCATCAAAATTAGAATCAACATCAATCTTGACCTTGGATTTAGAGTCCCTTGAGTCTAAATCAAATTCAGATATAGAATATGTTCATAACTATTATAACATTGGTTATACATACTTAGAAGATTAGTAAGAATACATTTGTGACCCTTTTATAGTTTTTGAGGATGAGTAATTCAACATTGACACAAGTTCTCCTAGTATCTTCTATAAGGATTGTGTTGCCAACCCCCATTCCACTACCATTACTACCAACCATCATAGCCATGTCATTGATATTCTCTCACAAGTGTCAATTGGGACCAATAGAATTATACCTTATTAAACTGAATCCATGGTGACATATCAGATAAATCAAATCAAGGGGGACAAGATCACAATCATATATTAGAAGAACACTTTCTTAGTGAAACCTTTTCAAAGGTGCTAGGGGGAAATCAAAGTCAGAACTTAACATCTTTCAGTGAAACCTTTTTGAAGGTGCTAGGGTAAAATCAAAGTCAAAAGTCAATGTTACTTAGTGAAACCTTCTTGGAGGCATTATAGGATAATCTAGACAAATTCATTGGTATAAACCTCTTCAAGGCACCAATGGCTAAGCACAAAAGTTCTTTACTGCTTAATGAAGACATTATCAAAGATTAAATCAAAATAACTTCAACTCTACAACCTAATCAGATGGTAGTTACTCTCAGTCCTAAAAAATAGAATAATCTAGTGTTCCTATTGAGGGAAGAATTCTTCGGCCCTACCACATCCAAAGTTATGTCAAATCTAGAATCAACAATATTGTGTGTGCCTAAAAATCTTGATCTTCATTTATTTTCCATCCATTATTCATTCCATTATCCTCCATCTTTAAATTGAAAATTCAAACCTATCATCCAAAATTTATCCATATTTACCATCCATGGTCTCACTTTCCTTTTGAGGCTATAAAGATACCTTGTCTTGAAGTTTGAAGGAAATAACATTAATGATCGATGAAGATCACAACATCATTTACATCCAAATATATAATAAGTTCTTAACAGAGTAGTTATTTAGATGATGTGTAAGCTAGTAATTAACATGATTGAGTATTCTAGTTGCATCATTTATTGATCTAAATGTGCATCTCCACTTCAATAGGAACAACAAAATCATTTATCATACCTAGGCTAGAACTAAACATGTACCATATCGTATCAAGTTACCAATCCTTTTGCCATTGTTGCATGTCCTAACCATTGGCCTTATCACTTAGGGACAACCCTCTTACCATTTTATCCAATTAATCAAACCATTAGTATCCTAAGCAAGGCCATCCTATCATACCATTTTACCATTCCATTCCTACTCAACTAAACATATTTTAAATCCTATAAACTTAGCCCATTTGACCTTGGTTCGTCCATTGGTTTCACATTTTTAGCATACAAAATCAAACTAGTTTCAACATTTTTTTTCAAGCATTTCAGAAAAAATTAGTATTTTGGAGTAGTATGATAGAAGTTTTGGTAGTTACATCATTTTTTAATTATTCCCTTCGTATCCAATTTGTTTATGTAAACCTGATTATATTGCCTGTTGGGGAAAATTAGTGTTCATCGATCTTGATACTAATTATATCACCTGTTGGGGAAACTTGGTATCTTTTATCTATTAGTTGTATCTTATTTATAACCACTTATGGGGAAAATATGAGCAACATTTGTTTATTGTGCCTTGACATATCACCTAGCCATTCCTATGACATACTATGCCATCATACCAACTATGCCTATTTTGTTTGAATTAGCTACTACACTAGTCATATTCTTCCACTGTGTGGTAAAATAATATGAACTAAATCTATTTTGGGACTATGTGGGTCATGTTTGATTCACATTGAGGTCATATTAGCCCCCTTTTAGCCATTCTCTCACCATTTTATGAGCAACTTTAGCCATTCTCTCACCATTTTGTGAGCATCATTTGAAGTTCTCACACTCTCATCATTTTGTGAACATCATGTCAAGATATAACACTCTCATTATTTTGTGATCTTGGACCTTTTTAGTGTTTCATAATTCTTGATTGAGTTGAGATGCTTTGAAAATTCCAAAAAAATTTAAAAATTATTTAGAAAAAAATAAAACATTAATCATTTGTTTGCCTTAAGGATTCTAGGAACCCTCACTAAGTCACAAACAAACCACTTATTCCTTAGTTTCCCCATCATTTTTAGCATTTTGTCCTAAGTTATCACCATTTTTTGAGTTCATCCCTATTATTCAATCACATCCATCATGTATTCTATTAATCATCATTTTCTTTCCATTTCCTAGGAGAACTACATTTGACCTAAAGTTTTGTTGGATCATCATATCCATGGAACTATGTAGGCAACATCCACTTGCCTATCACATATGGAGACATCTCACCCACCCCCTTCCTTTTATTCTATTCCCCCATTTTGTTTGTTTTTTAAGTTGTCACCTAGTTTATAGGGGTAATGTTCATCGTGTTGTTTATGCTAACATAGGGACTAACACTTATTTGTTTCTTTGTTTGTCTTGTTTGTTTGTTTTCTTATTTGTGTCTTTGTGTATTTAATTTCAACATTATGGCCTTGATTCATACTAAGTGTGTTCATTGGGTGATTTCTTGCACATTATTCTTGAATATATCCATATTTAAATGTCTACATTATCATCATGGTTTTTATCATTAGTGTAATTATTTTCCCTTGAGTATTGGATATCTAGAGTTAGTCCTTATGCATATTTTTGCCAAGCCCCAATGGTGGTTTATCATGAGGCATACCATCAAATGCTACATCAAAAATTAGATTTGAGAGGTCTAAAACATCAATATAACATCATCATATCCTCAACACTAATATCAGCAACAAGCCAATCTAATACCCAATCATATCCCAAATAGAGCAATTAAATAACAAAAGAATTTCAACTTTTGTTAGTTTGGATGAGCATCTCCCTACTAGCAGGTTATCCTAATTCATATTTATCCTCTATATCAACTTATCAACTTATCAATCATCAACTGTTAATCATGCTTTTTTATTATCGAGGTATACTGCATCAACACTATATACCATCCCACATGCATTCTCAATGATTGTATCACCTACTAGGGAAAATCATTATCTTTTCACCAATTTTACTTTCTTGTTTGTTTGTCTTAACTGGGGTAGCTCCATCTTCTCAATGATTATATCACCTACTGGGAAAATCATTATGTTATCATACCATGTTGCCACTATTAGGATATAATGTTTATAATTGCCTTGGAGAAAACCATTATACACCATCCCACTTGCATTTTTCAATGATTTTTTCCAACTTTGGGTAAATCATTATGTTTTCACCCCATCATATTCATTTGTTTGGTCCCCTCATTTCACTTCTTTCTTTTGAGGGACCATTTGCCAACCCACTTGCCAATCGCTCCCTCAAGGGGGCAGCTATAGTTTAATCATTACCATTGCAGTCATAAGCATAAAGAACCATTTTATTCTTTGAAAATATGTTACTATGCATATAGCTTGCAACATCTTCCCAAATAGGGGCAAACTATAGACATGTAAATTTATCCATTAATGGCTTCATATCTAACTTTAGACCAATTCTTACCAATCATTGAATACCTAGCCCAAGAATTTTTATTAGTCTCAAATTTGGCTTTATAACCTTGCATTAAATCAATTTGGCCTATTAAATCAATTAAACAAGGCAAATACACACATTGAATTAATCAAAATCAAACAAATGACCAAATGCCTAAAAAGAATTAATTAACTTGCACACCCTAATCAAAATCAATTAGCAAATTAAATCAATTTCAAATCCTAATTGAGTTCACCCTTGAGCTAATAAATTAATTAAATCAATTACTAAAAAGGAAATTCAAGAGCATCTTAGAACATTCTAGAACACATTCATTACCTTTGTGAGTTTTCACTTGAAAATATCTAAAAGAATATTCTAAGAATATGCTAAACTCAATCATGGTCAGATTTAACCCATTTCATGGGATTTGAAAGTCTATAAAAGCAAGCTTAGAGCTCTTCATTTAGGGAGCTCAATCAAAGTAGAGTTATAATGTAGGAATAGATTCATGAAGCTAAAATCCTAGTGTTATAATGTTGAAATTGAGCCAAGTCATATCAATCAAGTCAAGCATTCAACAATGATGCATTGAGGAGATGATGTTAGCCATATGTCATTAATGAAGACTTCTTATGCATAAGCCGAGAAAACCAAATGAAGAAATCATTTGGATCTCTCAAGGAAGGTAAAGATTGTTGTTCTTTAAATTTTAGTTAGGTTTTCAAATGTTGTATGTTTGTTAAGATCCCCATAATATATAGGCTTAGAGATGTTAGTATGTTAGTGTGTTGATTTCATGGTTTTATGGACTAAAACTTGATCTAACCTCCTCTTTTTGTCAAATTATTTGATCACAGTAGTCAACTTGTTATGCAAGTAATGCTTAGTGTTCAAATGTCATTTGGTTGAAGCTTGTATGTGGATACATTGGTTGGTTAGTGTCTTACATTAGACTTCTCCACCACTTCCCTTAGCTTAATGCTTAGTGTTCAAATGTCATTTGGTTGAAGCTTGTATGTGGATACATTGGTTGGTTAGTGTCTTACATTAGACTTCTCCACCACTTCCCTTAGCTTTTGATCATTTGGTCAACCTCTACATGAAATACTGATGTATAGCAAACTTTTAGAATTCTAGATCTAGTATTTTAATTGTTTCATTAGTGTTAGTTAAGAGTTCAAATAGAGTGGATCAATATAATTTTAGGTGCATCATCACCATTAGTTTAGGTTTCCCTTTTAGTTTATTTCTTCTCCTTTTTCACCCCAAGCAACCTGTAGGTTTAGTGAATAAAAAGATAAGTGATACATAAAGGAGCTAGCATCATTAAAAATTCTAGAGGCCTGACCCTTTTATAGGATACCCACAACCTAAGGTCATTCCCATGTTGAGCTATATTTGGAAGTAGAACATGAACACTTATAATTCCATCTAGGGTGCAATCTATATCTCTGACAGTTATGACACACTTGGTGGGATCAAGGTCCAAAAGAGTGGGAAGATCTTGGTGTGTCTTTCCTCTGATAAGCTTTTAGAATCAAACAATTTAGCATCAATGGTGACTCTAAATCAAATATTCTGGTTATGAATAGACCATGTATGTCTCATTACAGATTTTAGTCAGTTCTTGTATCTCATTTGGTATATGAGGCTAATATGGATAGCTATGGTCAATACTCTTATTATCCACCTCCTTATCAATAGCCCTAATATGATCCTCATAATCCATATGACCCTTATCACTCCTACTAAGATCTGTATCAGCCTTATGATGAACATGATCAATCACACTTTGATTCTCACCTATAATATAAGGGCCAATATCAATCATACACTCAAGAGTATTGCCTTGATCCTCCATATGAAAAATAAGCTTATCATAGTATTACTTCTCACCATCCCTATCAAGATCCATCCATAACAACACTTAGGAAAACTTTAGTTAACCTTGATAATTATGCACTTAAATTGTGCTCACAAAAGTATTATGGCCATGATGTAAGTACTCATCAGATCCATCATGTGAGGGAATCATTGCATAAAGATAAATAAGAATGGGAACCTGTTGAGAGAGAAAATTAGAATAATCTCATAGGTGAGATGATGGATGTAAGTGGTTTTATTCAAAGCATTGAGGATAAGCTAAAAGGCCTTGGAGAACAATAGGTCAACACTCACCAATATTATGTGCCATCATGTACACCACCTCAGCCTTCATATGTGCCACCCATTCTTCCCCAAAGAGCCACCCAAGTGATTGTTCATGTGTTATTCATACCTTCTCTTCTTGGAATTCATTCCAAGAGAGATGTTAAAGAATGAAGGGGACATCTATGGAACAACCTACTTTTAATGTCAAAGACTCCATTCTTCCTCAAGAAAGCCTTAATAAGTCCTTCAAGGTTCCAAGCTAGAATTGAGTAATGAAATCATGGGGTGGGAAAAGTAAGACAAATATGGATTTTAGAGCCCAAGTTAAAGGAGGATATGAACTTATGCAAACCTCTCTCATCCCTCCTCAAGAGTCTTCTTGTGTTCCTTGTCTTCACGAGGTCACTAGCCATCTTAAGGAAAATCTATTCCAAGAGAATATAGACAAACAAATCAAAGAGTTGGAGTTGAAGACTAGGACAAAGGAGGAGAGCCAAAATTAAAAGGGTCAAGAAGGACCTCTATCTTTCCCATCTTGAAACTAAATCATGAAATCAAGTAAACCCAAATTTTCTCAATCCCCACCCCTCCCTCCTCAAGAATCAAATACCTTTCCCTCATGAAGTCAATCCAAACTGACATGAAAAAGGATGAAGTGGTGAGTATTGAATTTAAACAAGAGACCATCCAACCTCCACTTCCCTCCCCTCAAAATGAAGAGGTGATTATGGTGCAATGAGAGCAGCTTCATGAGAGAGATTAGGTATCTATTGTCAATTTTATGGACCTTTCTCATCGTGTTGAGTACTTTCAAAGATCTATTGTGCTTATCCTGGAGAAAGAGATTCTCCTTTACAAGGCAAGTCAAGAAGATGCATCTGAGAAAATATAAAATGAAGAGGATTTGAGTGATCATGAAGAGGAGATCATTAGCGGAACACCACATGGCAAGAATGAGCATGTTTCAATATTTAAAGTGTAAATTGAAGATAAGATCCAATAGGAAGAAGTCTTAGAGAGCATTCCTAAAGAGGAAGACCATTGACAATAGTTTTACCGTGAATTCATGAGTGATATTGATGAAATTAAGATGGTAGACTTGGATGATGAGATAGTACACTAGGTTAAATCATCTAAGGTTTCCTTTAATGTTTTGAAGCTTCAAGAAAATAATGCTACTTTGGATATGCCCAAATAGAATGAGAAGTCTGGTCTTGATGAGACATTGGTACAAATGGAGGACATGGATGAGATTGAGATATCTATTATTGAAAAATATCAAGTGCTTGAGAAGATGGATAAAGTGTTTCCCATGGAGGACACTGACCAAGGTTGGGAAGAATATGTAGAGCTCCTTGATGAGCTTGAAGAAGTTGCAACCAAGAATAATCCCAGTCTTACTGAGTACACTATGGAAATCAAAGAGGTATGTCTTAGTGGATCACCATTTGAGGTTGTAGTTGAGGAGCCATATAAATAAAGTGATACTATCTAGGTACATATAGTTGACCTATTTGGAGTTTCCTAGTTCTTATTGAATATCATGCCAATGAAGTTGGTAGACATAACAAAGAAGGAGGCATCAAGACCAAGAGTTAATAATCCATATGCCTCTTTCAATTCCAAATCCCATGATGCAAGAAGGTTGTCAAGCTTTCCTTTTGCTCTAGGAGGAAAGGTACATGTAGATTTAAGTTATATATATTAAGATTGTTTTTCTAAAATTCCTCTAAGTATAGTTTTTGGCACTTTTGATTATTGTCCCTATTTTGTTTTAGTTTAGTTTCCATTCAATAAGTGCCTTGGCCACTTTGTCTTATTTTGTTCTTTTCTTGGTCCTTTTTTTGTTTCAAGAGAGGTTATCCAAAGGACTGGAAGTCAGTGTTGGATCCAAGTCAATGTGCTGAATTAGAGTAGAAACTCCATCCCCAATGGAATTTTCAAGGTAACTAAGTCTAGGTTATCAAGCTGTAGACACCGAAATCGTGTCTACTCCTTGGTCCTTTCTCCCCCCTTAGTCCCCTTTGATCCACTTAACCACTCCTAACCCGTCTTATTAATTTGAAATAATTATCTTATTTTAAGTTAATAATTATCCTCCCCTTTGACACATCACCTATAACACCTCATCTGACACCTCGCCTTGGACTAATTCCCACCCTATGACTCACCCAAGACCTATTCTTACTTCTCTCTAACCGCCTAACCAACTCTCATGCGTATTTAGCCCAACATTCGACAATTCTCCAACGGATCATGCACTTGGCGGATGGAGAACGGGCTTGGTGACTCTTTTACTCGTTCTCCACCCGCCGACGTCGGTCAAATGTCGGCCGACGCCGGCGATATCACCTACGTCGGTTTTACTTAAACCAAATTTCTAACCTTTGGTGAGGCTAATGACAAATTTTGGACCCCTGCTCTTGATCCAACTCTTGAATCCTTCAATCTTTAGTCTTCGACCATCCGCCACTCTGCCAATCAATCTGCCAATCTTCAAACCAAACCTCTCACTCTCCATCTCATAGGGCTTCTGCACCAGCAACAACATCAGTGTTCTACACCAGCAATAGGGTCTCCACAATAGGCATAGGGATCAATAGCACTCCTTCAGCTAGGCACAGGTATGTCTATTGTCTGTGTTTTCTTTATGTTTTTAGTTATTGCTTTCTAGTAATATTACCCCCCAGACCAGACCTGAATCCTTATTTCTCTGTCTCCCTATTGCCTCCTCTGCCCCTCTGTCCCTTTTCAATACTCTGTCCATAATCCCAAACTTTTGCAAAACTCTCAGATCCTTAACAAAACCCAGACCCTTTCTCAGACCTGTCAAAAACCATAAACCTAGCCAGACTCTCTCAGACCATCCAAACAGCATGAAAACCCATCCAGACCCCTTTTCAGACCTGTCTACAGACCATAGACCTCATCCACAGACTGCTGCCCCGACCGACGCTGACCTTAGAGACCATTGCCCCAACCGACATCGGCAGACCAACCGACGTCGGCATACCTTGACCAACCAATGCCGGTAGGACTACCGATGCCGACGACTGTGACCAGGCTGATAGCATCATTCAGGTAAGCTTTTACTTCCATTCCTTTTCAGTCTTTATCATTACAGTCTTTTATCATTCTACTATTTATCAGACATCTTTTTATCAATCAGTGGGTTGACATCTCTCAAGCTTTTACTTCTGGGATCAAGCTTTTGCTTGGCAACCCACCATCTCCTCATCTAACGCCTTCTTTGTCTTAGTCTCTTTCTCTTGCAGGTGTCATCCTCCACAACCAAAGAGGAGTTCTCACGATGTCTAGATAACGGTGTGCATGACATCCAGGTACATACAAGCCTTAGACCATTTCCTTCTTAGTTTCTCATTTCTCTCTCTTTGAATGTAGAAAGCGAATCTAGCATAGAAACATTCTGGCACGCCCAGTGGGACCCTTAGGGCCTTCCTTGGGTTTTTTTCCTTCTTTTTTCATGTAGGTGCATTAGGTTTCTCCCTCTTCACCTCTTTCTTCTCTTCAAAACAACATCATAAGCATGAATAAAAAAAACTTTTCTTTCTTTTCTTGCATTTCTAGACTAGTCAAAAATCATATCCTTCAACCCTTTCTCAACTTGTTTTCATCCGAACTTAACATTTCGACTTGGGCTTAAAAATACATTGCATTCCATTTTTGCTTGCTTGCATTTCTTAGTCCACACTTAGTAATTAATAACCGCATATTGAATTAATCGTAGTCCACTTGATGTTACACAACCGAACCACTTGCACCAAATCAAACATCAAACTCACCTGAGACAAGGCCCGACTGGGATTTCATCCCCCAACGGATACCTTACCCGTCCCGGCAATCCTACTTGGATTTCATCACCAAGAGGAAAGCCCACTCTGTTCTCTGGCAGAGTCTAATCTCTAGGGAAAGTATATTTTGGCTAAGCGAGACCAGCTTATCACTGGGCTCGTGAAGTGAGGGGAGCTTGCTCCTTAGCACCAGGCCATGTACGGAACCTAACACAGACTTTTGAGTGCCTAAACAAAACTTGAAACCATCCATAGACTACTCTTCTAGGACCCTTTTACCAGCCAACCTCCTAAACATCACTTTAAGGCATAAGCCAACAGGGTTCTAAAAGTTGATTCTTAGGATTTAACGCTTAGGACCTGCTTGTGTTCTTCTATTTTTCTATTCCCATCTGCTTGTTTGAACTAGTGAGGACGTTCTTCTTTTTTTTTTTCCAAGAATCTTTAAATTTTCTGAGTTTCTAGAAACCACAGTCACCGGCATTGGCTTTACCACCGATGTCGGCCACCTTCCTCCACTGGCATCAGTTATCTGATCGATGTCGGCCATCTTTCTCGTCGACATCAATTTTTTAACCGATGTCGGTCACTGTCACAGTCCTTTTTTTCCAAAACAATAGCCTAAAACCCAACCCTTTTTCTGCCAAAACCACATTTTGAGTTTTTGAAACTGAAAAAACATAGTTTCTAGAACCTGACCCTTCTTGCCTTGAATGATTTTGACATGTAGTCAAAGCAAGGCCCTTTTTGACTACGCTAGCCATCAATCACTTCTGCCTTCCCCATCTATAACCAGTCCTATAATGGAGTTCCACTCAGAGACTGAAAGAACTCCTATAGGATTGACCCTAACTCAAACCCCCATTGTCCCTGAAGGGGACCAAGATTTTGAAAGATTCTTGGACCTCAATGTCATAGCCCTCCAAAACTATCTCGCAAGAAACCCAACGTGAGACTTTTTGGGTGAAGCAGCGATGACACCAACACCACCCGCTACCCAGCCTTTTGCCTCAACTGTTAACCCAACCATGGCCAATACGCAAAGTTTGGCCTCTCCATCTAGACCGACCTCCATCGGGGTTCCATTACCCCCTCAACCACACGCAACTCAACCAGGTTCTACATCATACCAGAACTTGATTATCTCGACCCCTCACACTCTTGCCCCCATAAATGCAAGAGTGTCTACCTCTCCTTTTGCCAATGCCACCACACAACCACCTTTGGCAGTATCCAGTCAACTTATGCCTTCTACCTTCATGACCCAACCACCTTTGGCCTCCACTTCTGTCCCTACTATTAGTTACACATATGTTGCACCCCTACAAGTGCAACCGACTACGTCGTATGCCTCCTCTAGCCTCTTTCAAGTGCCCTACAACCTAGGGGGCACCCCATCCACTAATTCATCAGCAGATCTCATCAAAATACTGATAGATAAAATATCCAGTCTTGAGACCTCTATTTTTGGTTCACGCAATGCTCTCTCGTATGAGCAAATTTGCAATGAACCCATCCATCCTTCCGTCCCTATCTGACCATACCCAAACTAGTGGGAGCTTCCTAAATTTACTCACTTCCAGAGTAAGGAAGACCCACAACAGCACTTACGGGCATTTAGACATGCTTGTTACCTCATTTCCCATGATGATGCGTTACTTTTATGCACGTTCCCTATGTCACTTTCTGGCCCTGCCCTTGACTGGTATAGCTCTCTTTCCAGACATTCTATCTTCTCATTCATTCAACTTGCCCAATTATTTTTTGACCATTTTTATATCAACATCACCAAACAAGTCTCAATCACAGACCTCTATTCCATCAAGCAATTTGACGACGAATCAATAGTCAATTTTGTCGCCCATTGGAGAGGCCTGATTAACCAGCTCTCCTCCTTGCCTCAACCTGAGCTCATCAAGCTCTTTTCTCGAGCATATGCCAGGCACATCTCTTCCACCTTGTGGATTCAGACATTCTACACTTTTGACGAAGCTTTCACCATGGCTCAAAAGCTCAAACTCCGCGCCATTGAAGAGGGTAAGGTCAAATTGTGTAATACTAACGCAAGAACTAATGACCATTCTTCTTCCAGACCTTCTTATTTTGCCAACTCCAAGTCCAAAGGGGTGGCTAACACTGTGGTCATTAGATCACCATCCTCGACAACAAATAATCACTCTCAACCTTCTACATCTTCAAGCATCACCAAACAATTCCAACAATGGTACATCCAACGTTCATACACTCCACTTGGAGAATCATACGCTTCCATTTTGGAAAAACTTGTCAAGCAGGGGGTCCTCAATCTCCCTCCAATCCGACCACCTCAATTTGACCCTTCAAAAGCCCTCCCTACATGGTATAAGGAGGCTGACTTCTGTCACTTTCACTGCGTCCACGACCATCACATCGACAATTGCTGAACCTTCAAAAACATAGTCTAAGACATGATCGATAAGGGGGATCTTATTTTGGACAACCTAAACACCCCACCCAACCAACACATCAACATCTTCAAACAACCATTCCCAAACCATCCACCTACTCAAAACAAAGTCCAGACCATGGCCGATAGCTCCCACGAGCATGACATACATACAATCAACACGGTCTCGCCTCTTGTCCCTGACCAACCTCCTTTACAGGTGGAAGACTCTTCTTCCCCTATTCGTCCATCACAGGATGAAGAATCCTCTTCTCCTATTAGTCCTCCATCGACCTCTCTTATACTGGAGAACACTTTGACCATACCTACGCCATTAGCCACACCTTCATCTTTCTCCCACCAATGGAGGACCATACCTTGCCTACTCCTCAACCACAAGCAGAGGGAACCATCATCCATGCCCTTTGCCCTCCTGAGGAGTCACACTCTCCTATTTCTTCTCCACCAAGAGAAGACCCAGTATCTCTACCCATTTTGACCAAGGAAGACCCAGTCACGATTTTTTCTTGCCTTTTGCCTGAGATTGCTATATCTCACTCACCTCTGTCCACATCTGAACCCAAACCCACATCTAACCTCACCTCACACAATGGTGGCCCTCAACCCAAACCAAAGAAGGCCACTAGACCACATCGGAGCACTCCTCCCCCACCTTCATCATTACCTTCAATCTTGGGCCTGCATCCGTCCACTTTAATAGGAGTTCTTCCTACTCCCATACTTCATAGAGGCAAGTCACCTCCATTACTCTCTCAACCCATCAGACATATATCTCCTCTGATCCATCGATCAATGCCTCCTAAACCAAAGTCATCCACCCCCACTACAACAAGACACACAGACCCATTAGCAGGTTTTTATGCCTTGCTGTTACAAAAATTGTTGCATTCCTCTCATATCAATCTTCCGCCTCTTAAACCATATCAATATCTCAGACCAAAACCACCCTGGTTTGATGACACTTAGATTTGTGCGTATCATCACATGCCTGGGCACAACACCGAGCATCGTTGTGCCGTCAAGGTTGTCATTCACCAATGTCTGGGGAATGACACCTTTCTTCTCGACCACATTATCAACAAGCCTTCAACACCGCCCCACTCATCGACTCTCGAATCAAGACCATCTTGGTTCGACAACTCTAAATTCTATCATTATCACCACACTCCAGGACATGACACTGAGCATTGTTGTGCTCTTAAAGGTGTCACTCATCAACATCAGAGAAAGGATACCCTTCTCATCAAGGATCCTCTTGACCTCCTCTTTGACAAATCATCAACACCAACCCATGCTTCTCCAACTTCATCACCTAAATCGGGATCTCCATGCCAGACTATGGTCCCTTTGTCGCCTTTGACCCCCTTATTCAACATCAACACAGTCAATCTGACCACCAAGCCTCAACCGACCTTGACCAATCTGTCACACCTTCTCCCTAACCGCTGGGAGAATTCAACTTTCACCCAAGCCTCGACAAACCCTTCAACCTAGTTTCGACCAAATATCAATCACTCTTTTAATCCCAAATCTCGACTACACATGCAACCCAGCCTCGACCAGTCTCAACCCAATCAATCAACCAACCTTTTCACCCAATCAATCAACCAAGCTTTGACCCAGTCTTGACTAAATTTGACCAATCATCGACCTAATACCAATTTCAACCCAACCATCAACCAAATATCAACAACCATCGACCAGACACTAACCAATCATCAATCATGACCTCGATCAATCTTTGACCAAACATTCAACCCAACCTCTCAATCATCAACCCATCAACATCAATATGTGACCAATCTTGAAGAGGCAAATGGGGCAAGTCTACTCCTAATTGACTCAGACCCTATCATAATGCACAAGCATGGCCTAGGGACTTATCAGAACCTGAGCCTTTTTATGCCTTGCATCTTTGACCATTCTACTGTTAGTCGAGTACTCGATCACTTGATGTTTTACTTGAGCTCGTCCCTTGAGCAACTCCCTGTCATTGTCATTCCTATTCCTTTCAACCCTAATTCCCAACACTTTGTCAAACCTTTTGTTAAGCAGTAATGCTTTGTCCTAATAAAAGGGAACCCTTAAACCTCTAGAGGCTTGTCCATGGCTAAAACTTTAGTCAACAAACATATATCAAAAATGGGATACCTATCATATCAAAGGTCATAAAACTCTAAATGTAGACTGCTCCCTCGAAGGATAGCTACACAATTGCTGTATTACTAGACTGCTCCCTTGAAGGACAGCTAGGCCAAAGTCATATCAAAAAAATATAAATCAAAGTATAGACCACTCCCTCGAAGGATGGCTATGACTAAATATTGCTATAGACAACACTCTTTCTTGAAGCTTCCCGCATCGATCAGCTTCACATATTTAACCACAAGCAAGATGACATCTCTATGTAGACTTCCCGCATCGATTAGTCTGCACCAAAAAAAATAAAATAAAATAAAATAAAAAATAAATAAATAAATAAAGTCATGGACATGCCTATAGTCATTCTTGGGTCACCTATAAAAGGGGCAAGGTTCTTCCTGCCACCCGAAAGGGTTACCCCATCTTCTCATATCACATATATTCATCCTATCACCCTAACATACTCAAGGGACTTCGAGCTCACTTAACATCAAGTGATTCGATTACTTCTCTAACATCAACCCCTAGTCAATGACGTGATGCATAAATGGGGCTTTTGTTCTAATAACCCCTATCTATGCTTTTATTCCGGTCCTTGTCAATGAAAGAGAAATTTTCCTTTCACTTTTTCTCTACACTTTGGTCACATCCACTCATTTGACATTTATCCCAACCAAACCAACCTCACCATTTTTAGACCACCAACATCATCATAGTCTATTTCACATAGTTTCTATGGAGACCAATACACATGGAAACTATCGACCAGACACAATTTATGTTAAGCATAAACCAATACTTGCTAAAGCATAAATAGACCTCAATTCATTTTTAGCATACATCCATCATGAATATGGAAAATTGCTAGGGATGAAAGACCCTCAACCAATGTTACAGAATACACCATTTGGAAAAGGTTGTAACATCTTCTTTCTCCTCATCATTTCAACACATGACAAGACCAATCCATCAACCACTTTGACCCTTCCTCCCTTTTGGGGGAACTACATAGGCCTGAGGCCCCTTCCAACAGGGGCTATGTAGGCAGCACTCAGTTGACATGGGGTCTTTTGAGGTTAGCTCGACCATTACTTCGACCACCAGACCTTGGAGATCATGACCATCTCCTCTGACAGTGACCACTTCCAAAGTGATTTTGCCTTGGTTATTTTTGCATGTATGCTACCTCATGATTGGTTAGCAAAATTGTGTGCATATTTTTGACCTTCACAAGTATAGGATCGCAAGTTGGTTGATCCTCACTACTTATGACATTTTCGTGTTTATGGGAGCACTTCCTGAGCCTGGGATACCTAGAACATGATGACCATTAGAGCTTCAGTTTAGATTGAATAGCCCAATTAGCAGACAACTAAATGCTGGGGCCCAATTATTTCAATTTTAGCACTCCTCGACCCTCGACCTATGACAATTTGACCTGACCATCTCGTGAAGTGGTGTACGCGCAATCACGACTTTTGTAGCATTCTCACTCTATCTTCACCATCTTCATCCACTCTTTGTCAAATCAACACCTGATTTTAGGGTCCTTTCCCTCGACTCCTGCTTTGAGAGGGAACACCTCATCCATAATTGGGGCAAACAACCCTCCTATTTTGTCTTGTAGTTCACTTGAACAACCAACAAGATGAAATTAACCTTATCCCACACCTGGGGCAATCAAATCCTATTTTTGTCTTGCAGTTCATCCAGAACAACCAACAAGACAAAAAGGGGCAAATGTAGACACCGAAATCATGTCTACTCCTTGGTCCTTTCTCCCCCCTTAGTCCCCTTTGATCCACTTAACCACTCCTAACCCATGTCTTATTAATTTGAAATAATTATCTTATTTTAAGTTAATAATTATCCTCCCCTTTGACACATCACCTATAACACCTCGTCTGACACCTCGCCTTGGACTAATTCCCACCCTATGACTCACCCAAGACCTATTCTTACTTCTCTCTAACTGCCTAACCAACTCTCGTGCGTATTTAGCCCAACATTTGATAATTCTCCAATGGATCATGCACTTGGGGGATGGAGAACAGGCTTGGTGGCTCTTTTACTCATTCTCCACCCATCGACATTGGTCAAATGTCAGCCGACGCCAGTGGTATCGCTGATGTCAGTTTTACTTAAACCAAATTTCTAACCTTTGGTGAGGCTAATGACAAATTTTGGACCCCTACTCTTGATCCAACTCTTGAATCCTTCAATCTTCAGTCTTCGACCATCTGCCACTCTACCAATCAATCTGCCAATCTTCAAACCAGACCTCTCACTCTCCATCTCATAGGGCTTTTGCACCAACAACAGCATCAGTGTTCTACACCAGCAACAAGGTCTCCACACAGGCTACATCAACAACAGGCACAGGGATCAACATCACTCCTTCAGCTAGGCACATATATGTCTATTGTCTGTGTTTTCTTTATGTTTTTAGTTATTGCTTTCTAGTAATATCACCCCCAGACCAGACCTGAATCCTTATTTCTCTGTCTCCCTATTGCCTCCTCTGCCCCTCTATCCCTTTTCAACACTCTGCCCATAATCCCAGACTTCTGCAAAACTCTCAGATCCTTAACAAAACCCATACCCTTTCTCAGACCTGTCCAAAACCATAAACCCAGCCAGACTCTCTCAGACCATCCAAACAGCACAAAAACCCGTCCAGACCCCTTTTCAGACCTGTCTATAGACCACAGACCTCATCCACAGACTGCTGCCTTGACCGACACCGGCCTCAGAGATCATTGCCCCAACCAACATCGGCAAACCAACCGATGTCAGCATACCTTGACCAACTGACGCCAGTAGGACCACCGACGCTGGCGACTGTGACCAGGCCGACATCATCATTCAGGTAAGCTTTTGCTTCCATTCCTTTTCAGTCTTTATCATTGCAGTCTTTTATCATTCTACTATTTATCAGACATCTTTTTATCAATCAGTGGGTTGACATCTCTCAAGATTTTACTTCTGGGATCAAGCTTTTGCTTGGCAACCCATCATCTCCTCATCTAACGCCTTCTTTGTCTTAGTCTCTTTCTCTTGCAGGTGTCATCCTCCACAACCAAAGATGAGTTCTCACAACATCTGGATAACGGTGTGCACGACATCTAGGTACATACAAGCCTTAGACCATTTCCTTCTTAGTTTCTCATTTCTCTCTCTTTGAATGTAAAAAGCGAATCTAGCATAGAAACACAAGCATAGCAAGCATGTTCCCTACGAGTTATTAGAAATGTTGGCCATTTTCACCCATATACCAGGTTTTTGCCTAGACAAAGAAAATGAGCAAATTTCCTAATGAAGTAGTGGATCAAATTCTTAACAAAGGGGTCTAAGGTTGCAAAGTAAGAAAGACCAACAAACCTTGATGATGTTTGATCATTTTCAAGAACATCTCCAAAAGAGCCTATGGGCTTAAAAGCTTATTTGATATTTGGGAAATGGATAAGTATTCATTTTTTCAAGAAATTTATTTAAGGTTTTTTGGCTAAGTTTCAAGAATTATTTTAGACATTTTGTCCAAAATAAAAGTCCTGAAGACATAAATTCATGTAGACATTTTATTTGTAGTAAAATCGTAAAGGTAATTTCTTTCAAGAAAATTATTTAAATAATTTTCTTGAAGGATCATTGTTCAGTAAAGTGTCTTGATACAAAAATTTTGAAGGGTCATTTTTTGACAAAGTGTCTTATACAAAAGTCCTAAAGGGTCACAAATATTGATCAAAAGCAAAACTCTTGAAGACAAAATCCTGAGGAAATAGTTTGCTTTAGAAAAAAAAAATCGTGAAAAGCTAGGTCCAAATTCTTTTAGATAAATTATCCGTGACAATTTTCTTAAAGACCTTATTCTCTCAAACATTTTATCTACAAGCATAAATCTCAAAGACATGAATTATATCTAAGATCTTATCCACAATAAATTATCTAAGGCAAAGATAAGGTAGAATTAATTCTTTTGGGTAATTATCCAGTGACAATTTCCCTAGACATTTTGTCTGATGCAAAAGAGCCACAGACATAATTCTTTTGGGGAAAGTGTCCCAAATAGAAATTCTAAAGAAAATATTCAAGGACATAAAATATGACAAATATAAATTCCAAACCAAGGTCCAAAGGAAATAGCCTAGGGAAAATGTATGGGAAGTAGATGGAGATGCTCATGCAAGTGTTAATTTCAGACCACACCAAGTAACTGTTGAAATTCAAAAAATATAGTAATGGGTGCACAGATATCAAATACATTCACATATACATCAAATATGGGTCTTGTGAAATAGCCATTTACATTCAAAAATCATCAAAGGGTGTCCCCAATTGAATGTAGGCTTGACAAGTGTCCAAATCTTGGGTGCCTGGATCAAATATAATGATGAGTGGGTAAAGATAGGTATGTGGGTCCAGATAGATCCAATAAAGAACATTTGAGAATACAAAGGAGATTAAAAAATGTGAGGAAAGGTTAATGAGTCAATTATTCAAGTCGATTTTGACAGTTGATTGAACAAAGGGCAGGCCCATGATACTCTCAATAGAGATCGAAGGGATAGTTTTGACCAAGGTGAGTAAGTATGAATGGAACCAAGCTTGAACATGATCCATATTGGACCAAGATTAGATATTTTAGGATCTAACAACACAATTAAAATGATATAGGAATGGAATGGGTCTATTTGGACCTATTATAGTCAAGAAAGGGGCTATGAAGTCTATAAGTCTACATCGACATAAAGACTATAGGAAAACCAAAAATCTTAGATTGGTTTTCCATTTATATAATGGACCTATAATCCAGAGATGAAAAGAAAAAAGATATGTGATTAATTCAAAGGGTCTCATCTATCTACGTGGATATATAATTGACAAAGTAGGTATGAACCCCATTCATGGCATGGTACTATCAATTTCAAGATTTAAGGATTTGATCCTCATGAACAAGTCAAGTGGACTTAGGGTCCCAAAGTGGTGAGTTGGTAGTTAGAGAAGCAGTTAAAGGCATTGATTCCATTCAAATAATCTTTTTCATCATGAATAATAATCCCTTGTCTTCTAGTGGGATCTCTTAGCTAATGAGAAGAGTTTGAGGACTATTGGAACAAGTTTAGGTCTATTTGTTGATCAAGGTTACTTCATTGGAGGAAGGAATGTACAAGGAAATAAATCAATATGCTATCACCACATGAGTAGGATATTTTCTCCACTCTCTTATGCATTGATCCATCTCTCTATTTACCTTTTTGATATATATAGAGGATTTTGAGCCAAAAATGTATCTCTAGGATCCCTCTCTTGGGCATGACTAGACTCTGCCAAGATTGAGCTTGTAACCTCTTGGAATCAATAGAAGACTATGTTTTAGATTTAATTATGCTATTATAGTGTGTTCATATTAATGGACTGCATAAGTCATAGAGGCTTATCCCTTGTTAAATCTTTGGTCTCACCTAGTTAGTAGTCATATTGTTATGCAGGTCATGTTTAGTGTTTAAATATCATTTAGTTAAAGCTTGTATGTAGATACATTGGCCAATTAGTGTCTTGCATTAGACCTCTCCACCACTTGCCTCAAATTTTGATCATTGAGTGAACCTTTACATGAAATAATGATGTGTAACAGACTTTTGGAATTAGATATAGTCTTTTACTTGTTTCATTAGTGTTAGTTAAGAGTTAAAATAGAGTAGATCAATGTCATTTTAGGTGTATCACCACCATTAATTTAGGTTTACCTTTAATTTTATCTCTTCTCCCTTTTCACCCCAAGCAACTTGTAGGTTTTAGTGAACAACAAGTTGAGTGATGCATCAAAAAAGATAGCCTTGTTAAAAATCTTATAGGTTTGACCCTATTATAGGATACCTCTAGCGCAGGGTCATTCCCATGTTGAGCTATATTTGAAAGTAGAACATGAACACTTTTTCTTATAGTTAGGGTGCAATCTAGATCTCTAACAGTGCCTTTTGGGTAGAATTTTGAGGCTTCTTATAGGTGAAAATGTTATTGAATCATTACACCTTATGCCCTTAATCGCTCTTGAGATTATGGTTTGAAATAGGCATCAAGAATGTGGTTCAAGAAATTTGACACCTTCATGAAGAGCTAAGAATTTAAAAAAGTGAAGCTGATCATTGTGCATATCATAAAAAATTCAATGATGGGAGCTTTATTATTTTACTGCTATATGTTGATGACATGTTGGTTGCAGGGCCCAACATGAAGAAGATGAATGATTTAAAGGCTCAACTAGTTAGGACATTTGAGATGAAGGATTTAGGATTAGAAAACCAAATTTTGGGGATGAAGATACATAGGGATAGGAAATATAAGATCTGGTTATCATAAAAGACATATGTTAAGAAGGTTCTATAATGGTTCAATATGTAGAATGCCAAACTAGTTAGTACCCCACTTCTTGCACATTTTAAGTTGTCTTCTGAGAAATGACCTAATACAAAAGAGGAGAAGATAAGTATGTCTAGTTTACCTTATTCATCAGTAGTAGGGAGCCTCATGTATGCTATGGTGAGCATAAGACTATATATTTCCCAAGAAGTGGGAGTTGTGAGCCGGTTCATGGCAAATCTTAGAAAGGATCATAGGTCTATGGTGAAGTGGATACTCAGATATCTAAAAGGCACTTTAGATGTTGAAATATGCTATGGAGGGGTGGATTTATAGATAAGAGGTTTTATAGATTCTAATTTTGGTGGTGATAAGGATGGATGAAAGTCCATTATAGGATATGTTTTTTCTTTTGCTGGTGGAGCTGTGAGTTTGGCTTCTAAGTTACAACTAGTGATGGCTTTATTAGCCACTGAAGTAGAGTATGTGGCTTCAACTAAAGGTTAAAAAGAGGAAATATGGTTAGAGTGACTATTGGGTGATTTCATGCAGATGTAAGGAAAGATTACTTTACATAGTCAGAGTGTAATTCACTTGGTGAAGAATGTAGCATTTCATGATCGTATGAAGCATATTGACATCAAGTACCACTTTATCAAGATTGTGGTGGAGGATGGTAGGATCTTATTATCAAAGGTAGACACTAAATAGAATACTACATACACGTTAACAAAGCTGATTAGGATAGAAAATTTTGATTGGTATAAAATTTCTTTGGGCTTGTTGAAATTGTGATGAAGGCAACATCGAATATGGTAGGCTACTTGGTGGTAGGATACACAGGTATGACAAAGCCTATATATATTGAATTCAAGTGGGAGAATGTTAGTATATGTGAAGTTACTATTCATATTTACTATTCATATAACACTATTCACTTTTCACTATTCATAGGTGACATGGTAGTGGGACCCATAGTGGGGCCTAGGTGGTGGGCCCATGACAGGGCCTAGGTGACTAGACATATGAGGTGGCACAAGTGGGACACGGCATGACCCACAGATAATTTTTCTTTATTGAAAAGTGAGGAGAGAGGAAATGGGATGCCATTTTAGAAAGTCACATGTGTTTGGATTGGGAATCAAGTTAACTAGCTCAAAATGCAAAGAATTTTTAATTATTTGGCTTGGGAAGCAAGTTTGTCTTTGTTGGAGCAAAGGTGGATGGTGACATCATCTAATCTCTTCACGTTTTGGACTCACATGAGGAAGGTCACATGATGAATAGTGTTGCCACATGGGTGTGGCATATTTTGCTTCTCTCTCCTTCATTTCCTTCATCCATAAATCATTCATTGTAATTTATATTAAATGAGAACATTTGATAGAATGTTTAGAGTGTGTGGAAGTTTGAGAAAATAAGTCATTATTTTTTAGTTTGTAAAAATAGCTTTGAAAAGCTTGTATGCTTAAAAGATAACATTGTAAGAAGGAGAGTGTTTTGAAGGAAGAAGTGTTGTTGTAAGTTTGAATTTAATACAAAGATGCAGCTGCCATTTGCCCTGTGGTTTTTCCTTGCATCTTGCAAGGTTTCCATGTAAACTCTCTTTGTAATGTGTCACTCTTGTCATTTGATTTTATAGCTATTATTTCTGCATTTATTTTCTTGCACATGTATTTAATTTATTTCTAATATATATTTGACTTGGGATCATTTGATTAATTTTATTTGATGGGTTTTGGGAAGATGATCAATGCAAAAAACTTCCAAGTGATTTATTTATTTGACAAATGTTTGACTTAGCCATCCTTTAAGGGAGTGGTCTAGGCTTTGGATTTGTTTATGTTGATAGCTATCCTTTAAGGGAGCAGTCTGATTTTTTTAGCAATTTTGATTGTTTTAGGAAGTTGTCCTTCAAGAGAGTAGTCTACAAGTTTTATATTTTTGATCCAAGTGATGTTTTTATATCTCAAATTTATTTTTTTATGTTTATTTTAGGCAAGGACTAGTCTATATAGTCCTAAAGGTTTAACTTTATGGAGGTAAAATCATAGCACAAGAAGGCTAATGATGGGTAAAATAGGTTAAAGTGACAACAACCATGGGGATCCATTTTATAAGGGATGAAAAGTATCCATGAGAATCATGCCATGAGTAGAGATATTGTACCTATGCTTATGATTAGGCTAAGGTTATGATGGATAATCACATGCTCCCATACTTAATCAGTTATCCTTAAAAATAAGGAGATGAAGTTGTTTGAAAATAAGGTATGAGCTTAAGTTAGACACAAGATGATTTAAAACTTGTTTAAAAAAAATAATGAACGTGAATGCAAAGCATCGAGGGGATTAGGTTTTGATATACCCCAAATTGAGACTTATGTGAAAATGGTTTAAACCAATTAGGAGTGAATATGTCCCCTGACTAATTTTTTGACACTTGATCAAATATAGAAAAAGTTATAGATTGACAGTGCTTGTGTAGGAGGAATGGAAAAGTGATTATATTTACCTCCACAAGGTTGGTTAGGTGATGATTGTTAGACTTTGGTTTGAGTTTTGGGGTGAAAAAGGCAAGGTTTTAAGTTAGGCCCTGGTTAAAATAGTGATTGACATCGGTCACAATTAGATTGATGTCAGTTCATTAGAGATCAATATCGATTGAGTTTTAAAGGAAAAACAGGTCTAAAGGTATATTTTAAATTGAAGGTTTGCTTAGGTCTTGATTAAAGGTTGCGTAAGCACAAGGTTATTTAAGATTGGTTTGGTGATAGGCTAGGCTAGGTGTAGGTTGAGGCATAAGTGCCAAGGGTTGGTTTGGTCATTTTTAAATGTTTGTAGGCATAAGTTTTGGTTAGGAAATGGTGTATGGTTACAGGTAAGAGGTTAAGGTTTAGTTTTGGGCAAAATTGCTTAAGGTGTATTTTTAGACAGACAAATGGTCAAAGCTTTTTGGAGGGAACTTTTCCCCAATCACTCTTTCCACATATGTTTAAGGTGGGAAAAGGATCCTAGGTGAAGATGTTAGTTGGTAAAGAGGGATTAGGGGGGATGAGTATTAATTTATTCACCTTTCAAGGATTGTTAGTTTGTTATTCATTATTTGGCAAAAAGTTCAAGTTTTAGGTGGTGATTTAGGCAAGATTTCCCTTATGATACTAGGATGATGGAAACACTATTGGATTAGACTTTGGTAGGTTTGGGATATAGAAATGATGTTGGTAACATCATATTGGAATAAATATCAATTGGATAAGAATGTCTAATTATCCCAATGAGGGAGCTTTGGTTTGGTGTTAGAGAAGGGTTTAATAAGTTTGGGAGTCCTAATTGAGCTTGATGATGTGGTATGGGAAGTTTGGCTAAAAAGGTGACCAAGACTACCTTCTCAATTATTATTTAATAAAACTCAAATGAATGGTTGACTGTGGTTTGTGTTTATAGGTGAGTTAGGTTGGTTGTGATTACTTGATTTGGTTTAAAGATTAGTTTGATTAGTTGAGGGAGGTAGGATGAGTAGTTGATTCAGTTTGCTAGTTTGGTTTGCTTGTCTATGTGGTTTGTTTGTTGAGGTAAGATGACAAAGTCTTGAACCTATTTTAAATGGAATTGAACCAAAGATAATTTCATTAAGTAGATGAAAATAAGTAGATTATAGAGTAATTGGATTGAATTGGTTGTAGTTGAGATTGGGTTGGACTTAGTTGAGGTATTTTGAGTTTGTTCCATTAAAAGTGGAAGTAGAATGGGTGAATTGGTTGAGGTATTTTGAGTAATGTCATCTTGATAAGTTTGATTCATCAAAAGGGTAAGGAGAATATGAAAATTGGTTTGAGTTTGGGTTTTTTACACTAAAATAGGAAGTGGAATGGGTGAAGTAGTTTTGATTGGTTCCACAAAATGAGTAAGGGGAAGATGTATGGTTATTTGGAGTGATTTCACCTTTTGAGGAAGTGGGAGAGGTAGGTTGGTTTATGTTTGATCCACTATAAGGGGAAGTAGAAGAGGCAAGGTGATTTTATTAATTTTAGTTTTGAAGGAAACTTGAAAAGGTTCCATTTGGTCAACAAGTAGATTGGTTAAGGTTGATTCTTCCTTAGTGATGATTTTAAAAGGAAGTTAGAAAGGTTTCACTTAGTCAACAAGTCGATTGATAAAGGTTGAGGTTTCTATTATAGTTTCCTTAGTTATAGGTTCACTAAGGATCAAATCTAATGCACGGCCCTTATTATTTTGATGGTTTTTATTATTAGTTTACATAATAATGGGTACAGGAAGAGGTTTAATGATTGATTGTTTGAATACATTCAAGGCTAGGTTGGGGGAAACATGAAGACTATCCTTTGGAACCTCCTTTTGATCAATAAGGTTTTGTAAAAATATCTTAAAAGACTTAAATCTATCTACCACATGTTCATTTATGTGATGATACACAAAAAACTCATTATATATATATATATAAATGGTTTTGGAAGAGAAATATTAAAGGGTTTGATTTGAGGAAGTCTGATGACATAAGCTCTTAGGAGTTTATCTAGGATTGAGGCATATGATTCCCCCAACGGGGTGTACTACCTAGCAGAAAGGTACACTAATGGCTATTGTGGTTATGAAATAATTAGTTGGTTTGATGAAGTTGGTTGGTTAAATAAATTTAATTGACTTGACAAGTCTAGTTGATTTGATAGGTTGGGTAGGTTTGATAATATTGGTGGGTTTAAAAAGTTTGGTTGATAGTTGTTGGCTTGATTTGATGAAGCTGGTTAGTTTAAAATGTTTGATAAGTTTGATAAGATGGTTGGTTTGGTAGATTTGATAAGGTTGATAAGGTAAGTTGGTTTGATAGGTTGGATTGATAGTTGTTGGTTGGATGACTAAGGGGATAGAATGAGTCTTGGTTTTGAGATAAAGAGGGTTGCTTCAAAGTGGGTTTAGGTAATTGATATTATGTTTAAGGTAGGTAGTCTAAAGTTTAATGAGTCTAATATAGTTTTATCTAAGGTGGGTTATGATAATGGTCACATAGGTTTTGAGAGGTTGTTATTTAGTGTTAGTTGAGATTGTATTGATTGCAGGCAAGTTTGGGTTGGTTATAGGCGAGATTGGGTTGGTTATAGGCGAGGTTGGTGATGATACCTATAAATTTCATGTTTTTTTCCTCATCTATCACTCTCATCCTTCTTATTTATCATGATTATGAGTTACTTTTCCATAAAGTTTCTAACCTTGAACAACCATAACCTTGCAAATAGCATTATGTTCTCATAGTCTTTAAATAGTTAGAATTGTGTCTTGAAATCAAATATATAATAGTTATCTTCTACTATAGGATGATTTTATGTATAATGTGCTTTAAATATGTTTTGAAGCAATAGGTATATAACACAGACCATTCTATAGCAAAAGGGATCTCATCATGTAGAAACATCCTACAACCACTGCATGACCAAAGCAAAAGATGAACAAAATTTGATTCCTAGTTCATAAAACTCACAAAAATAATAGTAACCTATATGGAGCACAATAAGGATACTGTTGAAGACTGAAAAAACTTTGTTTATCCTAAGGTAGATTGCAAGATTCACATGAATGATGACCTTAGTATAAGGAACCAATTTCTATTATCCTATAGCCGAATGTTATTTAGTTTGGAATGTATATTGTTTTGTATAAGATAATATACCATGTTGTATATATAGTTAACAATAGGGTTGATAAAATAGTAAATATCAATTAGGTAAATATATCAAAAGTATAATTTGTAAGACAACTATTATTGTAATTTCCTTGTAGTAATTTATTGCTGCATTTTGATTAATATAAACAATCATTTGTGAGTCCATTTCATGGTTGTAATAGGAAGGATTGAATTTTGATTCGAAAGGTGGAAGGTCCCCCTTTGGAAGTCTTTCAACAATAATCCCATTAAATAGCTAAGCATGTTATTTAGTTTCTTTTTATGTGTTGTGTGTTTTATTTCTGAATTGTGTGATTTTTAATCTTTCATAGAATTATTTTAAGGAAACTTCCAATAGTGTAATCATTTAATTCATAGCATTGTATTCATGTTTAATTATAACATTCCATTTATTTCATGGCTTTAGCATCTTAGATTACAATCATTAGAAGGTCAAATTAAAAGATTGAGTGTGCACATATAGTGACATCATCCTATCAAGTTTATGTCCTTGGGTTAACATTTAAATGAAGTAGAAGATTCAGGTTAATGGTTAATATCCTTGTTAATTTGATCAAGAGAAGTATATTTAATTGTGAATTAATTTCTAGTCATTTTTAGCACTATTATTGGGGAAGGGTGTCCTACACTTATAATCTTCAATCTTGATATCAGTTGTTTCTAGATGTTTATTGGTTTTTTTAATTTCCAAAGATTATTTTTATTTAGATTAAATATTTATTATTTTTATAGTTTAAATTTCACTTTTTGTAAGAAGAATAGTTGAAATTTTCAAAAAATCCCATATTACTAACTTTGTGCAGGAAGTGTGGGTAATTTTCTTTTTAAAAAGAAAGAAAGAAAAAATGGTTCATGTACATGCAAAGTGAATGGGACTATATAAGAAGATTTTTATTTGAATCATCAACCATTGATACAAGATCAAAAATTCATCTTGTAGTAGCTGAGGAGCATGAGAAAATACCTGAAGATCACTCACAGTTGTCAATAAAAGAGGTAGAAAAGGAAAAAGTATTGGCTGAATTAGTAGCACAAGTTGGAGACTTTGAAGAGGTTCATACCCGTAGAAGAGACCCACATGTACCAACTTTAATAATTCCCACCTTATCACCTTATACTCAGTAATCTAAAGTTCACTTCCCTTCATCACCCAAATTTCTTGATAAGGAGGCATTCAACATTATTCTTGCTCCTAAAAGAAATACCAAGCCAATAAAATCTTCCAATTTAGAAAGACTCTTTGCTAAGACACAAGCTAAATATTTTGAAACCTATACACCATACTCATTGTATATAAATCCATATATTCCCCAGAAAAAAGATAAAGTATCCATATTCTACACCTTAGGAAATAAAAGAATTGATATGAATTTTGAGAGGTGGGTGGCAACAACTTTCAGTCTACCAACACAAAGATTATTCATGGAGGATCCTTAAGAAGAAAATACTAATAATGAGTCCACTACCTTAGAATTTCCTATCCTTACTCCTAACAAAAATTGTACCCATGAAAAATATTCCTCACTCCACCCTCCCTACCTTTAGGGGAAAAGCATATGAGGATCTAGACAAATTTATTTTTGAGTTTGACATCTTATGTTGTAACTATGATTATAATCAAGACGCTCAAAAACTAAAACTATTTAAAAAAACACTCAAAGATGTAACACTTAGATTGTTTATGGGACTTGGAAAGGATGTCATTTATACTTGAGAAGAAATAAAAGAAGGATTTTTGATGAAATACCAAGATTATTGTAGGGGCAAAAACTGTAGGAGATATGATATATTCTAAATGACACAAGCTAATGATGAGTCATTGGAGGAATATATGTAAAGATTTTTGTTTAGCTTGAAAAAGTCCAAATAGACTATAATAGAGAAAGAATTAATGAAGCTAATATTATTGAATAGAATTATAGATGATTGCTTGGAGGCACTATATGTAATATCTAGTGGTGATGTTTATACATTGTCCTTTAATGAACTAACAGTTCTATTTACAAACTACTTCAGATCAACCATGAACAAAAGTAGGGGTAGAACCCTTCCTATAGCACCTGTAGTATAACTAAAGGTGAATTTAAAAACCTACTCTAGGACATGAAGTAGGATATTATTAGCCACCTAGCTACTCAACTTGATACATTACATACATGGAGAAAGTAGGAAGAAATTGATAAAGCCTTAGCCGCCTATTGCCTTGAATATAGAAAATGAAGATAGATTGCACTTGCCATTATATGCAAGCTTAGATATCTAGCATAATTGAGGATAATATTGAAAAAATGGATATACATGCCATAGGAGAAGATGAGAATCAAATATTTTACGTGGCCCAATAGAAATCATGGGTGCAATGATTAGGTATGCCATCAAACTCTATGTTTACAAATTCTCAATTCTCAAATAATCCTCAATATAGTTCTTGGATGAATATATCCAACCAAAATTATCCCCAAAAAAATTGGTAGCTACCCCAAAATTAGTTATGGATGCAATAGAATGGACAACAACCTCAACCTAGGCAATTCCAAAACTAGCAATAGATCTTTCCCTCTAATCCATGGAAAAAACAATGGAGAGGTAATCAAGACTTTCTTCAATAAATTAAACAACCATAATAAAAATAGGCCTTAATTCCAAACACTTAGAAAACTGTTAGACCCTCTCAAATACCCACCTAGCCCATCCTTAACCTAGCCAATAAGTTAGTTCAACCAACATAATCCACCAAAATAATGTAATATTCAACATACACCTTGGATATCAATCAAGTTCAACTTTGCTCAAGATGCATTCTTTTGCAACCCACCTCACCCATAATCATAGAATGTTTTGAAGAAATTGATCCACTCCATACTAATCCAAAGCTGTCCATGGCCAATCCTAAGCCAATTCCATAAAAAAACAAAAAAAATCTTATAATCCTCCTTTTCTAGAGAGATTGAACATATCACATCAAACCAAATCCCAAATTTGATATCTTAGGATAACTTAAGAATGTGTGCATAAAAATTCCACTCTTTCAAGAAATAAAAGATGTTCCTATCTATAATGAGGTCATTAGAGAGCTATGTTTGAAAAAATTGGGAATAAAGAAGAAGGATCCCAAAACACTCTTAAGTTCTTAGCCAACTAGCAGATATTATATTAGAAAACATAGTTCTCCCAAAATATTATGATCTTGGAATTCCTATAGTTAATGTTATCATCTATAGCCAACCCATCTCCAATAATCTAATTGACTTGGGTGTAACCATCAATGTGATGACCATGGAGACCATGCAACAACTGAAACATATAACTCTCTGTCTAATACCCACTATCCTCCGAATGGCCGATAGGTCAACTATTAATCCTAAAGGGATTATTGAAGACCTAGTTATCATAGTGGACTCTTAAAAATATCCAACAAGTTTTATTGTCCTACAACCAAAAATTAACTTAGGAGATTATCCTCTCATCTTTGGTCGCCCATGGTTGGCCACCACTTATGCTTTTATTGGTTGTAGGTTAGGAAAAATGTTAATTTCCAACAAAAATGACACCAAAAAATTAGTTCTTTATCCACCATCCCAACCTTCCTATAATGATGGCCGAATACCTTCGATTGATGACTTTGAGGAAGCTATCTCCTTACAAAATCTCTACATAATTGACTGGAGTCTAGCTTTGCAAGCACAATAAGAAGACACTATCCTTATTGGTATCTTACAAAACACCTATCAATAGGATCCTATAGCCACAAACATGTTTGAATGTACACCATGCCCCCTTCAAAATACTTTTCCTAAAAATGAGCTTGATGAAACCGCAAGGGACATTTGGACATTCCATAAATTAATTTCCCATCAATTCATCTATACTATGTTAATCATCAACATAAAAATGATGCTATCTTTAATAAATTAAGTAGACATTCTACCAAATAAATGTCTCAACATCAATACCTATTTAACACCCCAACAAGAAAGCTAGTTACTTACAATGTGAAGAAAACAAACAAAATCATTTGCCTAAGACTACCATGACATGAGAGTAATACCCATAGATTTATGTATGCATCATATTTACATTAAATAAGAATACAAACCTATTAACCAACCCCAATGATGAGTGAATTTTGTAGTTAAAGACATTGTAAAGACTAAGTTGAAAAAATTCTTGTATGCAGGGTTTGTTTATTCTATTTTAGATAGCTAGTGGGTATCTCCCTTAGTTATTATACCAAAAAAGGGGGAAAATGGCATATTTATATTGAATATAGAGAGTTGAATACTTTTACCAGGAAGGATCACTTTCACCTTATATTTATTGATCAAATGTTGAATACATTAGCAAAAAAAAAGTATTTTTCCTTCCTAGAAGGATATAGTGGTTATAATCAAATACAAATTTCTCTACAAGACCAAGATAAAACCAATTTTACTTGCCCTTGGGGAAGCTATGCCTATGCCATCTTACCATTTGGTATTTGCAATGCCCCAATTACTTTTTAAAGGGTTGTTTTGAGCATATTTTCTAATCTCTCCCATGACTATGTTGAAATCTATATGGACGATTTCACTATCTATTGGAAAACATTTGAAGAAACTATTACCAACCTAGATAAATTTCTTCAATGCTACCAAGACCACCAATTATCTTTGAGCAATGAAAAATGTTATATACTTATGACAGAAGGAATTATGTTGGGGAATCACATATCCCCTATTGGAATTCAAGTTGACCCAACAAAGATAATTATCATTATGGATATACCCACACCAAAGAAGTAGAAATATGTTAGAATCTTTTTAGGACATGTTAGTTATTATAGACAATTCATCAAAGATTTTAGTAAAATTGCCACCCCATTGTTTGAATTGTTTACTAAGGATGTTGAATTTACGTAGACTAATGATTATCAAACTACCTTTTATAAACTCAAAGACCTTCTCATAACAACTCATGCTCTGAGAGGGCCTGATTGGAATAAGATTTTTCACATCCACACAAATGCATTTGACACCACTTTAGGAGATGTCCTTAGAAAAAAAGATGAATCTTTGAGTTATGCAATCTATTTTATCATCAAAAATATTCAAGAGGATAAAATCAACTACACTATAATAGAGAAATAATTTCTTGCCATCATCTATGACAAATTTTGACACTACATTATAGGTTACCAAGTATTCATCCACATAGATCATGTAGTAATCAAGTATTTAATGAACAAACCTACTATAATAGGCAAGATAATTAGATGGTTGCTTCTGCTACAAGAATTTGATATTACCATTGTGGATGGACTAGGTAAGGATAATGCATTAGAAATTTTTCTATCTTGACTACAAAATTATAAGCATAGTCCTATTATTGATGATTCTTTTCCTAATGCACATTTATTTGTATTAAATATTCAATCACCTTGGTTCATAGATGTTGCTAACTATCTTATTGTAGGATCACTACAACAACATTTCTCACCTAGGAAAAAATAACATCTTATCCAAAAGAGCAAACATTATTCCTAGATTACAGGATATCTCTTTATCACTAGACTAAATTCAGTTATGAGAAGATGTATCTGAGAAGATGAATCCTATGATATTCTCAGAGCCTGCCATAATGAACTCTATGGGGGGATTTTTCTTCCAAATAGATTGCTATGAAAGTAATCACTACCAGATATTATTGGCCTTTTTTGCATAAGGATGCCATGATGTATACCCATACATGTGATCAATTTTAATATATGGAGAAACCCACTCACTCTAATGAAGTGCCATTATAACCACAACTAGTTCTGTAACTTTTTGACAAATGGAGACTAGATTTTGTAGGTCCTATTGATCATAAATACAATAATAATGAATACATAGTGATGTGTACTGATTATATCAAAAAATAGGCCAAGATCAAGGCCTTAATCCATGCCTAAGATGAGAAAGTAGCTGAGTTCTTGTATAAATAAATCTTCACCCATTATGGAGTACCAAGAGAAATAGTCACAGATTAAGGACCACAGTTCACATCAGATCTCACAGCTACCTTGGTAAAATAATATGAAATCAGACACAAAAAGTCTACCCCTTACCATCCTTAGTCAAATGGTCAGGTAGAAGTTACAAATAGGGAATTGGAAAATATCCTCACTAATACTATCAACTTGCATAGAAAATATTGGTCAACTCATCTTTTGGAAGTAGTTTGGGCTTACATAATCACCTGGAAAACCATAACTTGTTTCACTCCATATGAACTAGTTTATGGTAAGAAGCCTACTCTACCCATTGAGTTTGAGCATAAAATATTAAGGACCACTTGATTTGGGATTGGATTCTTTCCAAGCTCAACAAAATAGGATCATGCATTTGAATACACTTGATGAATTAAGAAAGGAAACACTTCATCACATTGAAATAGTGCAAAGACAACACATGGGTTAGCATGAGAGGAACATCAAAACTAAGAAATTCCAACATAGTGACTTGACACTCCTTTTTGAATCTAAATACAAGGATCATTAAAGAAATTTATAGTCTAGATGGCTTGGACCTTATGAGATCAAGTAAGTTTTTGACAATGGAGTTGTAAAGCACATGACCATTGCCTCTGTTCGGTTCAAACTACTTGTTAATGGTCATAGGCTCAAGATGTATAAGAATCCATTTTTCAAGGAATCTCTCACTTACCAAATATTGAATAAAAATATCTATCTCTTCTTCATGAAGCAAATCAACCTATTTTTGCAGTTGAAGGGTATTTTTGTCAACATGTATCTAATATTTTTCAAGAGTAGTAAATCTTCTTGTACCCAAGAATAAGCCATTCACAATGGTTTGGTTCAGGATGAATAAAATATTACCTCCTAGAATTTTGTAATTCTAGTTTAGTTGGGACCAAAAAATCTAAAAAAAAATAGAAAATTCAGTAATGAAAACCTTCAGGCATTGTTGACGGATGTTATATCAAAAAACTAGGTCACTAGCTACTCAACATTCATTAAAAAAACACTACAAAAATAATTTTTTTCATATGTTTTTGCTTGTAAATTCATCTTTTGGATAAGAAAAACAATTTCCTCTTTGCTATAGGATGAAACTCTTGCTACTATAGGATATTTATTAATGTTGCAGGACACTTCTTATTGTCATAGGAAACATTTTTCACTACCAAATGACTTCTTATCACTCCATTATTCTCACAAATCTTTTTTGCTTAAAATCAAAGGACAACACATGCCAGTACACCTCACATCTGCTACTTTAACTCATCATTTATGCATTAATGAAAGGTATTCCTACAAGTTCTAAGGTAATTATCTTATATTTATTTTATGTCATAAGTTTTATTTATTACTAAAATGATGGGTTTTAATGCCATTAAAATGTTGCCATATCTTTTTTAACATGCCGTCTGATATATCTTCTCCTTCACTGATTGATGTGACCATTGAAGCACTACTACCACCACCCCTTATCATTACCATGAACCATTTATGCATGTTGACTACGTCCCTTAAGGACAAGTGAAATTTTAAGCTAGGGGGATTTCTCATAATTCAAATAGATTATCTCAATCCCAAATTAAAATCATAAACACTCTGGCCAAAGATAAATAACCCTTTTTGCAAGAGCACAAACCTTGAAACTAAAATCACATCCTATAATATGGGAGGGGACTTGATTAAACATGAGCCACTTCATATATTTCCTCTAACCAGTAACCTAGACATCTTGGTCCTATTTCAGAATGTCATATAGGCCCAATATTTGGAGAGGATACATGCTCTTGATAAAGGAATTGTAGAAGAATTCATTGGCTCATTGTATAACACCTTAGTAATAGTGAGAGGAATGGAAATAAAGCTAACTAAAACCATCATCAATACAGTGACTAGATTTCCATGAATAGGGGTAGTATGGTAGGAAAAGTTTGATGCCAAGACAGAGAGGCAACCATTTATTAGAGGATCTGAAAGCTTGGAGACTTTAAAATAGGGCATTGGATGGTTATAATTACTAAGAAGATAGGTTAGAGTTTTGGTGTTCATCTGTAGATATTTCAACTATGAAGGGAGATATTTCATGCTGCATGACATCCACTTAACATTCATGAATCAATTATGGCATGGTATTGAGATAAATGTCCCCAAATTCTTGCTTAACATGATAATAAAAATGATAAATGCATTTTAAATAGGTAATCCCAAAGTTTTTTCTCATCATTGTCTAATTCAGTTAATTATTGAAGTCTGATTACAAAGAACTAGGCCCAATATAAGTTGGGAAGATTTTCTCCAAATACCTAAAAATGTAGAAAGTAATAGTGAGGGAAATGAAGAAGGGATAGAAGTATAAGAGGAAATAAAAGTAGAAGAATAGATGATAAAAGGAAGCCTTCCTGAAGCACCACAAGAACCTGTAGAAGAAAACCTTCCTACAACACCACAAGAACCTGTAGAAAAAAACCTTCTTAAAACACCACAAGAACCTATATAAGAATACCTTATATCCACACAAGAACCTACGACAAGGAAAAATATTATAGAAGGGGCTTCCACAAACAAATAATCCATAATAAGAAAGAGGAAACTCATTATCCAACATGAATTTGAGGAATATGAAGAAGAACTTACACCTTCCCCTAAAAAGGCCAAGTTCATATCTACTCCTTGTAGATCCCACATATTAAGAGGAAATATGAAAGGTATACCAAGAACTAAACCTTATATTATAGAAATTACTGAGTATGGATAAAAATGAACTACCAACAATCATGATCACTAGAGGTATTTAGTTTTGATAGCCTATAGATTAACAAGGAAGAATGTTTTCTAGAAGGTAATAAGGAGGAAGATCAAGTAGAAAATAATTCTAAAGAATTATAAGAAGAACCAATGCAAAAAGAAGTAGAACAAATGGATCAACATGCCATACAAGTGAAATTTTCTACTTTGGAGCAAGCCCTATAAGAAATAGAGTGATTAATGAATAAGCTACATGATCAGTTAGGAGGACTAGATGTGCTTTTTGCAACAGCTTCTTAGTTGTAACCCTCTATCAAAAAACATCCTCAACCATTGTTTCACAACCTTCTATAGTATAAAATCAATAAGAAAAACCTAAAACTGCCTAAGCTATCAGTATAATTCCTCAGCTATGATGTCTTCTAAATTGATGAAATGGATAGATAGTCAATATGAAAGTCTTAGGGTATTAACAAATTAGAATAAAAAATTAAAAGAAGAGGTTAGGTTGAAAGAAGAAAGAATCTCCAAATGCAGTATAAAATTGAACATATGGTTGTTCTTACTCAAGAGATCATTGACTTCAAGCCTCCTATAAGGGTATATTTGGTTAGGAGCAATGACATAAGTTTAAATTCATGAGAATTTACTGTAACTCACCTTATGAAGTAATCAATCCCCTCTCTTTCTTTCAATTATATGAATAAATCTCACAAGAAGAACAAGCACAATTATGTGAGTTCTATCTTCATAACTATGTTGTGCCTTATGACAAGGAATGGAATCCTAACCTGTATGTTTGAGATGTCCTTTTAAAGACATTTTCATCATGTCTTTTGAATGAGCAAAGGAGAGGATGAGTGATGACTGAATACAAGAAAAAAGAAAGGGAAAGTCAATTGTTTATCAAAAGAGAGTCAGCTGGACCTGAGATTGTGTTGACAGAATGGGATAACATTATGCTACAGAAGTAAGTCAGAACTTAGTTTACCAAAAATTGTGATGCAACCCAAGATTTCTATTTGGGATTAAGAAATTTTGTTAGACCCATAATAAAATAATCCTTCATATAAATATGGAATGATCTCACTCCCAAGCTAAGAAGGAAAGATCCATATTCCCCTTTCAATTTAAAAGAAACATTTAATAGAGTCACAATATATATTATGCTTGCAGGTGAAATGAGATATCAACTATTGAGCATAAAATTTTATCCCTCTCTATTTTTTTATCCTGTTCATGATTGATAGGATAAAATTTAATTAGATGAATCCAAGGAGGTCAAAAATTGGTAGATGTATGAACAACAACATGGATTTTATGCTCACCTATAAAGTGGTGCCATAGAGCCTATGGATTTTAGAACTATTTGTGAAATTGAAATGAAAAACTTTATTGCTCATGGATTAGTAAAGTCTTAAGCTGGGGGGTGTGATGAGCCCTAGAAATGTAATGTTTTTGTCCTCATCTTTCATGCTCATCCTTCTTGTTTATCGCGCTTCCAAGTTACTTTTTCATAAAGTTTCTATCCTCAAACAACCATAACCTTGAAAATAGCATTATGTTCTCATAATCTTTAAATAGTTATAACTATGTCATGAAATCAAATATATAATAGTTATCTTCTACTATAGGATGTTTTTCTCTATAATGTGTTTTAAAGATTTTTTGAATCAATAGGTATATAACATAGACCATCCTACAAAAAAAGGGATATCATCACATAGAAACATCCCGCAGCCACTGCATGACCAAAGCCATAGATAAATAGAATTTGATTCCTAGTTTAACCGACTTGTAGAAACAACAATAACCTCCATGGAGCACAATAAAGATGTGGTTGAAGACTAAAATAACTTTTTTTTACTAAGGTATATTTCAAGATTCACATGAATGATGACCTTAGTAGAAGGAATCAATTTCTGTTATCCTATAGCTGAATGCTTCTTAGTTTGGAATGTATATTGTTTTGTATAAGATAATCTCCCCTATATATATATATATATATATATATATTTTGTGTGTGTGTGTGTAACAATAAGGTTGACAAATTAGTAGATATCAATTATAGAAATATATCAAAAGTATAATTTGTAAGACAATTTTTATTGTAATTTCCCTATAGCAATTCATTGTTGTATTTTGATTAATATGAACAATCATTTCTGAGTCCATTTCATTGTTGTAAGAGGAAGGATTAAAGCTAGAATCAAAAAGAGGAAGGCCCCCCTTCAGAATTCTTGTAACAATAATCCACCCTGTTAAATAACTAAGCATGTTATTTAATTTCTTTATGTGTTGTGTGTTTTATTTCTAAATTGTGTGATTTTCAATCTGACATAGAATTGTTTTAAGGAAGCTTCCAATAGTATAATCATTTAATTCACAAAAATGTGTTGATGTTCAATTCTAGCATTTCATTTACTACAAGAATTTCACATCTTATATTACAATTACTAGAAGGTCAAATAATAAGATTGAATGTGCACATATGGTGATGTCATCCTATCAAGTTTATGTCCTCAGTTTGACATTTAAATGAAGTAGAAGATGTAGGTCTATGATAACTCTCCTTGTTCATTCTGATCAAGAAAAGTTTATCTAATTATGATTCAACTACTAGTCAGTTGGATGGGTTATAGGTGAGGTTAATTTGGTTATAATGTGACATGGGAGAACAAGTGACTCGTGATGTAAGGTAAAGTTATAAGGCAAGAGGGTTTTTTTCTAGGAGTCTAACAAAGTTAGGATATCCTTGAGAAAATATATGGGGGATACCCATTGAACAAGGCAATGGAGAAGAGGTAGATGAAGGAAAGATGGTGGAATATTTCCAAGGTGGTTGAATTCCTCACAACTCAAACATAGAGAAGATAATAAAATTCAAGAAGATAATGTTGGAAATATTGTCATTGATGTCAAAGGTCTAGCATTGGTGATAAAATACCTATATCATTTATTATCTAAAGGTGTTTTTAATGTTCATATTTTAACTAAAATGTGTTGATATTTATTTAATATTAATGAATATATTTTTGGTTGCATAAAAGCCAAAAAAGGGCCCATGGAGAAGTCAAAGAGTCATAATGTAAAGATAAAAGAGGAATAAGAGACATTTTCCCATGAAGAGTCATCTTGAGGAATTCCAAGAGTCACCAAATGAAGAAAAAAGAGGAAGGGCAAAATTTTTCATGAAGGGACACTATGAGGAATACTAAAAGTCACCAAGATAAAGACAAAAGTGGAAAGGATGCATTTTCTAATGAAGGGTCACCTTGTGACTTTTAAAATAAAAGGATTCAAAGGGTCATACAAATGTGGCTCCATTTTCCATGAGGAGTGAAGGGTCATAAAGGGGGAATGCCAAAGGTCATTTGGAAAGTTACAAAGAAAATCTTGAGAAGCCATTTGTCATATGCAAGAGTGCATGGTTTAGTAATTATTTTATCTTTAGAAAAGAGGAGAGAATAGAAATAGATATTGTAAAGTTCTATCATTTGTTGAGAAAGCAATATTGAAAGATAGTTGTGGTTTATACACAAGAGGGGTTGGTGATCCTATGGGTTGGTGCTCACAAATAGTTATTGTGTTAGTGCTCAACAAAGGGGTTGGTTCTCGTATAATTTGGTGATTTCAAAATTTATAATTTGAGTTGGTGATCATTCATATACTTGGAATTGTTCTCCATGGTTTTTCTCACATTGGATTTCCACATAAAAATCTAGTGTCTCTCTCTCTCTCTTGTGTGGTGCTTATTATTGTTTCAATTTTATTACATATCTTGAATGTATGGTTACGTGGAATTTGATTAAGTGAAAGTTTATAAGATATATGATATACTGATTCACCCTCCTCTCAGTATATCCCATACTTAACAATTAGTATTAGAGCAGGTTCCTTTGGAAAAAAATTTATAACTTGAAGGTAGATCGGTGAAAGCATGATGGCTAGATCACATGAAGATTTTTATAAAAATAAGGCACCTTTGTTTGATAGGACAAATTATGATTTTTGGAGCATAAAGATGAGGATTTCTTTGATGTCTCTTAGATTCAATATTTGGCAAGCAGTTGTGGATAAATATGAAGAGCCACAGACACTTGTGACTACTCCAGTAGAAAAGAAGGCAAGTGAAAATAATGATAAAGCTTTAAATGCTATTTTATGTGGTTTATGTGAATCTAAATTTGTTAAAGTTATGCAATGAAAATCTACTCATGAGATTTTGGTAAAGCTTTAAAATATTTATAAAGGTGATGGAAAGGTTCAACAAGCTAAGCTCTAGACTTTTAGAAGATAGTTTGAGAGTTTAAGAATGGAAGAGGAAGAAAATATAACAAGTTATCTTTTGTGAGTTGATCAAATAGTTAATCATATTTAAGGCCTTGGAGAAATGTTAGAATAATCAATGGTGGTACAAAAGGTTTTGAGATCTCTACCAATGAGATATGATGCAAAGATTTTGGCAATCAAGGAGATGACAGATCTAGCCAAGCTAAAGATGGATGAACTACATGGTATTCTTATTGTATATGAGATGTGGAATAAACAAGAGAAATCCTCAAAGATGGAAGTTGTTTTCAAGACATCAAAGAAAGACAAGGCTAATATTCAAGAATCAAGTGATAGCTCTAGCGATGATGAAGATGATAATGGATCTCTATTCATCTATAAGACAAAAAAGGGCACATGTAAATATCAAGAAAAATTAACTTTTAAATGTTTTAATTATGGAAAGATTCGACATTTTGTAGCTAAGTGCCTAGATAAGAGTAATGGTGACAATGAAGAAGGAAGGTCTACATATAAGAAGAATTTCAAAGGCAAATTCAAGAAGGGATTTGAGAAGAAGAGTTTATACTCTAAATATCCTAGCTCAGTTGAAGATAGTGAAGTCAATGATTTAGATAAAGAAGAGATTATATTCATGACCGTACATGAAGATGCCTCCACAAGCAAAAGTAAAGATGATCAAGAAGAAGAACAAGATGAAGCTGAAGTGAATTTGGAAGGAGAACTCATTTTTGCCTTAGAATAATAACAAGCTCTTGAGAAGAAGACTTGAAGACTAAGCTCCAGATTGAGAAAAATGAAAAGGAGTCAAAGAAAATAATTGAATATCTATAAGCACGTATTGAAGAAGCCAAAAAGACTGAAGTAGATCTAACAACTCAGTTGCAAAAACTAAGTGAAGAATGTGAAAGTTGTGTTATTGAAATTGCTTCTTTAAAAGTAAATCTTGAGAAAACAAATAAAGCAATCAATGATTCAAAATTTGAGAATAAAATTGATATATTAAATAATATATTAGAAAGTCAAAAATCAATATCAAATAAGATAGATATCATATTTGAGAAGAAAAAGAGCTATGTTAAAACTCTTACAACAAAGGAAACAAAAATGAAAGAAGTTAAGAATATAGAGGACATCTCAAACAAAGAGGGCTGGAAGGAATAGAGATACAAAAGGAAATTAGGTCAGAGATACACAATAGATATTATTTTTATGGTTATTATTTTTATTGTAATGGATATGGTCATAAGAAAATAGAATGTCAGAAAAGGGCTATGAATTTTAGAAACAAGAAGGAAACTCATGTAGAGTCAAGTAAAAGCCACAACTCCTTTGCTCCTGTATCATGATTTGATGAAGAGGCCATAATATATTACAAGTGCAATAAATTTATACACATATCTTGATACTATAGAAGTGTGTTTGAGTCAGTCAAGAAGGACCAAAGTTTCAAGGCTCCATTCATTAAGAAGAAAGCTCAAATAGGTTCATGGCAGAAGAAATAACTTGAAAAATCTATGTTGGTTCAAATAGCTTTGCATGCAATAAATAAAGAAAAGCCATGGTTCATTGATAGTGTATGTTCAAGGCACATGATATGGGACATGATCAAGTTCATAACCCTAAAGAAGATCAATGGTGGCATAATGAAATTTAGAGATAATACTACTACCAAAATTGATGGAAAAAGTACACTAAGTTTGGATAATGGTAAAACTAAGACTAAAAATGTTCTGTATGTAGAAGGTCTTAAGTATAATATTTTGAGTGTAATTCAAATATGTGATTAGGGACACACACTAAAGTTTTTGTATAAGGTTGTGAAATTAAGAGAAAAGATTTAGATGTGTTGGATGTAGATTGTTAGAGAACATGAAATAATTTATATATGTTATCAGATATCAAAGTTCAAAGATGTTGTTTGATTCAAATTGAAGAAAGTGCATTATGACATAAGAGAATGGGACACATAAAATTTTGACAATATTGTCAACATCAGTGAAAAGCAAGTAGTCAAAAATATTCTAAAGATTACAAAGCCCTCCAACATGCTTTGTGAACCATTTCAGCTTGGAAAGTAGGTCAGAAGATGGTTCAAGATAAAAGAATACTCAACCACTCAGATGTTAGATCTTGTTCACACTAATTTATGTGGACCTATGAGAACTCAAAGTACTCAAGGTGAGAAATATTTCATGTTGCTCATTAATGATTTTACACATATGACTTGGATAATATTTTAAATAAAAAATCAGAAGCTTTCAACCACTTCAAAGCATTCAAGACTTTTTTGGGGAATAAAATTGATTTGAAGATCAAGTGCCTAAGATCAGATTAAGGAGGAGAATTCATGTCAAATGAGTTTATTGAGTATTGTGAAGACCATGGGATAAAGAGACAACATTCAATATCTATAACTCCATAGCAAAATGGAGTAGCTAAGCAAAAAAATAAAATAGTTTAGGAGATGGCAAGGACAATGATAAATGGATCCAAGATATAGAATAAATATTAGAGAGAGGTAGTAGATACAATAGTGCACATCCAGAATAGAATGTTGTTAAGATTCAATAGTGACAAGACTCTCTATGAGCTATGGAAAGATAAATTAGCTACAGTTGATTACTCCGGAGTTTTTGGTAGTAGATGCTTCGTAAAGAGAATTGATAAAAAATTGAGTAAGTTTGAATCTAGAATAGATGAAGATATATTTATTAGATATTATTTCAAAAATAAAGCTTATAAATGTTATAACAAAAGAATAAAGAAGATTATTGAAAGTACAAGTGTTAGGATAGATGAATATGTAGCACAAGATCAAAATTTGATAGGAACAAAATGGGTATACATTAATAATTTGAATGAAGATGGCAAAGTTATTAGAAATAAATCAAGGTTAGTATGTAAAGGATATGCTCAAATTGAGGGTATAGATTTTGAAGATACTTTTACACCAGTGGCAAGGCTAGAGGCTATTAGAATATTTTTTTGCATATACACTATTTAAATATTTCAAAGTGTTTTAGATGGATGTCAAGTTTACCTTCCTAAATGGGAATCTAGAAGAGGAGGTCTGCATTGAGTAGCCTGAGGAGTTTATTTTCTCAAATGATAGTAGCCATGTATGTAAATTAAAAAAAAAAAACTATATGGATTGAAACAAGCTCCTAGAGCTTGGTGTGCAAGACTTGATAAGTACGTACAAGATCAAGGTTTCAAGAGAGGTTTTGATGACATTAATCTATACATCAAAATAGAAGGTGAGCATTAATTGATTGTTGTGGTATATGTTGATGACATAATTTTTGGAGGAAAAATTGAAAAAATGATAAAAGAATTTTTTGATAATATGCAAAAATAATTTGAGATGTCTATGCTTGGAGAATTGTAATTTTTGTTAGGGTTACAAATATTTTAGTCAGATAAAAGAATTTTCATATCTCAAAATTGGTTTTGAAGATTGTGCATCGGTTGACACACCGATGAGTACAGGGGAAAAGGTGAGTAAGGATAAAGATTCACCTATTACAGATCAATATTTATATAGATCTATGATTGGTAGTCTTTTATATTTAAAAACATCAAGGCTAGACATTATGCATGTAATAGGCATGGTTGCAAGATATCAAACAACACCGAATGAGAGTGATGTTTAGTTGGTGAAGAGAATATTTAGCCATGTCAAGGGGACATTAGATTATAGATTGTGGTATCCCATAGATAGAGATTTCACTTTGGTTGCTTACATAGATTTAGATTGGGCAGGTTGCTTGGATGACAGAAAGAGTACAAGTGGAGGAGCTTTCTTCCTTAGTGATAAGTTAGTATCATGGCTAAGTAAAAAGTAGAATTTAGTATAACTTTATTTAGCTGAAGTAGAATATATTGCAGTTATATTGTGTTGTACTCAAGTGCTTTGGATGAATCAAAATTTGGAAGATATCAAGGTAAAATATGATGAACCTATTTCTATTATTTGTGACAACACAAGTGCTATTAATATTTCTAAGAATCCAGTGATGCATTCAAGAATAAAACATATTCTATCAGATATCACTTCTTGAGAGAGCAGGTTCAAGATCAATAGGTTAAGATGGAATATATCAGTACTATAAAATATATTTTAGATATTTTTACAAATGTACTACCAAAAGACACATTAGAGTATCTACAAGAGAAGTTGGGAGTAATTTCTTTTACTTTCTACCATTGAGGATCAGCATTAGTTGAGGGGGAGCTAAATTTTATCTCTAAGATAGGCCCTTTTCCATTGATGTCAAAGTTGGGGAAGAACAAAAATAAGTAAAAGAAATAGGTATAGGAATAGGTATAAGAAATAGGTGAAGAACAGGTACAAGGAACAAGTACAAAAATAAGTGAAAAAATAGGCACAAGGAATAGGTACAAGATGCTAAGTAAGGGGGAGTTACTATATGTGCAAGTTGGCATGTGCAATACAGGTTTCAAGATGTGGTAGTTTCAATTTGAGAATATCATCAATGACAAATAGGGAGATTGTTGGAAATATTGTCATTAATGTCAAAGGTCTAGCATTGGTGATAAAGGCCCTCTAGCATTTATTGTCTAAAGGTGTTTTTAATGTTCATATTCTGGCTAAAAGATGTTGATATTTATTTAATATTAATGAATATATTTTTGGTTGCATAAAAGTCAAAAGAGGGTGCATGGAGAAGTCAAAAGAGTCACGTGGTAAAGACAAAAGAGGAATGGGACACATTTTCCCATAAAGAGTCAATCTTGAGGAATTTCAAGAGTCACCAAGTGAAGACAAAAGAGGAAGGGCACAATTTTTCATGAAAAGACACTTTGAGGAATATGAGAAGTCACCAAGATAAAGACAAAAGGGGAAAGGATGTATTTGCTTATGAAGTGTCACCTTGTGATTTTTCAAATACAAGGATTCGAAGGGTCATGCAAATGTGGTGCCATTTTTCATGAGGAGTGAAAGGTCATAAAGGGGGAATGCCAAAGGTCATTTGGAAAGCTATAAATAAAGGTTTGAGTATCCATTTGTCATATGCAAGAGTGCATGGTTTAGTAATTGTTTTATCTTTAGAAAAGAAAAGAGAATAGAAATAGATAATGTAGAGTTATATCATTTGTTGAGAAAGCAATATTGAGAGATAGTTGTGTTTTATATACAAGAGGGGTTGGTGCTCCTGTGGGTTGGTGCTCACAAATAATTATTGTGTTAGTGCTCAACAAAGGGGTTGGTGCTCTTGTAAGTTGGTGTTTTCAAACTTTGTAATGTGAGTTGGTGTTTGTTCATATACTTAAGATTATTTTCCATGGTTTTTCCCACATTTGGTTTCCACATAAAAATATGCGCTCTCTCTCTCTCTCTCTCTCTCTCTCTCTCTCTCTCTCTCTCTCTCTCTCCTTATGTGGTGCTTATTATTATTTTAGTTTTATTGCATATCTTGAATGTATGGTTAAGTGGAATTTGATTAAGTGAAAGTTTCTAAGATATATAATATACTGATTCACCCACCCTTAGTAGATCCTATGCTTAATAGATAAAACACACACTAAGGTAAATTTAAATCTCAAAGGTTCTTTTCATCTCTCTTGTGGCTTATGCCTTAAGTTTTTAGAATTGTGTGACTCAGTTGTGGTTTTTGAAACATGTAATAGATAAATAATCTATGGAAAGTTTCAGGTAGTTTCGGTACAAAGTTGTATGTGTTGGAATCTGTTTGTGGCTTGATATTGGGGCCTACCCCATCACTTCACACACTGTAGTGATAAGGGTGTTGGGTGCTTAGCCAGTATATACCAATTAATAGATATTATACTCAATCAAAAAATAGAGTTTTGGTTTCTCCCATTATTAATGAATTCTAATTAGGATAACCAAAGGTGATTTTTTTTGCTAGGTGATGAAATCCTAATCAAGGTTTATGTTAATGTTTTGATGAATTAATTGGTGTAAGTGGTTTGGTCTATGTGTACAAAAAAGTGAGGTTATGATTGATTTACTAATTAATTAAGCTAAGTGACTTAATCATTTAAGCAATCAATGGATGAAGGTTGATTTTAAACCCAAAAGGAAATTTAAATTTCTTTAAATGAGTATAAGACAACAAAAATGCACCAAAATGTAACAACAAAATCAAGAAAACAATAGGGTCCCTCTGGGCATGCTAGAATTTTTCACTATGTTTTGTGTTTATTTTTTTTTTCTTTTTAAAAGATAAGTAAAACTTTAAATAAAGGTAAGGTTTAGAAGAACCTAGATTTGGTTGTGTGCTCATGATCCAGTCGATGTAGAAAACTCATCCTTGGCTTGGAAGGATGACTTGCAATAAGAAAGAAGCTAGAAATGGATTGATTAGTAAGATAGGTGGGTGAATTGCCTAGAAAATGATAGATTTAAGAAGTACTAGACTTCACTGGAGGGTTTTCAATCCACTCTTTAAACAAGTTAAGTTTTAGAAAATGAAAATAAATGTGTTACATAAAGTAATAGAAATTACTCAATCACAATGAAAGAAATGATTCTTAAGAGAAAATAAGTAATTTTAAAAAAGTAATTAACTTGTTTAAAAATAATGTTAAAATGCTTAAAATTGATTCAAAAATTAGTTTAAGACCCTGTGTTATGACATAATAAAAAAAAAGATTTTGGGTGAAGGTTGATGGGTGGATTTAGCTTGCTTTTTTTGTGAAAAATAATTACACAGTGACTGATGCTGGTCAAGGGGTGACCAATGTCTATTACTTTGGTTCTGGTTTTGGGGTGAATAGGTTCTCAAGGATATCAAACTCAAGGGTTTGCATACTTAAATGGACAATAATATTAGTGGGTGTTTGGTGTGGAAGGAGTGTTTGGAGCTATAGAACTCCAACACAAGAGATGGGAAGTGGGTACACACACTAATACTACTAAATATTATATAATTGAACTCAAAACAACTACAAGATACTTAGATTTTCATGTTTGTTATCTAGAGAAGTCCTAAATTTGAATGTAAGTTACTTAAGAACTTTGAATAATGTAGATAAAGTGATGGTGCTTGAGTCCTTCATATTGAGGTGCTAAAATACTTTATTATCTTTGGGTTGGTTCTTTGGTCCACTGGGAAGCTTGGATTCTATTGAGAGTTTTTATTCTCACTCAAAAGTTTTAACTTCCTGAGAAAAGGTCTTGGGGTTACTTTAAGCAATTGACATCGATTCTAGTTAACCAATGTTGATCGAGGGGTGACCAATGTCAGTCAAGGGAGACATAGTCAAATTTGCAAAAAATAACCATTTGCACTTAAGTTTGACCATTAAGACCAATGAAAGTGGTCCAAGTTTATTTAAGGCAACATAGGTATGCATGAAGAAGAGGTCTAGGAGGTTAGGGGATTAAATGCCAAGGTGGGAAATAGTCTTAAGGCTAGATGTCGATCAGTTAGCCATGGGTTTAGGTGGGGTGAGGTGTAAATAGGATTATTAACTTAATTAAATAATTAAATTAGTTAAATGAGGTAAATTGATGTTATTAAGGGTTTTAATAAATATCCTAACCCAAGGGTCATAAGGGGGTATTTTACAATAACTAGAACTGTGTGGTGTAGTTTTCTAGTGTCTACACCCCTGTACCTTTGTTACCTCTTTGCCATTTGAATATGACATCCCTTATTATATCTTGACATTTGAATATGTTATTCTTGATTTTATAGACATTTGAATATGTCATCCTTTGTTTTATGTTGACATTTAAATATGCCATTCTTATTTTTATGCAAATTTGACTAAGTCACATCCCTTCAATTGTGCAGAATTTGAACATGTCCCTTGTTTGAGGTCTCCTTGGACCATTGATTTTTAATTTAATTTTGAGTGATATTGTGTGTGTGCTTTATTTCTTATTGAATTTGTACTGTTAATTTTTATATGTTTCCATGATATACATCATGCATCTTAGGACTTGGTGTGATTACATTCTTTGTGATTCAATAATATATCTACCTAGACATGTTCCTTATACATGGTTCATACATAGATTATACATTTTACCTTATCCTTTTGAGGTAAGGTTACTACTAGTTTATACTTCCCCTCACCTTAAAAGGGGGCATATTAGTAGGGGTAAGTCATAGAGGCATGACCTTCACATATTCATCAAATTCAGATATATAATGGGGGCATGTTTTAGAAACATGTTCTTCACACTCACACCAATTCACAAATTCATATTGTAGTGAGGGCATGTTTTAAAAACATTTTAGATTTACTAGGGGCATGTTTTAAAAACATATTCTCCACACTTATTCAATATTCAACAAACCCAAATTACAATTGGGGCATGTTTTGGAAACATTTCTTCACATTGGCACTTGTATTAGTCTTCAAACTTCTCCATATATAGTGGGGACATGTTATGATAAGCATTTTATCCACACTTGTTTAAATTCCAAATTCACTAAATCATAATTATATGATTCATATATACATACGTGGCATAATTCTATACATTGGTACCATTGTTATACATAGTTTCAACATGAGACATATCTAAAGTGCATATGCTATGTAACGTGAAACTAATATTACAAAATCAAATTAGTTTCATATTTCAAATATTTTTTATGGGCTGTCATCAACCACTAGGTTGAAATTTTATGGACCATATTGATTCAATTTACTACAATAGTTGGTTCACTTTTTTTATGGTTAGGGTGATTAAATCACTCAATCTTTCCAATTTTATAGGTTGGACTTGATTGCATTATCCAACCTCACCAAATTTATAGTGTGAGTTGACTTGGTTCACTTACACTCACTAGATTATAAGTATGATTGGGTTGCATGGTTGAGCTACTCTCAACTACTAGGCGGCAACTCACATTTTCTCCAAGGTATTGGGGCATGCATCCTCCAATCTTCTTTTATCCTTTTATATATATGCACCTCTTCACATTTTTACATTTGTCCTAATCTTCGCTCTAAGCATTTATTTTACTTTAAACTAGAAATTTCATTACTATATTAAGTGGGGGGGGGGGTGAATGTAGACACTATTTTTGAATTATATAGCACTTCAATCCCATACATGTTACAAATACATATCATGGATGTAAATTTAGCTTCTATACATTTTCTATTGTCAAAAGGCTTGTATCCACTCTCTCTATGCTTATTTATTGTCTTTTAGTTTGATCAATGTCCTCATGCCTTATATCTTGCCCAAAATTCTATAAACCTAATTATCTTCCATCTACGCAAGTTATAAACATGTGCTTACTTTTCTACTTCCTAGGCACTTATGCGCTAGTAAGATGCATATGTCGATGTAAGTGTCCCGACCTGACATAAGTGTCTAGTGACCTAAAGTTAGCCGATTTGTAAATGAAATGTATATTGATGGTTGGTGTAGTGATTTTATGTGAGATATTATCTAAATAGATTGGTATAAATACAATATTAATTCTCATTCATACCTCACCCTGCACACACCTAGAAACTCACAAGGAAAAATACCAAAAACATACAATCGAGCATTCAAGTGAGCAAAACTTTCTTATTTTCTCCTATTTACATATCAATCATATGGACAACACATATACAGGTGTGAAGTAATTAAAGAGTTTTCTATGAGCCACATTTGCCAAGTTATAATTAGGTCACTATTGTACTTGCTTATCACATATTGCATGATTCACACATAAGCTGAAACATGGGGGAAAAATACATAAGTCAGAGGTTCTTTTAGAAGTATTTTATATGTAAGCAATGCTCATTGAAAGGAATGTTGTTTGGGGAAATCGACACCATGTGCCCACTAACCTATTTTTCTCACAACCACTATGAAAATGAAGAACTAAGGTTTTATTATTTAATAAAGAGTGTGACAGATCATGACCCAGATCTGAATGCACCAAAGTGAAGGTGATATAAAATCTAGAAGAATTTAAATGGTTGCATCTGGTTTCAGTAAGTATTATGTACTTGACACCTACATCTGATCTAGATAAAAACATCCGCACAACTGTCCTAGGTAGACACAAGTGTCTATGGCTACAGAGGTTTAATTTCTAGAATAAAAAGACTGATCTATAATCTAGATCGAGTTTATTTTCTTCCTATTCCATATCTATATTTGTATTAACATTAGAAACAACTAAATATTTTATTTCATTATCATTGTAATATATAACACAAATGTACTTTATACTTTTAACATATCTCAACATAATAAGTTTAATATATATTTTATCTAAATTTTATAATTAATTACCCTGCTTTAGAGATAGTCTACCATCCTTGTACCCTAAGTTATTTCTACCCTTTTAATCTTGAATTCTTTGATTTAGATTTTAAAATTAAATAGTTATTTGAAAATGAAATTAAGTTTTATTTTTAATTATTCGGTTTAAGTTTAGTATTTTTTTGGTATATATATATATCTTTCTTTTTTAAAAGTTATCTTAAGTTTTTTGTTTTTTCATTTTTTTAAATATTTTTATGTTAAGTTTTTTCCATAGTCTTGATTTATTAAAAAGTGTTTTTTTTGGATTAAATAGTTTTGTGTAATGGTATTAAGTTCAATTTGTAGTTTTAGCTCCTTTTTCATGGGTAGATTATTATTAATATTATTTGGATTTGTGTTTTTTTAATTTAAACTTTGTTTTTTAGTTTATGTTAAGATTCTTATTACGTGGTATGGTTATAAGTTTTTTATTTGGGTTTTTTTTATTAATTAAGTCTGATAAATAGTTTTTAGGTTTAGATTTAAAGTTTTATTTTATTTTTAGATTTTTATTTTTCATTTAAGTTATTTTATTTATATTTAAGTCTTTTTTTAAAGTTTTAGTCTTTTCTGTCTCATTATTTTCATAAAATTGTGAGTCTATAGTTCATCAATAAAATAGCCATATTTTCGTCCAATGTAGGGTCATTTTGAGTTAAGTCTTTTTTTTTTTTGGTTGAAAACATTAAATAAAATTTTAAAGGTAATATTCAATAACACATGAATGATGTATGATCTTCAATGTAATAGATATATTCTTTTGAAATCCAAACTTCCATATAGTGGGAGGGTAATATATAGTTAGTTAGTGTTTGTAGTTCCTTTCCTTGTATTCATATTAGGGGGGAATATTAGGAATAGTCATTTAGTGCTTCACATTATTAGGCTTTATTAATGCGTTCAATTTTTTTTTTGAGTTACAAAGGTTGTAATACCAAATCACAGAGATAGGATAGGCTTGTGAGTAATAATAAGAGAGAGATTGTAGGAGATAAGAGAGAGATTTATGGGATACAAGATTAAGACTTGAATCCTATTTTATAGGAGCAAGCATTTGTATAAATAACTCTCGCTTATTTCAATAAAATTAAGTGATTAATTGTGATCGACCAAAAAAATTATGTTGTGTATATTTGTGAGCCTTCGATTCTTCACCATTATGGGTAATTCCCAATATTATTTTAAGGCACAAAGATTCAAGATTTGATAGATAGAAATATCATTGATGTGGGGAAACCTATATACAATTCCAAGGCACAACTGAGTGAAATCAAAGCAATGAAAATATTCAGTGATCATTTTCCTACACATAAAACTAATGAGACAAAAAATAGCTTGGGAGTGTATTATGCAAACAATGCACACCTTTCACTAGCTTCTTATCATTCTCATACAAAGGCACCACATCTTTTTAATGGCACCATTGGTACCTACCATACTTCAGTGCCCTTTAGGCCACTCATCATAGTTACAAAGCATGAGATAGTAGATGATGATTTGGATTTAAACTCTTTTTTCATTTGAGCACACATTGATCACTAGATTATTTAGAGTGTCATGATTGATAACAACTCAAGTGTGAATAGTGCACAATCACACTTTTTAATCATCTTGGATGCACAAATTAAAATTTGCTTCTTACAACCATGGTTATAAGAGGATTCAATGGTCACATTCAGAGCTTCATTTATGAGATTACATTACCATTACAGGTTGGTCCAACACATATGTCCACTAGGTTTATAGTATTACCTAGTGCAAGGGTCTTAGATTTATTATTGGGGTGACCTTAGATTCAATAGATTCACACAATTCCTTCTACAATTCACAAGTGTTTAAAGTATATTTATGCTAATGAGGTCATTACAATTTAGGGTATCTATTTAACCATTTTTATAAATAAATATGAAAGAGTATTCTAATCAAGCAAGGAGTAAGCTACTCTAAAAAATAAGTTAATTAAATAGATTTAGATTCTATTGACATTCTGATAAGATATACTAAATCTAAGAATATGCTAAATACAGGAAATATAAAATTCAATGTTTTGATAATAACAATGTAAAAAATATAATATAATTAGCTTATACATTAATGCATAGGTGGGTTTCAGTAGTGCAAGTGTAGGAATAGACTTGTCTAAAGATCTAGTTCTAGTTCTCAGATTTTGAATATTTACTTTCTATCAGTCTGGACACTTATGTCACCCTGTGGACACTAGCATCAATGCTAGTTTTTTTATTATACCATTATTGTATTGTAAAAAATATCGACTCTTTTCTCTAAATTCCATCTGTGCATGTTAGGATTTAATGTTGAATTTTAGATTCTCTATTTAGATCATGCACACAAGTTCTCGATATCAGTCTTTTGTTAAAAACCTTAGATCCTCTAATTTAGGCATGCCACTTTGAAAAACATGTATTAGTGGGATCAAGTGAAGTTGATTTGACCTCAAATACCCCTCTATTAATAAATGATGTCTACATAACAATTACTCTAAAGAGGTCCTAAGACATGTATATTTTTCTTCTATGTGTGTGTTAAAATAACCAACAAAAGGCAATTATATACTTTTTAATATGAATGATAGCTTAATAAATAAATTAATAGTTATAGAACTTAACTTATTACTCAAATAATTCAAGAAATAAATAAATGACACATTACATAATTTTATGTGAGAAAACCTCAATGAGGTATAAAACCCATAAAGTTATTCTATTCTTTCAAACATTTATAGACCCAATAAATCCTTTCCAACTCACTTCTTCTCTTTCAAAAATTCTTTACAAAATACTTGAGGCATTCCAAAATAATTCACATTCTTGTGATTTGATTAAAAAATTATAATTCCTTTAGAAGGTGAATGAATATTTTTAACCAATTGATTCATCTTTTTACCTAATCAATATAAAATATAAGTTTTACATGTGCACAAGTTTTGAATAAGTTTTATTGTATTAAATAATAAATATATTATTTATTATTTATTAAATAGAACAAAGTGGGCCACAAAGGTATCTTATAGATATTAATGTTCCAACACTCCACTTAATGTTTAGTGAGGATACATGCCATAGTCACATTTTTATACAAAAATAATTACCATCCATAAACCATCCACGATGAGTTTAGGGTAACATGTAACATTTGAAGGATTTAAAACACCTTCATCATGCCAATATCACATTTTTATATAAAATGAATTAGAATCCATAAAATAGATAGGGTGATTTAGGCTAGCATGATAGTGGGACTACATCCCATAGTTTCTTATGGATAAGCTTATAAGCATTTGGATCCATTTATCACATACTAACCTCTATTACAAAACATGCTTGATTATTAGGTACACTATAAACTCACATAAAGTGAATTTTACATAAAAATCACATAAGGTAGCTTTTTACAATACTTTCATAGTAGAAAAAATATAGAGATGAAAAAAATATATGACTATTAGGAGGTGACATTGTCATACACACTCCCCCTTAATGTCAATTCTGAGAGGCCCAACATTATTTTGAATTGTAGTAGTTTGTAATACATAGTGGTTATGTAAAGATATATGTCACTTGACCATCCGTAAGAAAAAATACAAATCAATATCATCATTGAGAACTTTTTATTGGATAAAATACACATAAAATTCAATATACTTTATTTTTTGGTGTTGAACTAGATTTTTTTTCCATGGCTATACAACTTTGATTGTCAAAGAAAAAATATATTTTGAGAAACATTTATATTGAGTTCTTACAACAATATTTACCACATAAATTTTAGCAACTTCTATGTGATAGCTCTTATACCATACTTAAAACATATCCAAAAATAAATTTATAATATCACAACATGGTTAGCATCATAGTAACAAAATATAAAAAGACAAATGATGACATATGTTTATCTGTGGTACAACACATTTTAAACAATCAAGTCATATTTTAGTTAAATTAATTCACTACTTTGATTACTAAGTAACACACATAAATCATTTTATGCAATTCATTATTAGACATCTCTAATATTGACAAGATGGACATCACCAAATTTCATGTGATGCACATAAAATTTCACTACTAATTTAATATTAAGCTAGCTAAATATTAGATATCTTATTAGAAATAAATCTTTTTTTATAATTTGAATCTTAAAACTTTATAAACTTAATATATTTTGTTTTATTTTTAAATGATCTATAAATGGATATAACAAAATATTGGGTCTGTTTATAACCTCTCATATATCAAATATAGATAATTTTAGCATGATATACAATCATCCATTCAAAAATTTATAAAGACTAAAATAATTATTTTCAAACATATTTGAACTTAATTCTTAGTAAAGTAAATTACGAGGAGCCAATTAATAATATAAACTCAATTTACACTTTACATTTTATAACATATCTTTTTATCAAATGAAACATCTAAGCATGTTAGCATGAATTTTCCCCACTTATCAAATCAAAACATCTTACTAATTAAAACACAAAATATCCTTTCTTATTGAGTATGATCTTCTTACCAAAGGAAATAACTAAATATGATTATCTTGTCAAATGAAACACAATCTTATGTATATAATACATTTCAATCTTTCCATCACATTGAACTAACACCCTCAAATCATTAACATATCTAAATGTGTTTTGAGTAGTTTTTTCCTTTACAAAGTACATTTTTTTTGAAAGTAATAGAACCCTCATTTATATGCATAGCTTTCCTTAACTAACTCATGAATTGAAAATAATTATAAATTTAGTCATTTTGAAAGAAATTTAATGTCTACATATTTTATTCATTTTCTTATTTAAGATCAATATCTCTATTGTAATATAAATATAATTAGCATTTTGAAAGAATCAAACTAAATAGTCTTTCTAAATAATACCATTACAGTTTTATTAAACTATTATAATAGAAAATGATATGCCATACATGTATTTTAGTGTAGAAAAATAAATATATAAGATTATCTAAAAAATGAGTTCTTTTTGTAGGATTGGATTACAAAGATTGTTAGTCAAACAATAGTAATGTAAATACAAAGAATGTTTAAAGAACTAATAAGATAGGCCAACCTATTCCAATAGGGTTTTAAAATAATAATGAAGAATAAATGAAAGAAATCAAATAACCTTTACCTTTCTAAGTGATTCTACCATCCAAGAGTGGCTCCAAATGTGTTTTTCCCCTTGATCTAGTATTCTTGTCTTTATCAATAATGGATGTCAAGCTCCTCCATAATCTCAAGACCACTATGCATAACCTAGGATTAAGATAAGAAATCTCTAATTTGATTATCAATTAAAGCTAACCTATTGAAAATAAAGCATTTATCAAAACACAAATGTATTATGGAGAGAATCCTACATTATAAATTTACATAATTTAAGCTTAAAAACGAGGTGAGAGGCCTTCTATTTATAGATTTTTCAAATGGGTTAGGATAAACCATGATCATCCATCTCAAGATCGAAATGTTTGGCCATGAATTAATCTAATATTTGTAATTAAATATATAAATATCCACATAATGATTTGATAGGAAGGGGCATTAATGAGGCATGGGTGCCCATAAACCTGATATTTTTTACATTTATGCCTTATGGATGCCACCCCATAAGCCCCATAGATCATGTCACTAGGTGGCACAGATATTGAGAATAAATTTCCTATAATGAAATAATCAATAACCTCCATGGAAAAATCCACTTAAGCTCTTGATTTAAATTAATTAGATTAAACAAGATTAATCAATTTTAATGCAATTCTTTGGAAACTGGTGCACAATTAATCAAAATGATCAAAAAATTATATTATTGGGTCATAATTTGACTCAGGAGGAATTAGAAGGTGATGTTAGATATGCACAAAATATTATCTAATTTAGGATATTTTTGACATAAAATAATAAAGGTATGTGACATGTACTAATAAATTAGAAGAAAAGAGTGGTCTAAGGCACAACAAGGTGAAATCATCATTTTGACTCAAAATAAATTGATCAAAGTTAGAAATTACATAAAATGCATTGTCCCATTTAGGGATACATTAGACTAAATCAACACTTGTATATGATAATCTCAAACCATTTAGCACATTTTTGTTGGAATAATTATCATTGATGTCAAAGGAATTGTAACAGATATGAATGGAAATGTCAAATGGAATTGTTGCTAGAAGTAAATAAAAGTGTTCAAAACTAAACAAAATTGTTACCAGAAGTGAATGAAATTATAACTGGAAGTGTTACTAGAAGTGAACGGAATTATTGCCAGAAGAGAAGGAAAATATCGACGGAAATGTTAACAAAGTTTTCAATGAAAATGTTGATAGAAATGTCAATGGTCACATTTTTTGGTGAAGAAGTGTCTCTCGGAATGGATGCCCCTCTTGGGAAAATGTTTCAAAGGCTATAAAAGGATAGATGAGTAGATGAAAAAAATAAGATGAACAAGCACTTGAAATATATTTTATATCATTCAAGTCTAAGAGAAGTGCGGGAGAGGAGCCAAAAATGCATTAAAAATCATTGAGAGAAGAAAGAGAGAATAGAAGGGTTCCATAATTCATTGAGTTAACAATATATCTACAATGGTAAGAAGAATTTTGTAAGGGGTTGGTGCTCCTATGAGTTAGTGCTCATGAATTAAAGCTGAGTTGGTACTTGGTGGAAGGGGTTGGTGCTCCTATGGGTTGGTGCTCACAAATTGTAATTGGGGATTGGTGTCTCCTGTAGGTTGGTGACTACAAATATTTGAAAATTATATTAAGAGAATCTCTCCATGGTTTTCTTTCAAAAGGGTTTCCATGCAAATCTATGTCTATTTGCATTGTGTGGTTTTGCATTGTATTCTTTAATTGCTTTGAATATATTAATTGTGGAGTAATTTGAGGTTTTGGATTTAAGATTAATATTTGAAATCTAAAAAAATATCTTATATTGATTTACCCCCTCTCAGTATAAGCTTGTGCTTAACAATTAGTATCAGAGCCGGTTCCTTCAATGTTAGCACAACTGCTAGAAGGTAGATCTTGGAAAACACATTTGGTAGGATCTCAAGTGCTGGATGGTTTCTCCACTAACAAGGCTCCTTTGTTCAATGGAACAAATTACGTATTTTGGAGCATAAGGATGAAGACTTACTTGATGGTACTAGGTTTTGATATTTGGCAATCAGTGGTAATATGATACAAAATGACACAAATTACACCAATGGATGCCACAAAAAAAAAGGCCAGTGAGAATAATGTGAAAGCTATGAATGTAATCTTATGTGAGATTTTATAAAATGAGTTTGTTAAGGTTATGCATTGTAAATCTGCAAAAGAGATTTGGGATAAACTCAACATTATTTATAAAGGTGATAGTAAGGTGAGAAAAGAAAAACTCCAAACCCACCAGAGGTAGTTTGAAAGTTTAAAAATGAAGAATGATGAAAACATTGCTGGGTATCTTCTTTGTGTCAATGAGATTGTTAATGTCATTCAAGGACTCAGAGAGAAAATTGAAGAATCTGTGATAATTCAAAAAGTCTTGAGATCCCTACCATTGAGATTTGATGTGAAGGTCTCCACCATTGAAGAAATGAAGGATTTAGACATGATGAAAATGGATAATCTCTATGGAATTCTTATGGCATATGAAATGAGAACCGAATCTGAGAGATAGTCGAAGAAGGAAGCACCTTCAAGGTCTTGAAGAAAGAGAAGATCAAAGAACTAGAGTCAAGTGAAAATTCAAGTAGTGAAGAAGATGAAAATGAAGCTCTATTCATTTGGAAGATAAAGAAAGGATAAGGCACATATAAAGGAAAGTTACCATTTAAATGATTTAATTATGGTAAAATTGGTCATTTTGCAGCCAAATGTCCACATAAAGGAAATAACGATGATGAGGGAAACAAACCAAAGTACAAAAGGGGATTCAAGCCAAGCACAGACAAGAAAATATTTGAGAAACAAAAGAAAAGCCTATAATCAAAGAGGTATAGTAGATCATCTGAAGAAAACAAAGAAAGTGATGTTGAGAGTGATAATGAAGATATTCTATTCATGGCTACAGAAGAAAATGCCACCACTATCAAAGATATTTTGGAGGAAGATGAAGACATGGAAGAAGAAGATGAAGTGAACCTTGAAGAATAAATTATTTGCACATTGGAGAAATGAAAGCATTTAAGAAGAAGAATCATAAACTAAAGTTACAGCTCCAAAAATATGAAAAAGAGAATTGAGAATTCAAAGCGAAGACATCACAAGTCCTTGAGGAATCAAATAAGGTAATCATTGATCTAAAAAATCAAATAAAAAAATTTAAACAAGTTGAGGGAGATTCGAGAAGTTAGCTACAAATTAAAGAAGAATAAAATAAGAAGCATGAGATCGAGATCATTGCTTTGAAAAAGGACTTAGAGAGAGCAAATATAAATAATCTAAATTTTGAAAAGAGCACCAAGGTTTTAGATGAGATCCTAGACCATCAAAGATAATTTTTTAATAAGTTAGGTCTTGGATATGGAAATGAAAAAGAATGTACTAATAAGACAAAAATCTATGCAAAAATTTGCAAGGATCGTATGAAGAATGAAAGCAAGAAGGAAAAAAACACCATAAAGACAAGCATTGTGCATAAAAAGGGGAAAGAAGAAAACACCATCAAGAGACCATATGCTCCCAGCTATACAAATGTGACCATGTTTGGAAGTTCCTTTCATGGTTATTGCTTTTATTGTAATCACTTCGGTCATAATATGGTAGACTACAAAAAGAAAGCAAGAGATAATGAAACAAGGAGTAAAGGCATTCATAATGTCTTTAATAGAAACTATAATTCATTTGCTCCCCTATCATACTATAATGAGGACGCTATTTTCTACTATAATTGCAATAATTATGGACACATAACACATTTTCGTAGAAGTGGGTTTAAATTCTCCAAATAGGATCAAATAAAATAATACAAAGGAAAAGAAAAAAGAACCTATGAAGATCTGGAAAAAGAAGTCAAAGGAAGCTAAACAAGATAAAGAAAAATCCATGCTTGTTCAAACAAAATTTCATGCACGAGATGAGAGGAAATAGTGGTATATTGATAGCAAATGTTCAAGACATATGACTAGAGATAAAAGCAAGTTTATCTCATTGAAGAAAGTGAATGAAGGTATAGTGAAATTTGGTGATAATGATACAACAAAAATCATCAAAAAAGGTACATTGAGTCTTGATAATGGTAAAACAAAAATGGAGAATGTTTTATATGTTGAAGGATTAAAACATAATCTCTTGAGTGTAAGCCAAATGTGTGATCAAGGACACACACTTAAGTTTTATGCTGAAGGATGTGAAATAAGGAAGGTAAATATGGGAGAATTAGTTGCAGATGCTCATAGAATCACAAACAACCTATACATGCTTGGAGAAATGAGAGGAGATAAATGTTGTCTGAGTCAAGTTGAAGAGAGTTGGCTATGGCATAGAAGGTTAGGGCACATAAATTTTGATAGTCTTGTGAAAATTAGCAACAAATAGGCTGTGTGAGATACACCCATGATAACAAAACCTTCAAGCACTCTATGCAAGCAATGCCAACACGAGAAGCAAACTGGAGCAAGGTTCAAAATGAAGGAATATTCAACCACCAAACCACTAGAGCTGATTCATATGGATCTTTTTGGTCCTACCAGAACTAAAAGCATGAAAGGCGAGAGCTACTTTATGTTTCTCATTCATGATTATACTAGAATGACATGGGTAGCCTTTCTAAAATAAAAATTAGAAGCATTTGAAAAGTTTAAAGCTTTCAAGGCATTAGTATAAAATGAAAAAGAGTTGAAAATAAAATGCCTAAAGTTAGATCGAGGAGGTGAGTTTATTTCAAATGAATTCATTGAGTTTTGTGAAGATCATATAATTAAGAGACAATACTCAACTGCAAGGACTCGACAACAAAATGGAGTGGTAGAAAGGAAAAATTGAACCATTCAAGAGATGGCTAGAACTATGTTGAATGAATCTAAAATATCAGATAGATTTTGGAGAGAAGCAGTTAATATAATAGTATATATCTTGAATAGAGGGCAAATCAGGATTAATAATGATAAAACTCCTTATGAATTATGGAAAGGAAGACCAGCTTCGGTCAAACATGTCAAAGTGTTTTGAAGTAAATGTTTTGTCAACAAGAATAAAGAAAACTTGGGAAAATTTGACTCAAGAGGTGATGAAGGAATTTTTCTTGGATACTCCATCAAAAGCAAAGCCTATAGATGTTATAACAAAAGGATACAAACTATTGTAGAAGTGCTAGTCTTAGAATAGATGAGATCATGAATCAGAAGGCAAAAGAAACTTCATAAGAGCCTCTAGAAATACCCAATATTGTAGAATAAGGGAAGGAAGAAAATATAGAAAAATTGAGTGAATCTGAAAGGCAAGACACCAAAGCACCATCTCACTTTGTTCAGAAGAATCATGCTAAAAGTTAGATCATTGGCAACATTGATGCTGGGGTGTAAACCAGAAGAAGAATTGTAAGTATACATGAGCATGTAAATTTCTCTTTGTTATCCAAGGTAGAGCCTAAGAATTTTTTTGAAGCTAGTCATGATAAACATTGGGTAAAAGCAATGGAAGAAGAGTTAGATCAAATTGAGAAGAAATGAGACTTGGGAACTTGTGCCTAGGCTAATGGATCAGAACGTTATTGGAACTAAGTGGGTTTTCTAAAACAAATTGAATGAAAATGGCCAAGTCACTCAAAATAAAGTAAGGTTGGTATGTAAGGGGTATGCTCAAGTAGAAGGGGTATGCTCAAGTAGAAGGTGTAGATTTTGAAGAGACTTTGCTCCTGTTGCTAGATTAGAAGTGATTCAAATATATCTTGCATTTTTAATATTCAAAAATTTCAAAGTCTATCAAATGGATGTTAAATCAAGATTTCTAAATGGCAATCTAAAAGAGGAATTTTACATAAAATAGTTAGGAGTCCTCTTATCAAAAAATAAGGATTATGTGTGTAAGTTGAAGAAGGATTTATATAGATTGAAACAAGCTCCTAGATCATGGTATGCTAGGCTTAATAAATACCTAAAAGACCAAGGATTCAAGAGAGGATATGCTGATAGTAATCTTTACATCAAAACTAAAGGAGATCACCAGTTAATTATTGTGGTGTATGTAGATGATATAATCTTTGGAGGAGATAATGAGGAAATGTCTAAGAGATTTGTTGAAGATATGAAAAAGGAATTTGAGATTTCCATGTTAGGTGAGTTGTCATTTATCCTTGGTTTACAAATATATCAATCCAATAAAGGAATATTCATATCCCAAAGCAAGTATGTGAAGGAGATGTTGAAGAAATTCCATATGGAGGAGTGTGCCCCTATTAGCACACCTATGGTTATAGGTATGAAATTGAGCAAAGATGATTAATCTATTAATATTAATCAAACTCTTTACAGATCAATGATTGGGAGTTTACTATATGTGATGGCATTTAGGCTAGATATCATGCAAGTAGTAGGTATGGTTGCACGATTTCAAGCAGCTCCAAAAGAAACACATTAGCAAGCCATGAAACATATATTTAGATATTTAAAGATAACCTTGGATTATGGGTTGTGGTACCCAAGAGGTAAAGACTTCACATTGGTAGTGTAGATGGATTCAAATTGGGTAGGTTGTGTAGATGATAGAAAAATTACAAGTGGAAGAGCATTCTTTCTTGGAGATAGCCTAGTATCATGGTTGAGTAAGAAGTAGAATTTTATATCTCTATCCATAGTAGAAGTAGAGTACATAGTGGTAGTGCTATGTTGTACACAAGTTTTATGGATGAAACAAACCTTGAAAGATATCAAAGTAGAGTATGATCATCCAATCTCCATATTCTGCGATAATACTAGTGTGATAAGTATTTCAAAGAATCCATTTATGCATTCTAGAACTAAGCATATCCCTATACAATATCATTTATTGAAAGAATAGGTGGCAAAACAAAAAGTAAAATTGGAATATGTTTCCACATCTAAACAGATGGCAGATATCTTCACTAAGCCACTTTTAAAGGAAATATTTGAGTACCTACAATAGAAGTTAGGAGTAATATCCTTTACTTCTACTCATTAAAAATCAAGAGAAGCATTGGTTAAGGGGGAGATTTTTTTTTTTTTTTTTTAGCTCCTTGAATGACCCTTTGCCATTGATGTCAAAGGGGGAGAATGGTAGTATGGGGAGTTATAACAAGGGGGAGTTACAAAAAAGAAGATGGGGAGTTATAAAAAAGAAGATATTTTTGGAAGATTGCCATCAATGACAAAGGGGGAGATTGTTGGAATAATTGTCATTGATGTCAAAGGAATTTTAATTGATATGAATGTAAATGTCAAATGGAATTGTTTTTTAAAGTAAATGGAAGTGTGTGGAAGTGAATGGAATTGTTGTCGAAAGTGAATGAAATTGTTTCCAGAAGTGAAGGGAAGTGTTGCTAGAAGTGAATGGAATTGTTGCCAGAAGTGAATGAAAATATTGACAGAAATGTTAACAAAATTGTCAATGAAAATGTCAATAGTCATATCTTTTGGTGAAGAGGTGTCTCTTGGAATGGACACCCCTCTTAGGAAAAGGTAGAAAAGGATATAAAAGGATAGTTAAGTGGATGAAAAAAATAAGATTAACAAACACTTGAAATATATTTTATATCATTCAAGTCTAAGAGAAGTGTGGGAGAAGAGCCAAAAATGCATTAAAAATCATTGAGAGAAGAAAGAGAGAAAAGAAGGGTTCTGTAATTCATTGAGTTAATAACAGATCTACAATGGTAAGAAGAATTTTGTAAGGGGTTGGTGTCCTGTGAGTTAGTGCTCACAAATTAAAGTTGAGTTGGTGCTTGGTGGAAGGGGTTGGTGCTCCTGTGGGTTGGTGCCCACAAATTGTAATTAGGGATTGGTGTCTCCTGTAAGTTGGTGCCTATGAATATTTGAATATTATATTAAGATAATTTCTCTATGTTTTTCTCTCGAAAGGGTTTCCATGCAAGTCTATGTCTATTTGCATTGTGTGGTTTTGCATTGTATACTTTGATTTAAATATATTAATTAAGGCATAATTTGAGGTTTTGGATTTAAGATTAATAGTCAAAAGCAAAAAAATATCTTATATTGATTCACCCCCCCTCTTAGTATAATCTTATGCTTAATAATTTTTAGTGATTTTGGCCTAAATTGTGCATTTGAGTAAGATTGATAATTTCAACACAAATAGTGTTAGGAATTGGATGTCTATATTTTTCTCCTATTTGATAAGGATTAGTGAGACATTCAAGTGAAGCAATGTAATTTTAAAGAAAAGAGTTTTCAAGAATAAATTTTGTAATGACCCATGATGCCCCCTCAAGAGGACATACTAGGATGAAAGAGAAGGGTGGACTCTTGAAAAGAGAGGGAAAGTGTGATCTTAACCTGTGGAATATATCACATCCAGATAAGCTAATGATTACACACATGGTTACCATCACTGAACAAAATATAATTAGAGGTATAATGGGCCCCAAAGATGGATGGAAATGAGAAGGATTCAATCCAAATGTATAAGTGACACACTTTAAATGCACCCAATTTGAGAGTGCAAGATGTGCACTTATGACATTGATCAATCGTGAGACAAGTTGCACACTAAAATATTACTATCATGGGAAAATTTTTGGAGAGCTTAGAATTAGAATAATAGGAGAATCATGGTCTCTAAAGAGATGATAATAATAACTAACCTAGTAGAGAATATTTGATCATGTTAAGATAGATGTGCCCCAGCACGGCTAATTTTGATCATTGATAAAGAATAAATAATGGTCTTGTCCCCATAGGGCTGATTTAGATTTGTGACTTGGTTTAAATGTTGTGCCTCATCATGGATAAATTGGCAAGTAAATAGCTCAAGAATATAAACTAAAACATAGATTAAATATGAGTGGGCATAAACATAGATACGATGGTATAATGTCTTAGATAATCCATAAATAACTAGACATAGAAGGATATAAAAAGAGATGAAAGAAATGAAAAGATAAGTGAATTTGGCCGAGATAACATGAGATATGTCTAGTAATCAAGCATTACCTATATAGTCCAAATAGACTTCAAACCAATATAGTTCACCCAAAATTTAGGAGAGAATGAAATGAGGGATGATGAAACCTGACGAAGAGTTGATTAGACTCATGATGTATGCAAAGAGATGCATGTCTAAACATAGAGTTAGGTGCTAGACCTATTCAGCCTAGTTTATGCATAGTGATCTTAAGATCTATTCATTGGAGTTGTGTTGATGTTAAGACTTGAATCTAGAGCAAAAAGTTCTTGTTATAGCAAAATAAATTAGGCAGATTAAATATGAAAAACTCATAATGACTTTTCATTTCAATTGTATAGAGCCAGTTCAAATGTGAATACCTATAACTAAAGAGAATGGTAAAAATGACCAAAATTAAATTTACATCTATTTACATTTGAACAAAAAATCAAAGACAAAGAAAAAGATAAACATAAATGAACCTAGCTTAAATCAAGATATGAACAATTAGGATTCAAGTAGAAACAAGAATTTTTAAAAATAAGAACAAGAATAACCTAATAACACAAGATCAAGATATAAATAATCAAGATCCATGTGGACCATCAATATGTTCTTGAAAAAAAATGATAAGAGCAAAATCAAATAGGGAAACACAAGACTAAGGTGAGACAAGAAGTAATAAAAGGAGAAAAGAAGAAGAAATAAATGAAGAGTCAAGAAATCACAAGAAAACACCAATAAAACTCAAATGAAAACCAAGTTAGTGTGGTTTAAAAATATTTTTTCATGCACATGTAGTAGAGGCTTTACTTCCACCACAAGTAACAAGAACAATGACACAAAGTTGTTGCATAATTAAAGAGGAATAACAAATAGTAAATAGGGGAAGAGAATAAAAAGAAGGGGTCGACTGAGATAACTTCAGATGTACAAGATAAATGGATGTTACCTATATAGTTCCATAGACGCATGTTCCAACATAAAATTCAGACCAAATGTAGTTCTGTAGGAAGTGGGATAAATCAAAAAAGGTGATGACCAAACATATGATTAATGTTGTGGAATAAAAGGGAAGAGATGGGCTCTTAAAATGATGAAAGCATATAAATCAAGATGACTTACAAAATGGCAAGAGTGTAAGGATAAAAATGTACAAAAGTGAGACAATGTTTTCATTCTTTTGTGGATCATTTTCTAATGTTTTTGGTGTTTTTTGGATAAAATATGTATTTTGGGGAACTAAATAGTAAAAAAATGCTCCTTTAAGAGTAGAAGTTCCAATAAACAACTAAGCTGGCTGTAATGACACATGCTTGTAAATCAGTAAGAGTAAGGGTCCTAAAAAGACAACAATGTTCACCAAAGAGCAAAAATAATGGTAGAGCAGTGTGTATCATCAAATCAATCTAAATAACTATGTGGCAGGCAAAGATCCTGAGCTAAAAATATGTCCTTGTTCACTTGTCTATAGAAGAAGCTATAAAATAATGTTCTGGTTGAATTATTTTGTAGAACTAGCATTGAAAGTGTTCATAATTCTGATGAAACATAATCAAGATCATAATTGGTTAAGGGACAAAAGTTTTTAGGTTAAAACAAGCCCAAGACATAATAAATAATATGGTTCTCAAAGAGAACAGTCCAAATAATAAGGTCCAATAAATGGATGGTCCAGGGTGGGATAAAGAATGAGGTTCTCGAGAAGAATGGTCCAAAGAATATGGTTTTAAAAGAGAACAATATAGGGTAGGATAAAATGTTTATAGAGTACCGATGGTCCAAAAATATTCACTTTCTACAGTCCTAAAAGTATTAGGGCTCATGTGAGAGTGGTTCAGGGTAGTATAAAAATTGTAGGATAAAATTACTTCAGCACAAGTTGCCCCCAAGTAAGGGGTCTTGTAGACAATGGATCAAAGTTGTTCATGCATAGAACCTCTTAAGGTGCATAATGTTCATGGGCTCTAGAATTTATTTACTATTTAGAGTAGCCAGTTGATATTCCCCTAATCCATAGTTCACCATGATAACATATGGTCCCAACCAATTAGGTTGAAACTTACCTTTTTTCTTACATTTAATGTTTGTGTTCTTTTGGTTCTCTTTCAAGACCAAATCACCAATATCAAACTCTTAGGGGAGAATGTGCTTGTTTTAGCTTCTCCATAATCTATCCTAATAAGACTTTAAGTTTTTTAATGTAACCAAATGCTTACCATCAAGAAGTTCTAGCTCTTTCAACCTTGAGACTCTATATTCCTCATCATCTTCAATATGCTTCAATGATATCGTAATGATAGCATCTCGATCTCAATTAGGATAATAACTTCTATGCCATAAACAAAAGAATATGGAGTGGATCCTATTGGGGTTTGATGACTAGTTTTGTAAGACCAAAAGGTAGGAAATATTTACAAGTGTTAATTATGACCAACATCATTAACAATCTTCTTTAAAATGGCTACAATGGTCTTGTTTGATGCCTCAACTTGTCTGTTGCCTTGTGGGTTATATGGGGTTAATTTCTTGTGCTTGATTTTGAATTTGTCACAAAGGTATTTGACATATCTATTTATAAATGATCCACCATTATTGGATATAAGGTGAGCTAGGATACCATATCGATAGATGATATGGTAATGAATGAATTTGGCTATTTTATCCTTGGTGACATAAGTGAGAGGAATGACCTTAGTCCACTTATTAAAATACTTGATAGCAGTCAGGATATGATTATGGCCATTTGAAGATGATGGGTTTATTTTTATGATGAGATCAAGGCCCCATGTTGAGAATGACCATGGTGTTGTGATCAATTGTAGTGGTAAATATAGCCTAAAATTCTAGCTTATGGATTAAACTATACAATTTAATCACTCAAACTTCAAACCAATAGGTAAAGTGATAGAGCCATTATAATTTAATATAAATATATGAATAAACCATTAAAAATAACATTATAATCTTGAAGCTAAATGCTCTACACCATGATTAAATGGAATAAAAAAAAGAAGAGGATTGGGATTACCTTGACATAGATTTTTGACATGGATGCTTAATCAAGGATAATGGATGATGAATTGGATTGGCATGGATTCCTCACTTGATTTATAGATAGCTTCAATAGATGAATGGATTTGTTTAAATATAAGGAGGGAAGGCTCAATGGTGGAGATTTGAAGTTGGTTCCATAAAGGGTTGAGGATTATCTAAGGAATTTAAAATTCTTTGGAAGCCTCTATATTTAGAGGCTTCTAGAGAAGAGGGGTTATAATAAGGAAGGTTCTAGATTTGGAGGGTTCTATAATCATTCTTAAGGACTAATGGTAATTATAATGAGGTTAGATATGGATTAGGGACTAGGGGTGTAGGATACCCTTGGAATAGGATAGTAGGTGGGCTATTGGGAATTTAAAATTCCCTAAATAATAGGTAAGTGAGATTAGGATGAGATAAGACATGATTAGAGAAATTAATGAAGAGGTGGGATAAAATAATGTTAGTAAATAGAGAGGAATGAAGAGGGGAATATTAGATAAGTGACTAGAAAGTGGATAAATTAGTGAGATAAATTATAATAAAATGAGATGAGCAGAATTGGTGTCAACTAATAGTATTATTAGCAATGGTAACGTAGGCGAGTGAATTTAGATGCATACAGTAAAATAGGTGCATGTATCAAATTTTAATTTTGCTAACAAAGAACACACTTATGCACATAATTTTAAGTATATGTCTCCATATTTGGCCAATAATAACCTATTCTTAGGAACTTATTTGTTAAGACTACACTGTTGGTGTGGGCCCCACACATTCCTTCATGAACCTCAGTTAGCGCTAGATTGGATTATCTCAAAAATAAATAATGAATAATAATTCCATCATAATATTTATGATAAAGTGTGTTTCTAATGAGGGTATAACATGATAAATAGTAAAATAAGAGTTTTTGTCTGTTATTGGATAGGTTGGCTAGGAAATTGTGATCATGGAAGTAGTTATAAAAGTCTTAGAACCATGGTAATTCAAGTGGGGGATTGGGAATAGAAATGACACATACCCATTCTAAATTTGGTATAATATGTGCATGTTGAAGAATATTCTTAATCAAAAACTAATACTCTTGAGCCCCACCATCAATCTGTATCATTGACCCAATTATTGCCATTGTATTAGTAGATCTGTTACTACCCCTTGAAACTTGTTCAAACTATAGAGATCGAAAATAAACCTTGAGATTATCCATTATTTTCTTGTAAAGAACAAGCTTGTCATCTTTAGTTTCATACTGATTAGTGGTTTGATTGATGATCAACTGAGAATCATTGTAAACCATCAGGTGCTAAATGTCCCACTGAATGGTAAGATGTAGTTCTGTAATTAGTGCCTCGTATTCAGCCATATTGTTAGTATAATGTAAATTAATATGTAATGCTTTGGGAATAAAATACTCTTTCAGTGTAATCAATAATATTCCATCTCTAGATCCACAATAAGTGAAGGAGCCATAAAAATATAACTTCCACTATTTAGGTTCAGGCTACACTTCTTCCATTACCATGATAGAATAATCTGGAAATTTGAATCTGAGTGGTTGAGTGTCTATAATAGGGGCCTCTAAAATTTGATCAACACTAACATGCCCTTGATTGATTTTTGATTTTGATACTCAATGTCAAATTCACTTAGGAGCATCACCCACTTATCCATGCATCTTTGAATAGTTGTTTTCGATAATAAGAATTTGAGAGGAACCACCTTAGTGATTATATTAGTTTTATTGTTCAATATATAATGTTGCATATTTTGGGAAGAAAACACCATAGATAAACATGCCTTCTCAATAAGCATATAATTATGTTTATAATCCACTAGAGTGTGGTTTAAATAGAAGACTAATGTTCTTTACCTTGATCATCATGTTGGGCCAAAAGTTCCCCTAGTGCATGCTCTATTATTGATATGTAAAGAAGTAGTGGTCATTTAGGTGTTGGCAGTCTCAAGACTGGAGGATTGGCCAAGTATGTCTTGAGTTTCAAAAATAATATCTAAAAATATTCATCCCATTGAAACATGATCCCTTTCTTTAAGAGATGGGTAAATGGGTGGCACTTATCTGCCAATTGAGAAATGAACCTGTGTATAGATTGGATTTTTCCTTGCAAGATTTGTAGCTATTTAAGATTATTTGGTAGAGGCATTTACACAATGGCCTTAACCTTGGTAGGGTAAAATTTGATCCCTCTTCATGATATAATGAAACATAGTAATTTCCTTGAAGTTACTCCAAAGACACACTTTTTAGGCTTCAGGCAGACTTTATATTCATGAAGCCTCTCAAAAATTCTTCATAGAACATTAGGATGTCTAGTTCTTGTTCTTGGTTTTTCTAGTATGTCATCAACATAGTCCTCAAAAATATCATGAATCATGTCATGGATTATGATGGTCATGACACACTGATATGTGGTTCTAGTGTTCTTCAAGCCAAATTGAATGACTTGGTAATAGAATGTTCCCCACATAGTGGTGATCATAGTTTTGTGTTAGTCTTCTTGGGCTATCTTGATCTGATTATATCCATAAAATCTATCCATTAAAGATAACATTTCATACCTAATAGTCAAGTTGATGATCATGTCAATGTTGGGAAGAGTAAAATCATCTTTGGGGCATGTTTTGTTGATATATCTAAAATAAGTACAAATATATATGCCATGGGTCTCTTTAATCATTGGTACTATGTTTGAAATCCATTTAGAACAATCCAATAGTCTGATGAAACCTGATCCTAGTAACTTTTCTAGTTTTACTTTAACTAATAGGGTGATGCATAGATGCATCTTCTTCAATTTTTGCTTGATTGGTTTGGCATCAAGATGGAAAACAAGGTGATGTACAATCAATCTAGGTCTAAACCTGACATGTTAGATTATGCCCACGTAAAGATGTCAATATAAGCCCTTAGGATGGATAATATATGTTCACATTCTACTTTAGTAAGGTAAGCTCCAAGATAAACAATTTTGGGATCAAAAAAGGTTCCCAAGTTCACTTTCATTTTGTTCTCTATGAGGAGTATGGATCCATCTTCTAAAATTGTAAGCAAGGTATGATTATGATCATCTTATTATACTACATCTTATTTTTGTTCCTCCCAAAGCTCTAGATAGTGTGATGAATCAAAATCCACCATCTCAAGTAAAGGCCAAGTAGGAAAAACCTCTAGAAACTCAAAAGTGAAATACTCAAATATTTGTTGTTTTTCTGAAGAGATGCTTGTACTAGTTATTGAACTGGAGCTAGATGGGCCTTTGACATCCTAAGGGGATGATCAAAATTTCTCACTTGAGAGTGCCTAAAATAGGTTTTCACTCAAAGTCTTATCTTTTTCTTTACTTTTCCCTGATCGATGAGTGCCTCAAAGAGGTCTTCACCTGAAGATAATTATGTTTTATTTTTGTTTTACCAAGAAATTTTGCCTATTCTCCAAAGTAGGTAATAAGATCTAATGAAAAACCAAAGCCTTATTTGTGATATCCAATGGGTAATCCATATCATAGGCCCATGTATTTTATAATTGATTCTTTATTTTGAAACTCATCAAGCCATATGACTTAATTTTTTTGGTCCCAATCAATGACTTCAGGATGGAAAAGGCATAGGTGTTTCTATTCAAATTTTGATTTCAGATTCAAAGGAGAGAAAATGAGAAACTTAAGAAGGAATGGTCAAGGCTTATATGTACCTGGATATAGCCTGTGCACCGTAATCCAGATGCTATGAGTACTCCTCTTTGGCTGTGGAGGAATGACACTTGAAAGAAGCTGTCGAACTGGTCACAGTCACCGGCGTCGGTAGTCCTACTGGCATCGGTTGGTCAAGGTGCTGACATCAGTTAATCTGTCGACGTCAGTTGGGGTAGTGACCGGCGTCGGTAGAGGCAAAAGTCTTTGGATGAGGTCTGGTTAAGTCTGTGGTTCGTGGACAGGGTCTGGTCAGGGTCTGGGTTTATTTGAGTGGTCTTGAGACAAAGTTTTGGGCTTGGTTGAATGGTCTGGGGTCTGGGTCTAAGAGTCTGGTTGAATGGACAGAGTATATGGTCTGACAGAGGACATAGACAATAGGGAGATGGAGAAGTAAAGATTCAGGTCTGGCTTGGTTAACAGTCTAGTTTGGGGAGAGGGAGTGTTGAATCTAATTCATAATACTTAGAAGCAAATGACTAGAAAACACAAAGAAAACACAAACAATATACTTACATGTGCCTTGTTGAAGGTGTGCTACTGATGATTCCCATACCCGCTGTTGATGTAGCCTATGTGGAGAACCTGTTGCTGATGGAGAACCCTAAAGCTATTGCTGCACTTGAGGGAGAGAGTGAGAAGCTTGACTGAGAGATTTTGCAGATTGACAGATGGTCGAAGACTGAAGATTGAAGGATTCGTGATTTGCTTCCGAGATTAGCCGATTGTCTGATTGGGGTCGTCAAAGGGTCAGAAAAGCTGGTTAAGTATAACCAATGTCAGCGATTCTGCTGGCGTCGGCCGACATTTGACCGACGATGGTGGGTTTAGAATGGGCAAAAAGAGCCACCAAGCCCATTTTTCATCTGCCAAGTGCACTATCCGTTGGAGAATGTCGAAGGTTGGGCTAAATACACATGAGAGTTTGTTAGGCGGTTAGAGAGAAGTAAGAATAGGTCTTGGGTGAGTCATAGGATGGGAATTAGTCCAAGGCGAGGTGTCCTAGGTGAGGTGTCATGGGTGATGTGTCCAAGGAGGGGGGGTTAATTCAAAATAAGTTTATTATTTTAAATTAGTAATTTTTAGGAATGGGTTAGGAATGGACCAAGGGGAAAGGTGACCAAGGGTTAGACACTATTTTGGTGTCTACAATAGGGAACAATGAGGGATTTCTCTAGGATGGGAAGCTCCAATAGTGGAATGGGATCTTGCTTTAAGATGGGAAGCTCTAATAAATATGTAGGGTTCTACTTTAGTAGGGGAAGCTCTAATGGTAGATCTTAATTTAGGATAGGAAGCTCCAATAATTAAGGTCAAAATGGCATTAGAATCATATAGGTCCATGTCATCAAGCTCATTAAAAATTATATAATGGGATGTTGTGTTGATACCAAGAGTCTCATTTCTAGTCAATTCAGAAGAATCACTATTAAAAGTTATGAAGTCACCCCTAGGCAGTATAAATCTGAGACCATGATTCAAATTAGTTACTCTAGTTGATAAGGGTTCTAGGATTCCTTGCACTTATCAGCCAAGGCCTTTTCTTATATAATCAAGATGATCCATGATCATATTAGGGATAAGATACTTTGGATTCCAAAATAAATCAACAAGACCTTCAGAATATAACCAGTCTCCCTCAATAAAATCCTCTCAATCTTTCTTTGGCATAATAACAGGTACCAAAACCACATATGGTTTTCATTATTTCTTATTCTATTGCTAAATCATGTTGGGTCTGTTAGGATTCTTTGAAGTTTTAGGCTTAGCAATTTTTTTTTAGAGATTTAGGCAAGTTTGAAACATGTAAGGCATCCTTAAGGTTATACATAAAAATTACCACATCTTTAATCACAACCTATTTTGTAAGAGCTATAGGAAATAGATCAACTAAAGTGGAAGCCAAGTCAGTAGGTTTGATATAATTATATGGAAGTAGATGTGAAACTATAGCCTTGTTATTCTTCATAATAAATTTAGAGCCTAGACAATAGTTACAATTGTAGAACTCAGTCTTAAAATGTTTGCAGTATTGATAAGGTTGTTGATCGGTGGGGATAGTGACCTCAATCTCACCATGTGGAAACTTAAGGCACTGATGCAAAGTGGATGGAATGGCTTGTACTTCATGCATCCAAGGACAACCAAGAAGTATGTTATAAGGCAATTTAATGTCCAAAATATGAACCAATGTATGATTTGAAATAGACCCAACAATGATTGGCAAATAAATAGTGCAAGTAGACTCCCTTTTGGCATTATCATAAGCCTTGATGGTGATCATCTCTGGTTGAATATATTTCATAGTGTAGCCCAATCTTTGTACCAACTTAAGAGATATGATGTTTATCTCCAAACAATTGTCTATAAAAACCTACTTGATCTTATGGTTTTCAATTATTGCTTCAATGCAAAGTGGGTTATTATGGCTTGATCTAAGTGTAGACATGTCTTTTTGATCAAATGTGACTTGATGAAATGAATACAAATATCCCACAAGGTTATAAAACTATTCAAGATTTATATCATTGGGAATAATGGATTATTTTAAAATATTATTTAGGGTAGTTCTATGGACTTTAGATGTTCACAATAGATCCAAAATGGAAATCTGTGTAGGGATTTTTCTCAATTGGTCTGATAGGCTATAAGGTTTTTCAACATTAGGACAAGATTGTTTAACTTTGGTTGGCACAATAGTTGGCTTTGGATCTATTGGCATAATGTTCACATTGAGTTCCAGGGAATAAGGGGACAAAGGGCCGTGGAGAGTTACTCACAAGCATCTAGTTACAATTATGCAACTTAGAGGTGACAAGGAGCTAGTATAATCAGAAGATGAAGGCAAAAGGCCTTAGAGGGTGACTCATAGGCATCTAGTTGCATTATTATAGTTTTAAGTCACCAAGGAGCCATTATAATTAGAGGAGGGGTGTTGTTTAGATATAGTAACCCATGCAAATAGAGTCACAATAAAATTGTGCAAACTTGACGTGGTATTACTAGTGAGAGAGGGTGTTGGCCTTATAATAATGGGTCCCATAATATGAGGAGCATGAGATGGTTCACTTGGTTTGACAGTAACAATGGTAATGTGGGTTTCAAAAATATGTCCTATGATGTTGTTATAGTCATAAGGCATGTTATTGTAACCCAAATTGTTAGTATGGTTATTATGATCATGATTATGCTCTTGCTGAATACAGTTTTGACCATAATTTTGGTTTTGATTTTACCTTTAGGTGTAATCTATGAAATATTGTTGTGTGAATTACTTGAGCTATTAGATGTTTGGTTATTTAGATGGGAGTACTATTTGTATATAAGGATTTGACATACTAGAAGAAGAGCCAACTTGTATGATCACAAATCAAACAAATATTAAAGCATCAAAACATCTAGTATCCCTCTATCAAGGGTGACAAATAGGAATTGAAACAAGTAATAAAAACAAGAAAATAATAAATATTACCTTTTGATTTATCTTCTTATAAATTGATTGAAGTAGGATTGAGCTTGAATTGTGAGCTATAATTCTTTGGCAATGCTAATTCTTTGTGGACAATATCTCTCCTTGTTCATCTTGATTGTTGTGGCTTGGAATGAGAGAGTGATAAAACTTCTTGTAGAATTTAGTAGAGTTTCTTTGCATGAAGAAGCTTGGCTAAATTGAAGGAAGAACCTCTAATTTTTAGACTTTTAAAATGAATGTGAACCATCCATATTGAGATGAGAATCAAGGGATAAAAAATAAAAGATAATTTTTAATTCAAAATGGGAATATTGAATTAAAAATTGGAGTGGAGAACATGTGGGAATCAAAAATGAATATAAAATTCATTTGGGAGGAAGATATAATATAAAATTGATAAGTGGGATTGAGTGGAATATGAGGTGGATTATTAAATTGGAAAGATAAGAAAGATAATATTATAAAATTCCAATGATGGGGGATAGGCTAAGCATAGGGCATCTTTGAAATTTGGAAATGGAAATGGAGTGGAAGATGACCTCATGAGATGAGGATAATTAGATTTTTGGATTTATAGAAATTGTAAATATTCAAAATCCATGGGATTTATGATTAAGGAAGGATTAGTTAATTAGTTTGGATTAATTAACTTATTAAAGATGTGAATAGTAAACCATGAATGGTTATGATGAATATTAATGATAAATTAGAATTAGAGAAAACTAGGGGTGATTAGGGATGATTAAAATCAAGACAAAGTGTCTGATATTAAATGTCTACATGTTTCCCCTCTTTGAGAAGTCATTATGAGACACATATAAAGTAATGACTTTTCAAAGAATGAAAGTCATTAAAATATTATATGAAGAAATAATTATTGACCCATGATGCCCCCTTGAGAGGGCATGTAGGATGTGTATGGGCTCTCGAAGAATGGTGAACTTAACTCATGGATAAGCTTAATTCAAATGAGCTAATGCTTGCACACTTTGATTGTAATGGTTAAGAAAATTATAGTAAAATTAAGTTGAAGGTGGGGATAAGTGGAAAGGATGCATCTCAAAATAATTGGTACACTTTAACTAGCCTCAAATAGGGTGAAAATTTGTGGGCTTAGATTTAGAAGAGTTTGCCCTAATAGGGAGAAATGAAGGTACATGGTCTTAAATATGATGGCATGAATATGGAAAGAGATCACCCCAGTAGAGTGGATGTAATCATTGATAGGTCCAAATAAATTTTCCAAGTAGGGAAAATTTATTTGTTAAATGATGCAAATGGTTAACTAATTGATTTACAAACATAACTAAAGGTTTTAACCTATCACATTGTAGACACCAAAATTGTGTCTACTCCTTAGTCGACTCCCCCTTGGTCCCCTTGGTCCACTTCTAACACATTCCTAACCCACACACTTATTAATTTAAAATAAAATACCTATTTTAAATTAATAACACCTCACCCATGACACCTCACCCTTGGATTCCTCACCCTTGGATACCCTCATTCATTACCCTATGACTAATCATTCCAACCCTCTCACTAATCCTCATGCCTATTAAACCAGCAGTCAATCGTTTAACCACGATCACTGAACTCGGTAGATATAGGAACGGGTAGAAGGCTAAAAATAGCCCTTTTCCCATCTTTTAGCCATCGACGTCGATTAGCCTTTGATCGATGCCAGTGAGATCATCGATGTCAGTTGTTTAAAACAACCCGAAGGTGAATTCTCTTCCCCCTAGGATGCTAAAATCACGGCCCTGAATGCGAATTCTCTTACACCCAAAATTTGACCTCTCTACCTCTCTCGACTCTCAGACCTGGACATCAATAGGAACTCTCTGAGATCAATCATCAGACTCCAACCAATGCTCTTCTAGGTACAAAAACAATAGGTATAAGTGCTTCAAACACCTCTCACTCTGTACCAAGCAAGAGCTAAGTATTCTTCTCCCCTCTTTACTATTTCTGTGATTTAGAATGTATTTAGCAATTAGTTTATTTTCATTATTTCTAAACATTATCAACCAGACTCAGCTATCAACCAGACCAGCCCTGACTTCCTTCCTAGAGAGGCTGAGAGGCCTTCCCCATATCCCTACTCCCTTTTGACAACCTATCCTCTACCCCTTGTCCCTCCTAAGACCCTATCTATTACTCTGCAAACCTACACAAGCTCCCACAAACATCCCAATCCATTATGTTGATCACAGGCAGACCAAAAACTCATCCAAGGCCATTGCCTTGACCGACATTGACCATTTCCCCTATAAACGTCAGTGAAATAATCAATGTCAGCAATCTGAACAACTGGTGCTGGCATAACAACTGACGTCGGTGACTGTGGCAGACCGACTACAAAGAAACAGGTACACATTATCTAATTTCCTCTTTGCTAGTCATTTGTCATTTCTTTATTTCTAACACTTTTACTTATAAATAGTGGACTGTCATCCCTCAAGGAAGTCTTTGCACTTCTGGGATTGAGCATATCACTTGGTAGTCCACCTTATCTCTATCTAACAATCTCTGTGTTTGAGTCTCTTTCTTCTACAGGTGTCATCCTCCACAACCAAAGAGGAGTCCCTTCAATTGTCTGGATAACGGTGCACAAACTTCATCTGGGTATCATCTAACCCCTAACCATTATCTTAGTTTCTTATTTCCTCTAATTGTGATAAAGCAAAAATAGTTAGAAACATTCTAGCATGCTCAGTGGGACCCTAGAAATTTTCCTTGGGTTCATACTTTTTCTTCTAAAAGCAAACTTTTCATATAGGTGCATTAGATCTCTTCTTGCATCCTTTTCTTCTATCTCTTTCGAAAAGACACCATTAGCAAGTTAAAAAGAATCTTTCTTTTTCTTCTTATCACCTTTCCTCTTGCATCTTAGAGTAGTGAAATTCATACTCTTAACCTTTTCTCAACTTGTTTGCATCCGAACAAAACATTTCAATTTGGGCTTAAAATCTATTGCATTTCATTTCTCCCTGAATGCATGTTTAGTCCACTCATCTAGTAACTTAAAACCGCATTACGAATAAAGCGTAGTGTACTTATGTTACACGACTAGACCACTATCACAAATCAAACATCTAAACATACCTGAGACAAGGTCCGACTAGGATTTCATCACCTAGCGGATACCTTACCCTCCCTGGTAATCCCACTTGGACTTCACTACCAAGGGAAGAGCCCACTCTGTTCTCTGGCAGAGTATAAACTCTAGGGGAAGTATATACTGGCTAAGTGACCCAACTTATCTCTGGGCTCGTGAAGTGAGGGGAGCTTGCTCCTTAGCACCAGGCCACGTATAAAACCTAATATAGACTTTGAGCACCAAAACTAACCCGAAACCAACCTTAGCCTGCTTCTTCTAGGACCCATTCTAAAAGCCAACTTCCCAAACACACTCTTCTAAGGCATAAGCCAACAAGACTCTAAAACTTATTCTAAGGAATTAACGTTAGAGTTTTCTTGTCTTCATCTATTTTTTTGTCTCTATCTGGGTTTTTGAGCTGGTGAGGTCGCATTCTAAGCTCCAAGAACAACTCAGAACTTTCTTTTTTCTTCCAAAAACTTTTAGTTTTCTAATTTTTTTGGAAACACACAGTAATCGACATCAATTTTTCCACCGACATTGGCAACTTTTGTCATCGACATCGGTTAGCTGACCGACATCGGCAAATTTATTCACTGACATCAATTTTTCTACCGACGTCGGTCACTGTCAATTTTTTTTTCTCAAAATAGCAAGCTAAAAACCCAACTTTTTCGCTATCAAAAACACCAACTCTAGTTTTTTAAGGCTGAAACATACAGTTTTCAGAACCTAAACCCCCCTTTTTGCCTTGGATGGTTTTGACACGTAGTCAAACCAAAACTCTTGTTGACCACGCTAGGCAACAACCACTTCCACCTTCGCCCTCCATAACAAGTCCTCTAATGGAGTATCATTCAGAGACTAAACAAACTCCTACCCAACCAACCCCGACTCAACCCCCTATCATTCCCAACGGGCACCAAGACTTGAAAGGTTCCTTGACCTCAATGTCAAGGCCCTTCAACACTATCTCGTGAGAAGTCAAACACGAGACTCTTTAGGTAACCCAATTTATGGGATGCCAACTTCCTTAGTTGAGACGGCAATCATATCAACAGCATCTGTAATTCAACCCATAGACACCCAAGCCATTGCCTCAGCCAACAACCTGACCATGACCAATCTTCAAAGTGTGCCTTCTCCTTCTATTTCTGGACCAACTTCCATTGGGGTTTCGGTACCCCATCAACCGCAAAATATTCAACAAAGTTCTACACCATTCCAAAACCTAGTTGTCTCCATCCTGCCTACTCTCGCACCCATCAACACCAGGGTGGCTACTCATCCTTTGGCTAGTATTTCCACCATCCAACCACCTCTAGCGACATCAAGCCAAGTTATGCCTCCTAGCTTCATGACACAACCACCCCTGGCTTTAACATCTATCATTATGACTAGTTATCAATATGTTGCACCTATACAAGCGCAACCAACTACGTCATACACCCCTCCTTGCACCTTCCAAGTGCCTTACAACCTATGGGGCACCCCACCCACAAATCTATCAATTGATCTAATCAAAATGTTGATGGACAAAATGTCTAATCTTGAGACCTCCATTTTGGGTTCAAGAAATGTTCTCTCGTATGAACAAATTTGTAATGAACCCATTCATCCTTCAGTCCCAATCTGACCATATCTTAGCCAGTGGGAACTTCCCAAGTTTACTCACTTTCAAAGTAAGGAAGACCCATATCAACATCTACGAGCATTTAGACATGCTTGTTATCTTATAGCACATGATGATGTGTTATTTCTACGCATATTTCCCATGTCGCTTTTTGGTGCTGCCCTCGATTGGTATAGTTCCCTTACCAATCATTCTATCTTTTCTTTCACTCAATTGGCTCAACTTTTTCTTGACCACTTTTCGATCAACATCACCAAAAAGGTCTCCATCACAGACCTATACTCTATTAGACAATTTGATGATGAATCCATAGCTGATTTCATTGCTCATTGGAGAGGCTTAATCAACCAACTCTCCTTTTCTTTACCTCAGCCTGAGCTCATTGAGCTCTTTTCACGAGCGTGTGCCAAACATATTTCCTCTACTTTGTGGGTTCAAACATTCTACACATTTAATGAAGCTTTCATGATGGCTAGGAAGCTTGAACTCTGTGCTGTCGAAGAAAATAAAGTCAAATTGTGAAGTAAAAACCCTAACACAAAGTCAAATGACCCTTCCTCCCAACCTTCTTCCAACATCAAGTCCAAAGGATCGACAAATGACGTAGTCATTAGACCATCATCTTCAACAATAACCAACCAATCCGAACCTTCCACATCTCAAAGTATTACATGACAATTCCAACAACGATACATATAACGTCAATATACTCCAAAAGGAGAATCATACGCTTTTGTGTTGGATAAACTTGTCAAACAAGGAGTCCTTAATCTCCCCCAAATTTGACCACCACCTCAATTCAACCCCTCAAAAGCCATCCCTACATGGTATAGGGAAAATGACTTTTGTCATTATCACCGTGTCAAAGGCCATGACATAAACAACAACAAAACCTTCAAAAATATTGTCCAAGACATGATAGATAAAGGTGATCTTGTCTTGGATAACCCATACACGCCACCTAACCAAAACATAAACATATTTAGACAACCTTTTCCCAACCATCCCCCTAGCCAAAACAACGTGCAGATCATGTCTGATGACTCCCAAGAGCATAATATATGCACAGTCAACATGGTCTCACCTCTTATGCCTAACCAACCTCTCTCACAGTCTGAAGAAGTTTTCCCACCCATTGGTCTTTCACAGGTGGAAGAGTATTCTTCTCCTATTTATCCATCACAGGTAGAAGAACCTTCTACTCCTATTAGTTTTCCATCGACCTCTCTTATATTGGAGGATGCTTTGACCATACCAACGCCACTAGCCCCACCTTCATACTTCCTACTACCAATGGAGGACCTTACCTTTCCTACTCCTCAACCACAAGTAGAAGGCACAATCATCCCTGCCCTCTATCCTCTTAAGGAGTCACATTCTCTAATTCCTTCTCCACTAAGAGAAGAACCTGTCTCTTCACCTACTTTGACTGAAGACTTTCCAGTTATGACTCTCTCATGCCTTGGGTCTGAGATCACTGCATCTAACACATTTCTGATCTCACAACCATCCACATCTTCTAAAAAACCAAAGCCTCATCCATCATCTTCCAAACCATTCTCTCGATTGGTTGAGAACTTAGGATTTCTCCATTCAAGGAAATTAGAACATGAGGCATTATGGGAGTGACTCAAAGCTCCTCACCTAACACGTCCCATCTCATCTCATGCTGTCGACCCTCCTATGACAAAATCTCCAAAAGTCTCTGACGAGGACCAGGTTTATACTTCCAAACCTTCAAAAACTCAACCATCCACATCTGAACCTAAACCCTCACAAACATCCACCATACCAACATCGGTTAAATCCCTCGGTATTCACCCCATATCTAACCTCACCCACAAGTGAAGGTAGACTTGAACCTTACCCCCCACAATAGTAGTCCTCGCACCCAACCAAAGAAGGCTACTAAACCACATTGGAGAACTATTCTCCCATCATCACCATTGCCCTCTATTTTTGGCCCACACCCATCCACCTTAATAGGAGTACTCCCTACTCTGACACCCAACAAAAACAAATCACCTCCATTACTACCAACACCTAACAAAAACATACCTACTTCAAAACATCCAACGCCCCCTACCACGAAAGTGTCATCTACACATCTGGCTACACCACAAAACAAAAGGGTGATACGAAACACTCCCTCAATAACTCCCCAACAAAAGTCATCAACACCTAGTGCATCAACAAGCACAGACCCCTTAGTAGGTTTGTATGCTTTGATACTGCGCCAATTTTTGCAAACCTCTAGCATTAACCTCCCCCTATCAAACCTTTTCAACCTCTCAGACCAAAACCGTCTTGGTTCGATGACACTAAAATTATCATCGCACACCTGGGCATGACACTAAAAATTGTTGTGCCCTTAAGGTTGTCATCTACCAATTTATGGAAAAAGACACTCTTCTTATTGAGGATACTGTCAACAAATCTCCAACACCATCTCATGTCTCCCAACCCTTTTCACCATCACACTCATCAACTCTCAGACCAAAACCATCTTGGTTCAATGACACTAAATTTTATGTGTATCATCGCACACTTGGACATGACACTGAGCGTTGTTGTGCTCTTAAAATTGTCTTTCATCAACACCTCAAAAAGGACACCCTTTTCATTAAGGATCCCCTTAACCACCCTATCAATAAACCATCAACACCATCCCTTGCCTCTCAAACCTCATCACCTAAATCAAAATCCCATCATTAGACTGTGGTCTCTCTACCACCTTATCCCCCTTTATTTGAAATCAACACTATCAATGTGGCAACCAGGTCACAAACCGTGAGAAATAAAGGAAAAGAAAAGGTCTCTATTCCTTGGACTTATCCATTTGTCAAGCCTCCTCAACCACCAAAACCCAAGATTTCAATCTTGGGCGCATCCCATGTAACATCTTTGAAGCCAATTCATGACTCCAAGGTGAAACAACTTCACCCAACCTCTGTGAAGACATCTTTGTATGACCCCATTCAAAGCTCTCTACAACATCGACAAGCCTTAATCAAAGCCTTACAAGCAATGGAGGTTCAACCTGAAGACTCCCAACCACTAGCTGCCTTAGTCCAATCATTACCAACCATTGCCTCCATCACCGTCCATAATTTTGAGATTCTAAACTCCAACCTGGAAGATCAGGATCTCATCCTCTCAAACTAAGCCTATAAAACAAAAGCTTTGCAAGATGCATCCTTGTGTCACACTCCTTGTCTAAGAGGAGCTTCATCATCTTCTCTTCATCCTATTTATCCAACTCATTGATTATCTGCAATGGGTGTCAAACCTTGTCTCTGTCACAAATAATTGGGGGAATTTGACTCTATCCTGACTATCATGACCTCAACCAAACATCAACCGACCAAGCCTCAACCAAGCATCGACCAAGCCTCGACCAAGCATTGACCAAGCCTCGACCAAGCATCGACCAAGCCTTGACCAAGCATCGACCAAGCCTCGACCAAGTATCAACCAAGCCTCGACCAAGCATCGACCAAGCCTCGATCGAGCCTTGACCAAACATCAACCAACCAAACAATGACCAAACATCAACCAACCCAACATCGACCAAATATCAACCAACTTTTTAATCATCAACCAACACGTGACCAACATAGAAAGAAGTAAATGAGGTAAGTTTGATTCTAATTGGCTTGGACCTTACATCATAACACACTAGTATGGATTAGGGACTTATTGTCTGTCTTCTCTTGAAGGCCAACCAGAACTTGAGCCCCTTAATGCCTTGCATCTGCAACCATTCTACTGTTAATCAAGTACTCATTCACTTGATATTTAACTTGAGCTCATCCCTTGAGCAATCCATGCCATCTTAATCCTCATTCCTTTCAACCCTGTTCCCCTAAGCCAACACTATGTAACCCTTTTATAAAGTATAAATGCTTTGTCCTAATAAAAGGGAGCCCTTAAACTTCTATAGTCTTGTCCATGACTAAAAATTATGTCAAAAATAAATTGATGTCAAACAAAATATCAAAAGGTCATAAACTCTAAATGTAGACTGCTCCCTCAAAGGATAGCTACATCATCATTACTGTAGCTAATAGACTGTTCCCTTGAAGGACAGCTATTCAAAGCCCTCAAAACATATAAAGAAAAAATATAGACCACTCCCTCGAAGGATGGATATGCCTAAAAATCTTGCTACATTCAGCACTCTTAGAAGCTTCCCACATCGATCAGCTTCACAAATGACCACAAAACAAAACAACTTCCCCACGTAGACTTCTCGCATTGATCAGTCTACCAAAAAAAAAAGAAGAAAGAAAAGGTCATGGACTTGACTTATAGTCTTTCTCAGGGTCTCCTATAAAAAAGGGGCAAAGTTATCCCTACTAAAAAGGGTTACCCTATCCTAACGTATCACATCATCTATTACCCTAACTCAAGGGATTTCAAGCTCATTTTAATGTCAAAGTGATTCAATTACTTCTCTAACACAACCAATGGTCAACAATGTAATGCATGAATGGGGCTTTTGTTTCTAAAAACCCCCTACCTCTGCTATCATTATGGTCCTTGTCAATGAAAGGGCAAAATGCCTTTCACTTCCTCCATACCTTTGGTCATGTACAACTAGTTCAAATCCAACCAAATCATTTTCTAAACCAAACCAAACCAACCAAACCTTTTTCAGACCACTCACATGACATAGTCCATCTCACACTAGTTTCTATGGAAACCAATACACATGAAAACTATTGACCACACAATTTATGTTAAGCATAAACCATTACTTGTTGAAGCATAAATAATAATCATTTCATTTTTAGCATCTATCTATCACTAATATGGAAAATTGCTAGGGATGAAAGACCACTCAACCAATGTTACAGAATACACCATCACATAATATGAAAAAAGCTGTAACATCATCATACCCTCATCATTTATAACCTGACCAAACCAACCTATCAACCAACCTGAACTACATTGGTCTAAGGCCCTTCAAACAAGGGCTATGTAGGTAGTACTTAGATGACATGATGTCTTTTGAGGTTAGCTCAGCCACATCTATTTGTTCATTTACCTGATGGACAAACCATATTACCTCCAACCACTAGCTGCCCTAGTCCAAACCTACTATCAACCACTTTGCCTCTTAGCCTGAACTATATTGGTCTGAGGCCCTTTAAACACAGGCTATGTAGGCATCACTCAAATGACATGACATCTTTTGGGGTTAGCTCAGCCACATCCATTTGTTCGTCTACTTGATCGACAAACCATTCAACCTTTAACCATGACTTAACCTAGTTAAAACCACATCCATAACCAACCCTCTTCCTCCCTTTTAGGGAGAACTACATGGGCCTAAGGCCCTTCAAATAGGGGCTATATAGGCAGCACTCAGTCGACATGATGTCTTCTAGGTTTAACTCAGCCATTCCTTCGTCCGTTCATCTAATGGACCAATTATCTCAACTCGACTTGACCAACAACCTTAGAGATCACGATTATCTTCTCAAACCATGACCATTTTTGAGACAACTTTGCCTTAGTTGTTTTGATTGCATATATGCTACCTCACGAATGGTTAGCAAAATTATCTGCAACCCATATTATGACCCTCACAAGTATTGGATCGCGAGCAAATTGATCCCCACTACTTGTGACTTTTTCATGTTTTCCAAGAGCACTTCCTAGGCCCAAGATACTTAGAACATGATGACCAATTGGAGTTATAGCTTAGATCATTTAACCCAATCAGCTACGACTAAATGTTAGGGATTGGTTATTTCAATTTTGGCACTCCTTGACCTTGACTTGTGACAATTTGACCTAACCATCTCATGAAGTGGTATACGTGCAATCTCAACTATTGCAACATTCACACTCAAACTTCACCATATCCATCCACTATCTATCAAATCAGCCTTCCCTTGACTCCTGCTTTGAGGGGGAATACCTCATCCCATAATTGGGGCAACCTACATTCATTTTTGTCTTGCATTTTATTAGAACAACCAACAGGGCAAAAACTACCTCATCCCGTACTTGGGGCAACTTACTCCTATTTTTGTCTTGTAGTTCATCTAGAACAACCAACAAGACAAAAAGGGGAAAATGTAGACACCAAAATTGTGTCTACTCCTTAGTTGAATGCCCCTTGGTCCCCTTGGTCCACTTCTAACACATTCCTAACCCACACACTTATTAATTTAAAATAAAATACCTATTTTAAATTAATAACACCTCACCCATGACACCTCACCCTTGGATACCCTCATTCATTACCCTATGACTAATCATTCCAACCCTCTCACTAATCCTCAACCTATTAAACATGCTTTCGACCATTTAACCATGATCACTAAACTTGGCAGACAGAGGAATGGGTAGAAGGCTAAAAATAGCCTTTTCCCCATCTTCTAGTCGTCGACGTCGATTACCCTTCAGCTTACGCCAGCGGGATCACCGATGTCAGTTGTTTAAAATAACTTGAAGGTGAATTCTCTTCCCCCTGGGATGCTAAAATCATAGCCCTGAATGTGGATTCTCTTACACCCAGAATTTGACCTCTCTACCTCTCTCGACTCTCAGACCTAGACATCAACAGGAACTCTCTGAGATCAATCATCAGACTCCAACCAATGCTCTTATAGGTACAGACACAATAGGTATAAGTTATTTAAACACCTCTTGCTCTGCACTAAGCAAGAGCCAAGTATTCTTCTCCCCTCTTTACTATTTCAGTGATTTAGAATGTATTTAACAATTAGTTTATTTTCATTATTTCTAAGCATTATCAACCAGACTCAGCTATCAACCAGACCAGCCCTGACTTCCTTCTTGGAGAGGCTGAGAGGCCTTCCCCATATCCCTACTCCCTTTTGACAACCTATCCTCTACCCCTTGTCCCTCCTAAGACCCTATCTATTGCTCTACAAACTTGCACAAGCTCCCACAGACATTGCAGTCCATTTTGTTGATCACAGGCAAACCAAAAACTCATCCAAGGCCATTGCCCTGACCGACATCAACCATTTCCCCTATCGACATCAGTGGAATAACCAACATTGGTAATCTGAACAACCAGTGCCAGCATAACAACTGATGTCAGCGATTGTGGTAGACTAACTTCAAAGAAACATGTATGCATTATCTAATTTTCTCTTTGCTAGTCATTTGTCATTTCTTTATTTTTGACACTTTTACTCATAAACAGTGGACTGTCATCCCTCAAGGAAGTCTTTGCACTTCTGGGATTGAGCATATCACTTGGCAGTCCACCTTATCTCTATCTAATAATCTCTGTGTTTAAGTCTCTTTCTTCTACAGGTGTCATCCTCCACAGCCAAAGAGGAGTCCCTTCAATCATCTGGATAACGATGCACAAACTTCATCTGGGTATCATCTAACCCCTGACCATTATCTTAGTTTCTTATTTCCTCTAAATGTGAAAAAGCAAAAATAGTTAGACACACATAGATTAAAAATGAGATGAGCAATTCAAATGTAGGTATAATGGTATAATGACTTTTCAAAAATGAAGAACCCATGAAAAACTATGCACCTGTGAATGGTCAAAGTGAGAAGACAAATGATAATTAGATGAATAAGATAATTTTTGAAGAATGATGTGATTGGATTGGAATAATTTTAATAAAATGATCATGACTACTTGTATATGCTTAGATGCATCATGCGGAGCAAATAAATTATCCATATGGTCTAGTTGATGGAGATTTAGTAAACAAGGAGATTTTGCACTGCAATATTGCCAAGTATACTCCTAGATCTAGATTTTTGATGTAGCACAAAATAATATGCACCATGATATAAAACACCATGATGGCCTAGATATAATGTGCATAAGAACTGACCCTCAATCCAATAGACAATTGAAAACAATGCACCAATGATTAAAAAAACCATAATGATAATGTTGACAAATGTTAATGGATTGACTCAAGTACAATTGTGTGACATGAAGCAACATGATGATGACCCTACTGGTATAATGAACTAAGTTCAGGCACCAATAGAAAAAGGAAATAAACAAGCAAACACACACACATAAACATGAAAATAAAATAAATAGAAAGGATCTTGTTGTTTGACCAAGTCTAAATTCACATGTGAAGTCTCAATGATAATGATAAATGGATGGTTCCTCCAAGTAAGGATACATGCAAGGGAAGGACACGTCACTTGGTGGCAAAAATAATTGGAACCATTAAGGAATTTTCCCCAATAGGGTATATTTGGGAAGGACATATCTCAACAATGGATGAGGACCTAAAAAAAGAGTGTATTCAAGATTTTTGACTGAATTTAGGACAAGATAAATATTTTTGGATTTTGGGACTTTAAATATCTTGTGGAGATTGTAAGCTTATTTTAATTTTTAGGATTGTTGGAATATTTGTATGTTTTTAGGTTTTTTGGCATCTCAACTCAATAAAGGATTATGATATGTAAAATGTTTTAACTCACAAAATAGTGAGAGTATGACTTAAGATGATCATAAAATGGTGAGAGTATAAGAAAAATATAATGAATTAGAAGTGCCCCTAAGCAAGGAACAAATGAGAAATGAATGGTAAAAATCCAGTGTAATAATCCCACATTTGGTAGGATTAAGGACTATAAAAGGATAAGTTAGGATAAATAGGAGCCTAAAATAAGGTTAAGGAACCATAAATGGTATGGATTTTACTCAAAGGAGGGGTTCCTTCATGATGAGTCTATATCTTCTTAAATTGTGTGAATTCATAAGCAAAGGGATAACATCTATCATTGTGAGCCAAGTTTTATAAGATGGGTATTTATTAGGCTATACAAAGCCTTTTTGGAAAAAGGCCATCATCATTACAAGCCATGTTTTATGGGTTATAACTGAGTGGAGACTAATAATGTTTTTCTTTGAAGGTTTCACAAATCTTGCTTGGTTAAAAATTATTACCATGGTAAGCGATAGGAGATGGACTATGAAAAAATCAAGAGCTATAGATCTAGTCTTGGTAAAAGGTGGCTATGTATGCATCCTCTATCCTAGTACCTTGGTACCAGTGATCTATGGGTTTCACTAAGTGGGACATTAACAACATGAAGCTCTATGACCCAGGATATTACGTATACAAATGAAGGTGTGGTAGAGTTTATAATTATCAAGAAATCACCAACCCCATGAAGACCTCAAGATACAAAAATAAAACATCAGATATGGATCATATGACATGGACAACTATGATATTCTATGATATCATAAATAAAAGAGATCTTCACTATGCATAAATACCTTGTCAGGATGACCATTTGACTGGGGTTATGTGTCCATGCCAAAATGTGAGTGGATGTGACCTTTTCAGCTGGCATGATTATTTTTTAGAATTGATGATGTCATGGGACCCATTCAATTGGTAGAGTGGATAACATGTCATCAAAGAATAATAATCATGAGGGATAATTAATCTATCATATTGATAAAAAAACTTGTAACATGAAGTCATTTATTTTGTAAGGTTTTGACATGGTAGAGAAGTGTGAAGGTTTAAAATGGCACATAATGGCATTAATGGGAACTCAAGTGGGGATGATTGAAGGCCACCACCTCCTTCCATGATATATGAGGTGAACATTCAAATATTTCATATGTTACACTAAATGATGTACCTTTTATAATAACTACTATGACAATAATCGCTGATGGAGACTCAGCCTCAACCTCAACCTTAGTAAAGAAGGCAATAATTTAATTACATAAGATTTAAAGCAAGAGAGCATAATCCAAGGCTGATGGAAAATGAAAAACTAATAGTTTTTCATAAAAATAATCACCAATATCCAAGTGGATGCATAATGAGGTATTGATAGGCATAACTCACACAGGCTCAACAAAATGAGTAGCTGGATGTAATGGTTACATTAGTTGAGTAGGGTGTATGACAAAGAGTAGAGTATGATTTTTTTCATATGATGAAGCATGTAGAATATGAGAGAATAATACACTCATTGATATTCATTGATGTAGGGTGAAACATAGATCAACTAGCACAACCTACAATAATATGCATAAACTTTAGGGAAACTAGACATGCAAGTTGAATGTGTCTGAGGAAGAATGCCATTGATGCTAGTTCAATAAGCAACTAATAAGGAAGATGGATTGATTTGAATTTAGAGTTATCAAATAGTCAGTATAACTCTAGGAGAACAACCAAATGAAGGTACAATGCCTAAGTAGTAAAAAATTATATATGCACCTTGGGTGATATTTATGTCATCTTATTACCATGTGTTTGGTGTGTATCCTTCTTATATGCATTGTGCAATTCCTTACATGATAAATAAAATAAAAGAGTTTTTTAAATTATTTTGAATGTTTTAAATGTTTTTTATAATGTTTTGAATGTTTGTCATAATTCCATGTTTGACATAGACCTATGAATATTTACATGTCTATGATTATAGTTTGGTGTAGGCATAAACAACTAAAACTTTACTAGCACAAGTATGACTCATGGACACTACGTTCAAAATGCATAATGGTTCAAAAATGGAAACTAGGAATATAATAATAAGGGGTGGTTGAGTTGACTCCAAATGCACTAGGAAAAAGGGCATTACCTACATAATCCTATGAACACTAGATCTAACTTGAACTTCAGGCCAAATGTAGTTCTCCCTAGATACTAGATAGAATAAAAATGATAAGTATGAAATGTGAACATATAATAAAATAGGAATTGGTGCACAAAACTATGAGAGTATTGATAAAAAATTAGGAATAATGAAAAGGCAAATATAAGTAAAAAAACATTGGTAAACAAGAAGACAAAGCAATCAATTTTTTTGTAGCTTAATATCTCTTAAGGAGCTATCAAGTCTTTTTCATTTTTTTTAGGTATTTTTTGGGATCTAAAAAAAATTGGGGTTTTTAAAGTATATCAAATTAATTGAGGATTACAAGATATATAATGGGGATAAAATTACTTTCAAAATGGAGAGAGTACTAGAACAGGGTGACCGAACTGACCTCAACATGAACTGAGTATTGCCTACATAGTTTAAAAGAACCTCAGGTCAATGTAATTCCACCTTAGTGGAAGATACTATAAATAAACAATAGGGGGAAGGATATAAACAAATATGGTATAGTAATTACTATAAGGATCGATACAAATTGACACATGACAAGCAAGGGATGAAAAAGACACAACTTTCAAGAACCATTAATCAAAGTAATTGTGCATGCATGTTCTGAGTGACTTATTTCAAATATGTGATAATGATGACCAAATTTTAATATTCTATAGGAAAACTTCTCTAAATATATCATCTAAAACTATCTGTAGTACTTTTTGAATCATAATCAAGGTTAAGATTGGTACTATAATAAGGGAATAAGATCAAATAGGATCCAGTACTGATAGGAAGTGGGAATGAAGGGAAAGTGTTCAACATTTATGCCCCAAAGTATGGATCCTCATAGATAATGTTCAAGAAAATCCAGTGTAAAAAATCTTGAGATGCACAATATTCATGGGTTCATTTAGCTCTTCTCCCTCTGGTGTGGCCAATATATATGTTCTAGATCCATAATTTGTAATGATGATGAATGGCCCCAACCAATTAGGTTCAAACTTCCCTTTATTTTCATGGGTATCATTGGTATTTTTTGGTTCTCTTTAAATATTAGGTCTCTAAGTTCAAAATCTCTATGTTTGATATGCTTATTATAGTTATGTCATAACCTATTCTAATATGCCTGAAGGTTTTTCTAAGCAACTACTCATTTTTCATCAAGTAGGTCTAATTCTTGTATCCAATAAATTTGGTATTCCTCTTCATCAATGATATTCTTTAGTGAAATCCATAAATTAGGAAACTTGATCTCAATAGGGAGAATGGCTTCAATTTCATAAATGAGGGAGTATGATGTGGCTCTTGTTAGAGTTTGAGTATTGGTACAATAGGCCTAGAGGGCAAAAAATAATTGAAGATGATAGTCATGACCAAAAGCATTAATGGTCTTTTTAAGGATTTATACTAGGGTTTTATTAGATGCTTCAACTTATCCATTGCTTTGAGTATTAAAATCAGTGTAAAAGTGTTATGTAATTTGATATTTGGCAAAGAGGGCTTTGACAACTATATTTTTAAAGGAGCCACCATTATCATAAATGAGGTCAGAAAGAATACCAAAATAAAAAATGAGGTGATTGAGTATGAACTTGGATATCTTATTACCTATTACATAAGTGAGGGGAATGGTTTCAACCTACTTAATAAAGTATTCAGTGGTAGTAAGGATATGTTTATGGCCATCAGAAGAAGTAGGATTATTTTTCCCTACAAGGTTGAGTCCTCATGTGGAAAATGGCCACAAAGAAGTGATCAGTGTTGGATATTTATCATGATGATGTTATGGTGGTGTCATGGAGATGCTCTAGTACATGGATGAAGAGATTTGATAGTCTATGTGACAATGATAAAGTGCATAATATGCTTATTCTTATATGCTTGAAGGTATCTTAGTTATTCTTCAAAGTTTGACTGATCATAGATGTTTAAAGGTTAAGTATGGTAATTGGATCATGTGTAAGATGTCTGTAAGATTTTATTTATGCTTTGATAGCCTATGTGTATAATTAAAATTCATCTGGTTGATCATAGTTATCATCCAGACACTTTGGGTCTAGTGGCAAAAAATCTAAGTTGGTAGTTTGATGACTTCACCATTTCCATGTGAGGAGTCAAAGGGAGTTGGTCATACGATTGTGATCACAGTAGTCCCTAGTTGTTATGCATAATATATCAAGTCACGTGTCAAAGTGAGGTCAAATTTATAAGGGTTCAAAGTTGGCTTCTCAATTAGAATTCACAATTTTCCCATACTTAGCCAAATTTGCAATGTGGCCAGAAAGAGCTGAGTAAGCATGTTGATGAGGCCAATATTTGCATGCATGGATGTTTAAAGAGAAGGTGATCATATGGGTTTCTTAAGTTTTGGACGTAGTTTATTTTTCTAATTTCTAGATCATGAAATGTAGCACATCAAAAGTTATGCATATGCAAAGTTGGGCTTCTAGGTAGTTTGACTATGTTTTCCCATACTTAGCCAATTTTACATTGAGGTAGAAAGAGTCGAGTGAGAATTTTGATGAAGTTATATCTTATAGTCTTATATATTTCACATGTGAAGGTATAAATAAAAAATGATCATATGGATTTGTTTATTTTTGAGCATAAATGATTTATGCTAAATTTTAGATCATCCACTAAAGCACGATAAAAGTTGAGTGTTAAAAGTTGGTGTCTTAGGTATATTTGGACATGGTTGTCTCTGTGATAAAAGTTTTTGAGAATTCACTTTAATGGATTTATATCTCACATGCATGAGAGCTCCAAGAGTAGTGTGTCACATGGTTGGATTCTCCCATGGAAGGAGATCATCTAGTCCAAGTTTGATATCCTATGTTGAATTATAGAAGAAGTTATTGAGGATCAAAAATGGCTACTTAGGCATATTTACTGGGTCCCCATACTTTGTCATTTTTTCAAGTGTTAAAGCTCGATCAAGATCAATAGTGCACATGGCTCCAAGAGGTCAAGATGTAGCAAGATGAGGATATGTACATGATGTTTAACATCTAAGAAAAGGTATAAGATAAGGATCCAATGGCAAGTGAGAATTCATATAGATTGATCTATGATGAGTGTCGATCATTATTGACTTGACTGATCCACAAAGATCAATAGAGAACATTGAGTCAAAGTTCCTAGATTACATGAAATGAGGTCAAAGTGATAGTGGTTTAATGTTTGAATTTAGTAGTCTATGCATTAAATCTCAGATAAGATCGATCATTAGAGATTTATCCTAAGATAAGAGTTCATGAGATTCAAGCATTGTGTTTGAAGGTTAATTATAACTGTTTGATTTTAAATATTTGAATTTATCATAGGAAAAACTAGAGATCTATAAATCATCCATATATTTGGATATAGGTCAAATTTTATGGTGTTTTAAAAAGAAAAGATGAAGAGGACTCCAAGGCACATCTGGCTATATAGATTTGAATATCTGGAAGTGAGTACATTCAAGGAGAAGATCATCATCATATGAAATCAAATAGCAAGAATGGTGAAATGCTCTTAAGTGTTATTGGGGGTCTTCTTTGCTTTGGAACTTGGAAAAATTAGGTAGTTCCCATTGAGGAAGATAAGATAAAATAGGGACTAAAGGGTGCATAGGTTCATCATAGATTTGATCATAAGATACAAGGTTATGAGCCCCAGAGATAGATGACTCCAGGCTGGTCATTTTGTCCATTAATATTTTAACCAAATATGTTTGAGGTTGGGAAGCTCCATAATTATGTGGTAAGTTTGGTTGAGGTTGGGTGGAAGTAATATATGGATAAGTGGTATAAGGTTGAGAATATGCCACATATTGGTATGTGGTCATTGGAGGTTGGGATGGTGCCACATAAGGGTTAATGGGCACAAAAGGTTGGGTAGAAGATGCTATGTGTCCTTGTGGATTAGGAACATATTGGTAAGATGTCATGGGTATTTTTTGAGGTATTTATATGGGTTTATTTGGATGTATGAGTGGGTTGGTAGTTGGTTGGGTTTGAGTGGTAACACTTGTGCTAATAGGTAGAAGGGTAGGAGGTATGGAAAGCACTAAAATTTTAAGAGAGTTAGAAATTAGTGGGTTGGTAGTGATAAGGGGAATGATAGAAATAGGGGTAAAAGATACTCCTATAGTGGATGAGGTATGGGTAACAAGAGGTGAGGTTGCTCCTATGTTAGAGGTGTCAGTTGGTGTAGGGGGTGTTTGGTTATTGGTTGGGATGTTGGATTGAGTTTTGGTGGTGGTAAAAGATGGGTTATGGGTGGAAGAAGATGCTTGGGTGATCATAGGTTAGGTAGAGGTAGTACCAAACATAAGATGGGGAGGTATATCATAAGGTGGATCTATAGGAATAACCAAAGTAATAGGGGTGTGATGAGCTAAAGTGTTGAGGTAATGTTAAACAACCACAAGGTTGTTATCAAGGAAGGTAGGAAAATATGCATCACCTTTGACAAATATTTGAGGCATGGTAAGAGGGGGAGAAAGATGAGGATAACTCTCAACATCTGAAGTATACTCCATGGAATAAGAGGAAGATGAAAATGGTTCTTTAGTTGGTTTGGTTCATCAACTATTGTCTAGTAAAGACCATGTAAGGAATAAAAAATAAATGATGAAAAGCTCAAAACTCAAACAAGAAGCAAGCAAAATAATAAGAATATCAAGAAAATCAAAACATACACTAAAGTGAATTTAAAACTTAGGATTATTTTTAGATTTGGCTTATGCCTTAGAAAGTGTGAAGAGGAAATTTGGTTTGTAAATCAGGTACTAAAGAGGAAGTCTAAGGTTGGTTTTAGGTGTTAAAGCCTCTCAAAAAGAATTTGTATTGAACATCAGTACATGGCTTTATATTGGGGGCTACCCCCTCATTTCACACATCATAACAATAAGAGTTTGGGTAATTAGCCAAGATATACTAAATTTTAGAGTATATACTCAACCAGAGAGCTGATTTGGTTCTCCCCTTGGTAATGACATCCAAGAGGGATTGCCAAGAAAGGGTAAGGTTACCACTAGGTGATGAAATCGTAATCGGGACTTATCTCAAGTTTATTTTTATGTGTTGATTTATTATGTGGTTTGGTAAAGTGTGTGATAACAATATTAAAATTATGATTAATCACAAGTTAACAAGATGAATTAAAATAAGAAAGCAATCAATATATGCAAGGTTTATTTTAATCCCAAAAGAACTTTCATATTTCATTGTATTAATATAAAATAAAGGAAGAAAAGGGCACCTAGATTATGCTAGGGTCCCACCGGGTGTGCCAAAACACACAAAAATTCTAAATGTCAAAATGCCTCAAGATACCTTAGGGGCCACCTAACTCTTCTTGACCCACTGACCAACCCATTGGACCTTGAGTCAAGTTATCCACTAAGATAAATAAACTCACTAACTTACTAATTTAACCTTAACCCAACCCCTTCTAACCACCTTGACCCCTTTTCCTTCAAACACTTAACCATCAATGGTCAGCTTGACTATTGATGGTTAGCCTGACCATCGATGGCCAGGGCTTCCTTTTTTTTACATAAATACCAACTATGTGCAAGATAACATGGCATAATTAAATATGTCTACCTTTCCCATTGATAATGAACTCCCAAGCATCAAAATTAGTAAACCAACCTACTAGGGAACCTTTTATCCTCCATCTCTTTTTGCTTATAAAAGGAGGGGAGTAGGAGGTGTAATGATCCATCATCACAAGCATTATTGCACATAAGTATTCAAGCTTCCCAACTAGTCTTGTTATATAATTTTTGCAATAACAACAGAGATCTAAACCTCTACCAAAATTACTCTCAAGGTAAATTATTGTTACTCTACCAAAATTTCTCTAGCCATCAAGCCACAGGTATAGTTTGTGTTTCAATTTTATTTGGTTTCTAACTTCCAAGCCTAAATTATATCTACTGCACCTATCTTCCAACTTCCCTATCCCTGATCAGACCCTTAACAAACCCCTATATGATTAGTAAATCAGTCTATAATTCTTTTCTAAATACCTTCAAATTTTCTAGGAAACCCTAATAATTAGCACAACTGTCGATGGTCATCCCAAACTGCTGATGGTCACCCAACTACCGATGATCAACTTAACCATAGATGGACACCCTAACCATTGATAGTCATTATGGTAAGAAATAACAAGTTATTTCTAACTCCTCACCCCCAACCAAATCCAACTGTCTATGTCCCTACCTATTCATATACCCTTGCCTAATTTTTTGAACCTAACCTAATCTATTTTAGCACTAGTATTGACTCACTTTTTCTATATTTAGTTATTTTCTCTATCAAGCATTCATTTTCTTATTATATTATATTTCATTTTAGTTCCTTTCTATTATTTGATTCAAGTATCTTACCTTTATCTCTTTCAACTTAATCACTATTAAAGAGTGGATTGACAGCCTCTTAGTAAGCTCATGCTTCTTAGATCTAGCTCATGCTAGTTAGTCCACCTAACTACCTTTTTAACAACCCCTTTCATTAGTGCTTTATTATCTATAGGTTATTCCTTCCAAGACAAAAATAATCTCTCCATACTCATCTAGATCACACGTACATAACAACTAGGTTCTTCTACCACACCCTTACTACTAGTTTCTTATCTTCTTCCAAAATTAAGAAATGAGAAGAAATTAAGAGAAACATTATGTTAATTATTAGTTGTCATTTTGAGCATGTACCTAGGGTATAAATCCCTTTCTATAGTTATATTTAGAAATATGTTGTTGGATACCTTTTAAGGGCACCCTAGGTTCATGAATTTAGTAGGAGAAAGTATTTGAGATTCTAGTTTTAGTGATGTTATAGGGTTTTAGAGATCATTAACATTTGCATTCTATTGGCACCAATGGATGAAAATTTGTCCTCATAGTTTCCATGTCTTGCATTTCATTTTTCCTACATCTTTGCAATAATTGATGCCATGTATGTTGAAAGGATCCCTTCTATTTGAAAAAAAATAGTACAACACCACACTCTTCCTCTTTATAATTAACAAACTATCCTACCCTATCTTACCCTACAAATAATACACCCTTTGCACATTATAGGTTTTATTTGCCCTTTAGATGCATAAAATATTGCATACTTAACATGTATTTGTAGTTTGTGCTTTGAATGACCCAAGATTTTAGTTTTCCATTCAACCCATGTTGTTGAAATGCCTTAGAAGGAAGATTTCAGTCACTTTCATATCTATCTTCAGTAGCTTGTATCTAGCCTAGAGCATTTTCTCATTCTATGTGATAACCCTTCTTGGGTGGAGTGAGTGAGTTGGTTGTGTTTTAGTTAGATTTATGTTCCCTTGTGATAATAATTTCCATGGAGGTTTAATTGCATAATCACTCCATGTGATAAAACTACCCTGTAGGTCCTCTCACCTTGGTTCAGGTAGAGACATAATCAATAAGGAGTTGACATACCCTTTATAGGTGCTTCTTAGTCATTTTATTCATTTGGTTTATTTTATATTCCAAACCCTCCCCCAACTACAATGGCATGTCATCAAGGTTTTTTTTTTTTTTTGGGTCATTATCTTCAAGTGTGCAAGGCTGAGTGATAGAGGTGTATAACTGGTAACCAACACTCAAATAGCACCATTGTTGGGGATAATTCTTGTCATTTATGTTGCTAGGGACTCTTGAAGAGAGTTATATCTATAATTATTTCATGTTATGAAGTTTTATGCTATTATTCACTACATTTGGATTGTCTTAGCCATCAACACTGAAACACTCAATTGGCACTGTTACTAGGGATTTTTAGACATTTGATAACTAAATCTAATGAATTTATTACAAAGAGATAAAACTTTATCATGTTTTGAGGTGGTTTTAATTATTTTAACATGAATCTAAAAGTTTTATTATGTTTGCTTTCATACATCATCACTAATTTCAGAAAGATATGGTTTCAGTATGTATCACTACAAGTTTATAAATGGTTATATTCTAGAAGTTTGCCTCTGGTGGTGACTCCAAAAAATCATTTAGTTTCAAAGAAATATTAGTGCCCACTTCAAATATCTTCAACTTTGAGAGTTATTTTTCGTACAAAGATGGAAGGAATGAGGTCATATTTCAAAGGTGACTCATCTAAAAAACTTGTCTTGCCCTTAAGCGTTCATCAGAAAAGAAGTAGACAAGTTTGGAATCCTATTGAAGAGCATAGTGCACCTATAAAGGACTATTTGGAATATCAAGATTCTAATAAATCTAAATTTTTATTTGTTAAAATTATTATTACTAAATATTGTCATAGTTATTTTGACTATTTAAAATTATACACTGCCATTTACTATCCAGCTCCTTCTCAACTAGTTGAATCACCTCCCAATTTTGATCTTGCAAGACCACCTCATTCACTCCCTCACATCCCTTTGACATTTATTCCTAAACCTACAATTGAACCAATCATGAGACATAGGGATCAAGGTGAAAATGAACATCCTACATTTAGAATTCCCAAATTTAGGCCTATCAATTTTGATAACATGGAAGATTATCCTAATGAATTCCTAAATGAGGTAAGGAAATGCCTTCTAAAGTTTCAAGGGAAAAATGCAGTGAGTAGTGATAAAAAATTAAGGGTATTTCATAATATTATTAAAGATTATGAGGTTGAATATGAGGATGTGTGCATTAAGTTATTTGTGTACATGCTAGAGGAAGACACTCATGAATAGTTAAATTCTCTTCCCAGTGGATGCATTGATTTGTGGGAAGAAATGAAGAATGTTTTCAAAATTTAATATGGTGACATAATTGATCTAAGGTTCCTTTTGGCTGAAATTGAAAACACCAAGAACCCAAATGAGAGTTTTTAGGACTTTAACACATGCTTTAAAAAAGTTATGATGTGGCTACTTGAAAACATCAGGGCCAATGATACAACATGCTTGATCAAGTATTGTGATGCCTTTGACAAGAAAGTTGCATACTACTTAAGGGACAAGGCTCCCACTAACATATGGTTAGAATTCAATATGACCATCCAAATTAAGAATAACATAAAGGCTGTGGGAAATCCCATGAAAAAGCAGGTTAGTGTAAAATTGATCAATCTTGAAAATACACAATCTACTAAGGTAGTCAACCTTGAGGAGAATATTAAGATTTTGGCCTCGACTATGAAAGACATATCCTATAAGTTGGCTAAATCTGAAAATGGGATCCCTCATGTGTTTACCAATCAAGAGAGGGATCAAAATTTGAATCAAGCACCAAGAAGGCCTACTTGTGATGATAGAAATCAGAAAAGGAAAGTTGGAAGAGAAGTGCATGATTCATTGCATGCCAAGTAAATTTTTTGAATTATGATTTTGACATTGATTGGTGTGATAAGTGTTTCTTTCCACATCCTCCATGTGATACTACTAAACCAAGTGATGAAGATGCAGATGATCTTTAGTCTGCATCTAATGATGATGATGATGTTTTGATGTTTAATTATCAAGACTCCCCATGTAAGTTTTTTACCTCCATGGAAATGATGAATACTACTATTATTGATTAGTTTTGGAGTGCAATCAAGAATTTCTTGATGTATGAATTATCTTGTGATGATAGTATGACACAAGAATATGAGTTACCAAATCATGATGCAATTGAAGATCTAAAGTGTGCTCTAACTAAAGTATTTCACATGTATGTGGAATTAGGTAACCTCATTGTAAATTTGAATATTTTTAAGTAACCAGATGTTATTGATGTTGGGTTTGACAATAAAGGTGTTGTTTGGAGAATATCATTCAAAAAATATGGTGTCATCTATTATGCCCCTAAAGATGAAAAATTTTAGACTTATTTCAAGTAGCACTTCGAGTGCACGAATGACATTATTGATCTTAAAGCACTCCAACTTGGTACTTGCCTAATTATAGCTAATAAATAGGTTTATATACAACTACTAAAAAGGTAAAAAGATTTTTTAGTGTGCTCTTATCTAGATTTGAGATCATGTAAAGAGGATTTGTTTTAACTTGTCATCTCATCATAGCCTAATAACAAACTTTTCAAGCAAGTACAGAGATTAGTTTACTTTATCTTGGCCTCTAAGTTGCTATAAAAGTTAAAGATATTAAGGGATGATATAATTCTAGAGCTACTTATTAATGACAAACATCTAAAACATTTCCTCAATTGAGCTTGCAACTATGTACATATATTTTATAATGTTTTGTTACTTTGTATTTCTGTTGCTTTATTGCCTCTCAACTTTCAGCCTTATTTTTATAGTTCATTTCCATTATTTTTTGATGTGTGTTCATTTTTTAATCTTCCTAATCTATTTTTTTAGTCTACCATTATATTTTGAGCCTCCATGTGTGTTTGTTGGTAATTTTCTAAGTCTTGACTCTATATCCCATTGGATTGGCACCTAATCTTATGTTTTAGGGTTCTTTGCACACCTATATGGGGTATGAATCCATGGGTGAGAGCCAGTGTTAGTGCCCAAAATTACATTGAAGCAATTAAGCCCTTGTTAATTTTAAATGCCTAAGTCCTTAGCCCAATTTTTGCTTTCAACTATTCATGTCAAAGGTCAAGTTTTATGTTGAATTAGCTAAGTGATAATTCAGTCTTTAATTAATGTGTGTAAGCTTTCATTTATTTTGGGTAAAAGTGTTTAGAGTCTATTTGGGAAAGTGTTCCACAAAAAGGCCGAAGACTTATTTATTTCAAACTTTTTTTATAGGTCCTTTTCATTTAGGCATTTTGTCCATGTAAAAAGCCTAACAAAAGTCAATTATTTTAGAAAAATGTTAAGTTTGATTGCTTCAAAAAAATGTAAAGGTCAATTACCTCAAGGATATTATTTTGGATAAAATGTCTGAAACAATTATCCTAACCAAATTAACATGGAACAAAAGTCCTAAAGAAATGCTGTAAAATAAAAGTCTTGAGTCCCCTTCGTATTTATAAAAGTCCCAAAACTTTAAGCTAAGTCCTTTATCTAAATTTATTTTATGTCTCGAGCTCAAACTTGGTAAGTTTCCTTGTCTAAGTTGAGCCAATCATGATTGATCTAGTAGACGATGATCTAACGGTGTGTTTTTCCACATAACAGGTTAATCCAATGGTGCATAAAAAGGTCAATGTTTCAACAAAGCCCTAAGATGATCATGAACATTCCAATTTTTGAACTCTTAAAAAGTGAACAAGTAGTGTGACGGTCGTGCAAATGTCATTGACAGTCATGTGGATGTTAAAATTAAGCTCAACCATTATCTAGTAGGGCTTAAAATTGATGGTCATGTGAATGTCATTGACGGTCACGTGAACATCAAATGATGGGTACATAGATGTCAAATTTAAGCCACAGTAATGATCCATTGGGGTTTACATTTGAAAGTCACAAACCCATCAAAGATGTTCACATGGATGTCAAATGGTGGGTGCATGGACATCAAAATTAAGCTATGGTAGAGTGAAATTTTTAGCAAAGCCCAAAATAAATGTGGGACCACCACATGGCAAGAGGTTGCAAGCCCAAGCAAATATTGACTATGTAAGGTGTATAAATCCCATGAATTCTCCAAGTATCATGATCTCAAGGGGTCTTAATGGAGATTTAATTGCTTATAATTAAATTTAATGATAAATGGCTACTAAAAGCCCATAAAGCTACCATGTGGCATGCTTGTGTTCATCATGCATACAAGGATCTGGAATTGACACATAAGAGGGTGGACATTTAATGGAGCTTAAGGTAGATGTGACAACCTATGAACCCTCTATGGATGATCAAGTGTCCTTTGACCAATCTAAAGGATAGAGTTCATGATGGTAGTTTGGACAAGTCTACAATGAAGTGCTTTATTGATAAACAAGAAGCTCAACTGTATATAGATAATTAATGTTGAGGTTAGTTTAAATTAAAGATATTGGTGAGAATATGTGGTATGGTGATGCTAGATAGGCATACACATCACATTTAAGGGCCCTGTGTAAGGAAATTGATAGAGCTTCTAGTAGTAACAGCAGGTTGACTTGGCAAAATTGATGAAAAAGAAGCTTAATTGCATACAGAAATAAGTAATGTTGAGGTTATTTTAAACTAAATATATTGGTGAGTAGATGTGACATGGTGATGCCACATAGTAATACATTTCACATTCAAGGACCTTATACAAGTAAATTGGCTAGGCTTCCACTACTGACAATAGGTTGACTTGGCAAAATTAAAAATTTGTGAAAAGGGTCAAGGTTTACCCAAACAAGTCAAAGTTTGAAAATAATACATTTTTACATTAAAAAATATGAAGGAAACCCTAAAAAGGGCCAAGTGTGAAAAGGCAAAAGTGTTAGAATGTGAAAATATAGGTTGGAGCCAAAAAGGTAAAAAATTTAAAATAACATAAGTTGTATTTTCATTTTTTTAATTTATCCAAGATCCTCTATGGAAGGAAATTATAGGTTTACAAATCCAATGTGGGTCACTCCAAAGAAGATCATTCAAAGGGCCATAGATCTAGAATATTTCTAGGAAATCAGTGCAAGAGTAGGTTATTCTATGGCATGCATAAAGGGAAGGGCAATTGTTTAGGAAGTTTTAGCTATGTAAAAAAGTGGTCTAAGGAATCTTCAAGTAGTTTCACGTAAATAAAAATGGTTTATTTTCCCTCCACTATGAATATTCTCCTTGTAGTTCATTTGAAAGTATTTCCAACCAAGAAATCAAGGGGTTTGTTACAAAACTCCATCATTCCTTATTAAGGTGGTTACAACAATAATTTTCTTTGCAAATGTATGAAGATTCTAGGCATGGTAAAGGATTTATTCTATCTAGAAACATCTTGGTGGTACTTTATCAATTGCATATTTAAAATGGGTAAAAATGTGTAAATAAAGGGATTCCCCTTTATTCAAGGGGTTGGTTGGCCATTGCATTGGGCATTATGTTGGTTGTTATTGGTCTTTATTTCTTCCTAAGTATAGGCTCTTATAAAATTTGGGATCATTACTATGTGCATTTTGTCTCTCTTGTTAAGGTGATTACAGTTGTACAATCATTAGTAAGCTCTGAGAGAATCTTTATATTCCTCCCCTATCTAAAATGGATCAAATCCACCATGATTGTCCCCATGGAAACATTTTGAAACATTGGTGTATATAATATTTTATTTCAATTTAATGAAAAATAATTTGGTTTTGTATTGTATCCTGTTAATTATATATAATAATTTGTTTTACTAGTTCTGTTGATTGGATATCTTGGTTTGTGTGTAGACACTAAAAAACTATACATAATAGTTCTAGATGTCAAAATGCCTTGGGATACCTTAGGGACCACCTAACCCTTCGTGACCCACTAACCAACCCATCCGACCTTGAGTCAAGATAGATACTAAGCTAATTAAACGCACTAACTTACTAACTTAACTTAACCCAACCCCTTTTAACCACCTTGAGCCCTTTTAATTTAGATACTCAACCACTGACGATTAGCTTGATTATTAATGGTTATCCTGACCATTGACGGTCAGGTTTTCCTCATTCTTACATAAATACCATATGTGTACAAGATACCATGATATAATTAAATATGTCTACCTTGCTCATTGCTAATAAATTCCCAAGCATCAAAATTAGCAAGGCAAACTACTAGGGAACCTTCTATCTTCCAACTCTCTTTACCTATAAAAGAAGGGGAGTATGTGGTGAAATGATCCATCATTATAAGAATTCTTACACATAATTATTCAAGCTTCCTAGCTAGTCTTCTTCCAATAATTTAATAACAAAAACAAAGACCCAAACCTCTACCAAAATTACTCTCAAGGAAAAGTACCGTTACTCTATTCAAATTGCTCCAACCATCAAGCCACAAGTATAGTTTGTGTTTCAATTCTATTTGGTTTCTAATTTCTAGGCCTGAATCATATCTACTACACCTATCTTTCAACTTCTTTGTCCTTGACCAAACCCTTAACAAACCCCTATGTGATTAGTAAACTAGTTTGAAACTCTTTTCTGAAGGTATAGGGAAAAGAATTGTCGACTAGTTTATTGATCATATAGGGGTTTATTAAGGGTCTAATCAAGGATAGGGAAGTCAAAAGATAGGTGTAGTAGATTTGATTCAGGCTTGGAAGTTAGAAACCAAATAGAACTAAAACACAAATTGTACCTATGGCTTGATGGTTGATGGTTAATGGTTGGATTAATTTTGATAGAGTAATGGTATTTTTCCTCAAGAGTAATTTGATATAGGTTTGGATCTCTATTGTTGTTGCTAAATTGCTAAAAGAAGACTGGCTGGGAAGCTTGAATATCTATGTGCAAGAATTCTTGTGATGATGGATCATTTCACCTTCTACTCCCCTCCTTTTATAGGCAAAGAGAGATGGAGGATAGAAGGTTCCCTAGTATGTTAGCTTACTAATTTTGATGCTTGGGAGTTCATTAGCAATGAGCAAGGTGGACATATTTAATTGTATTGTGTTAACTTGCACACATCTAGTATTTATGTAAGAATGAAGAAGACTTGATCATTGACAGTCAGGCTAATCGTTAGTGGTCAAGGTTACTATCAGTGGTCAAGTGTCTAAAGGAAAAGGGGTCAAGTTGGTTAAAATGGGTTGGGTTAAGGTTAAGTTAGTAATTTAGTAAGTTTAGTTAGCTTAGTAGCTAACTTGACTCAAGTTTTGATAGGTTGGTTAATGGGTTGAGAAGTTTTAGGTGGTCCCTAAGGTATTCTAAGGCACTTTGACATCTAGAACCATTGTGTGTAGTTTTCTAGTGTCTACATTTTGCACTTTTTTATTATTCAACTTTGAATTAACAAGATACAAAACAAAAAAGGATTAATGGTCAAAGGTCAGGTTGTTCCAAGTATGGGAGGAGGTGTTCTCCCTCAAACCAGGAGTTGATGAGGTGAAACCAAAATTGAGTCAGGGTTTGATAAGTGGTATATGGTGGGTCATGAGGTTGGTGACAAGGGTGGTTAGGAATTTAAAATGTAAACATATGAAAAGAATGTGACTAAGTATGATAGCTAAGATCACACATAGACTAAGGTTGCCAATGTTGGTAAAAATAAAGTTAGTTATAGGACTAGTGATGGGGTAACCAGGCCATAACATTAGGCATAATTGATCAGGTTATTCCTATCAAGTCTTCTAGATAGGGTTGGTGTTCTAATAGTTATCTAAGGTGGGAAGTGATGCTTTGAAAAACGTAAATGTTTTGGGTGTGTGAAAGGTGGTTCAAATTCAAATGTTTAACATGGCAATTTTGGTTGATGTAATAAAAAAGACTAGGCAAGGTTATCACAATTATATACAAAAATTCAGACCAAAAAAGGCCAACATCAAGGTGGATGTGGTCTAATGGTTTGTTGGAGAAGGGTAATCTCTAAAAACTGAGGTTTTGGTTTAGGGGAGAAAGGTTATCTCCCAAAATTTGGCACTTAGGTGTGGGTGCCTAAAAATTTAAAATGGGGGCCTTCTGACCATTGACGGTCAGGGGTCCCAAGATCGACCATCGATGGTTACCTTAACCATCAATGGTCTAGGGGAAACCCTAAAAGGCTAGAGGATAAAAATTAAAAAATAAAAGTTATTTTATTTTTAGCTTGTTGATACCCATGATTTCTATACATTCTTGTGATTTGACATTTATGTGAGAGAGTTGACTAAACATTGTGCTAACTTGATGAATGTTGATTTGTTGGAGGCATGTGTTGAGTGATCTATTGGGACCAAGGATGTACGGTGGTTGTGGATGTGGTTGAGTAGTGGGACATGGGATCCATCCTTGATAGTGGTTGAGGAATGAGGTAGGGGGTGTTTTTAAAATTGTTATTTTAGTTGATTTGGTTATTATGGATTTGGATTTGGGTTTAGGATTGTGTTGGATAGGGTTTTGGGGGGTTTAACCTAGATTTAAGTTTTACTCATGTTTTGAAAAATTAGCTAGTGAAATTTAAAGTTGGAAAAGTATTTGTGTTGGGGGTAGGGTACAAGATAGAATTAGGTGGTTCAGCTATGATGAATCCAAGTCAATGGGCCGTGTGAGTGGATAAGTAGGCATCCCAGGAGGACTAGCACCAGATGGAAGTGGTAGTGCAGGTGGGGCTAGTGGTAGTAGTGCCCAAGGGGTATGATATATGATATGATATGATGTATAAATATAGATGTACATGATTTTGATACTAGCTTGTATGTCGATGAAGTGAGATGTACATGTTTTGAGAGAGAGATTATGCATTATTACATGCATTATTTATTTTTATGACATGATGTATAGGATGACGTGATGTATGTTTTTGATGATATATATAAAAGTGATGTATGTTCATGATGATATATATGTGATGTTTTTATATAGATGGTCATGGTTTAAATTTTTTGATGTTTTATGCCTTATGATTATGAGATGTGGACTCAGTAGCTTTAAGCATGTGATGATTATGGATGATGTTATGTTTTATTCATGGATATGATGTTGATGATTATGGATGTGATGTGTTAAATATGGTTATGATGTTGATGATTTATAGTAATTTTGTTTATGGTTGTGATGTTTATGATTTATGATCATGGATATGTGATGTGATGTTGAAGTTAATGAAAGCACATAAATTAATTTAGATTAACAAACTAGATGTGGGAAAATAGATAATAATCATGAGACATATATCTACATGAACCAATGATAAGGATAAGGAAAAAGCATGATGTTTTTTCGTTGTTAAAGACAAAAGTAAACTGAAGTTAGATTGGCTTAAGGTACATAAGCCTTTCAAATGCTTTGCATTAGCATGCTTTGGTTGATAAAAAGGTATCTTGATCACATTGTGTCAAGTAAGCTCATAATCCCTTAATTTGTAGATGGTATAAGGGGGAGGTAGATGGCAGGTGAAGGGTAAATGGGTTGATAGGTAAGGTAACCTTATGTGGGTTAGTTTTCCCCTTCTATAGGTGACCTAAGAACCACATTAGAAAAGTCCATGTATTCATGCAAGGTGTAAACTAATTGATGTAGGAAGTCTACTAATGAAAGATGATTGCAGCTTTCTTGGGATAGCTTGTTTTGATTTTGATATATAAGGCCCTTTATTGCTTTTATTTTTAATAAGTTTGTGAATTTGATCGATATGGGAAGCTTCAAATGATTGATTTTTACAAATTTGACTTATCCATCCTTTAAGGGAGTGGTCTAAGTTTGGGTTTATTTATTTGGTAGCTATCCTTTAAAGGAGCAGTCTATCTTTTAAGTAATTTAGTTTTGGGTAGATGTCCTTTAAGGGAGTAGTCTAGAATGCTAGAGACATGTGATGCAAGTGATATTTTGGTATCCCAAATAGTTTTGATGCTAGGTTTAGAAATGGATAAGTCTATATAGGCTTAGAGGTCTACCTTTATGAGGGCAAAAATTTAGCACAAAAAAGGTTAAGGATAAGTGAAAGGGATGGTTTTAAGAGATAGTGACCATGGGATTCTATTGTATTAGACATGAAAATTATCCATGAGAACCATGGTATGGGTAGAGCCATGGTACCCATATTTATGGTTAGGCTATAACTGTGACGGTTAATCACATGGTTCTATGTTGTAATCGATTATCCTCAAAGGAAGAGGGATATGTAAGTGAAGATGAAAGTCTTATAAATCAAAGGATGAGCTTAAGTTAGATAATAAGGTGAGTTTTATTCTTATTTTCACAAGAAATGATGTAAATGTGAATCATTAACAGGATTAGGTTCTAGTTTGCCTTTGAGAGAGGACAAATGGTAAGCTCCTAATCCATACTTATGGGTTATGATGTAGGGTCCAATCTAATTGAAAGAAAAATTTCCTCTTTTGATTTTCTCTATATTGGTTACATGTTGGTTTTCCTTTAGGATGAGGTCTCTGATATTAAATTCTCATTCTTTTAGGTGCTTGTTATATGCACACTTATTTTTTTATTGGTAGACATAAAGATGGTTAAGCATGACTAGATGATGCTCATCAAGTAGCTCAAGTCATGCTATATGTTATTGATGATAGTCACTCTTATAAATGATGTCTTGTAAGGATATGCAAAGAGAAACAATCTAGACTTCAAGAGGCAAGACTACCTCTGCTCTAAAGACTAGAGAAAAAGGGGTAGCACCTGTAGAGGTTTGTATGCTAGTGCAATAGGCCCATAAAGTGAAATGGATGTGTAAGTTCCAATCTCAACCTAAAGCACTAACTAATTTTGTTAACATTTTATTGAGGGTTTTATTAAAGGCTTTTATGTATCCATTTGATTATGGATGATAAGACGAGGAAAATCTTAACTTGATGCCAAATGCATCGCAAAGACTTTGGACTTAAATTTTTTTGAAAGATTTACCATTATCAGTGATGATCTTGTAGGGAACAATAAAATGATAGATGATATGATGATTGATGAAGTTGATTATCTTGTTGGATTTGGTCTAGATGAGAGGAATAGCCTTCACCCATTTGGTGAAATACTCAATGGCAGTGATGATGGATTGGTGTCATTGTGAAGAATGAGGATTGATTTCCCCAATGAGATGTAGTACCCAATATGAGAAGGGCCGATAGTCCTTGGATACTTGAAGGCCATGGGTAGGTATGTGATATAAATTTTCATGCTATTGACATTTAACACACTTCTTTACATAATCACAATAGTCTTGGTTGAGGGTGGGCCAATAGTATCCAAGCAGAAAGATATGTCTAGCAATAGATAAACCACTAAAGTGTCCCCCATAGATTCCATCATGTATTTCCTTGATAGCATGGGAATATTCATGACTATGTAGACAATGGAGAAGGAGGCTATCAAAGCCATGCTTGTACAAGATTCTCCCTAGTATGGTATAATGAGAGGTACTCTAAACAAAATCTCTTTGGGCATTCCTAGAGAGGTTGGGAGGAATGATACCAAGGTTGAGGTAGTTAAATATTTGCTCATACCATATGCCTAATGGAGATGCTTCCACACTAAAAATGGTAGGAAGGTCTAAATGGATGTAAGAGGGTGTGATAAAGTGGTGGATAGTGATAAAGAGTTTAGAATCAGTAGGTTGAGATGGGATTTGGGAAGTAAGGGAAGCCATTATATCCATGAACTTATTAGTAGATCCTAGAATAGACTAGATAAGGTAATAATCAAATAATGCTAAGAGTACATCTACTAGCTATTTATACTTTTGTAAGACATCATTCTTACATTGGTAAGATCTGTGATCTAGTTGACCACAAGTTGGGAATCACAAAAGACACTAATGGTCTTAATTGCCAAGGTGAGAGTATTTTGGAGACCTATTACTAGGGATTCATACTAAACCACATTTTTGGTGCACTCAAAATCAAGTTTAAAGGAAAGGAGAAAAGGTTTTCCATTAATGGGAATGAGAATAATTTTGACACCCCCACTGTGCTAACATTTGGAGCCATCAAAGAACATGGTCATTTAGTAGGTGGGGTCCTCTTGAGAAAGAGTCATGATGGACTCATTTTGAAATGAAATATGAAGCAATTGGTTTGTTTGGTAAGGATATTTAGCCAATTGATTGGTAATGAATTTCCCTTTAATCAACTTTTGCTAGGAGAACTCAAGGTTAAACTTAGCTAGGAACATGAGCCATTTAGCCATACATTAGTTTTGGTATGGTTTAGAGTGCATGTAATTGAGTGGGTCAGTGTTAGTGATGATAAAATTTTTGTGATTGAGAAGGTAATGATGAAGTTTGGAGGCCATAAAGACTAAGGTGAGGCAAAGTTTCTTAGAATGGGTTTACCAAGTCTCATACTCTATAAGTGTTTGACTTATGTAGTAAATAGCTTGCTCTTTGTTTTGTTCATCATGGTGAGCAAGTATTGACTCTAAGGAATGGTTAGTGGAAGAAATATAAAGGTATAAGGTTTGATCCTCTTTAGGTGGGGTAAGAACAGGTGGATAAAGGAGGTACTCTTTGAGTGAATCAAAGGCTTGTTGACAGTCTTTAGTTCACGTAAAAGATGTATCTTTATTGATAAGATGATGAAAGGGTTGACATCTATTTGATAAATGAGAGATGAAAAAGAAGTTACAAGGTAATAAATCCAAAGAGGATGACATATCTGATATTGATGATGATGAACTAATTGCTTTGATTACTAGGAAATTTAACACTAGCTTAGGGAAGTATAAGGGTAAACTACCCTTCAAATGTTTCAACTATGGAGAGATAGGACATTTTTATCAAAAGTGACCTCATAAATATGAGAATAAATATGATGAAGATCTTGATGAAGGATAAGATGAAGATAAGAAGACATATAGGAAGAAATGTTTCAGAAAGTGTAACAACAAGAAGAGGTCCTTTAAGAACAACAAGTGTCTTTACTCCAAAGAATATTGTAGCTCATAAGATGAGAGTTAAGATATTTATTTAGCATATGATCATAAATATGATGGTCCTACTGAAGATGAATCCCTATTAATGGCTAAGGAAGGAAGTTGCTCACATTAGAAGGAGTCTACTTGGAGGGATTTAGAGGATGTTGAAGATGAGGTGGACTATGATACTATTTTGATGAATGCTTTTGAAGAACTAAAGATTGAGAATAAGATCAATAATAAGATGAAATCTAAGCTCAAGGAATATGAGGATCAATTTAGAGTGTATGAGGCAAGATTGAATGAAGATGCCAAGGAGCATGAAGATATGATCAAGCATCTTAGTTATCAATTGTAAATTTTGTCTACAAGCCTAAAGGCTAAAGAAGATGAATGTTTAAGGTATGATTTTGAAAATGAATCTTTGAACTTTGAGGTAGAAAAGATAGCTAGTAAGGTGAAGACATTTCTAAGATTTGAAAAGAGCTCATGTGATCTAGATAATATTCTGACTAGTTAAAAACATGCTAGTGATAGAACTGGGCTTGAATATGAAGAAGAACAAAAGACTATAAATCAAGACAAGATTAAGACTAATATGAACTAGGATAATCATACTTTGAAGACAAATCATGGAACAAGGAATGAAATTTGTAGCAAAGTAAAGACAAATCAAATTAGATAGATAAATGCCATGAGGTATGCATGATTGAATGGTTATTATTATACATGTAATAAATTTGGTCATAGGGCTAGAGAATGAAAAAGACCTATTAGAAAGTAATTTACATGGGACTATGATAGGGGTCATCAGTCAAAATGTGTGAACATAATCAAGTGCTTTAATTATCTTGATGTGGGACACTTTGAAAACCATTATCCACATAATATTATACAAGAAGAGTTATCTTCAAAAATGGGAGGTTGTTTTATTTGTCATGACATAGGCCACATTGTAAATTTCTGTCCAAACAAGGTAAGGCAAGATATGTTTCTTGCAAAAGGTATGGTGTGCTACAATTTTGAATAGAGAGGTCACATTGTTAGGTTTTACAAGCAAAGGCCTACAAGATAGAGTAGTTTTAATCAGGATCCTAGAGTTCAAGAAGAAGGCAAGTTAACACATAAAATCCAAAGGTGGAGAATGCTTCAGTAGTTAAAGAGTATCAATAGGTCACATTGTCTACTCATGTTGAGAATGAAGAAATCAAGATCAAGGAGAAGACCAAGGTGTTGATTGAGGCTAGTAATGAGGTATGTATGGATCCAAGTGTACATCCTATAGTTACTAATAATGTATCATGTAAATAACAACAATTTTTTTTGCCTAATAACGAGGTTCTAAATTGTATGGAAGATTCTTTAGATGAAAAGGTATGTAATGAATCTGTGTTATCTCCATATATTATCAATTCAATCATAGAAGAAAAGGAGAATGTTTAATGTTGTCACTTGGATTTTCACCCCTTGAGGAGATGACTAGATCTCCTAATCCAAGTGTCACAATGGAAACATCTCTCTTGTTGTGGGTAAAAATTTGATGAGATGAATCTCTAGAAGGGTTAGTTCTGTTGATGCAGTCTTTGAAGTACTTTCTTGCCTATCAACTTTGGATGAAAAGGGTTAAAAAAAATAAGAAAGCTAAAAAAATGTGATGCACCAATATTGAATTTCCTCTTATAGAATAAACTTATACTAATTAGAGCAAAATAAATCTTCTCTTATATAAAACTCACAATGCAAGATAGATTATTACATCAGTGTTTCATAAGCTAGGTTCAAGAAGGTATTTTGATACTTAGGAGGGAAATGAATGATTATTTATGAGAATATAGTAATGAACCACATATAATACATGTATACACTTGAAATATAACACTAACAAAGACATGTAATAATTACTCTTTTGCACACTTTGTGAACAATCAATGATAACATGCTAGAAAAGATCATCTTCTACTAGACAAAACCAACAAAATTGTAACAAAACTTAATTATAAAGCATGTAAGTAGGAAAATTTGCTTTTTATATTTCTTAAAGATACATTCAAGTATAAAAGTGGCTAGGGTTTCAACATCAACCAATGGAGGCTACCAAAAAGAGCCAAAAGAGTCAACATTTATAGCCTTTGAGAGAGGAGCAAGACAAGGGAAGTCCAAAGGTCACTTGGACACGTGTTAATCTAAGAAAAGGGGGTTAAAATTGAATGATAAATAGGTATGTAATTAACCATTCAATGTTAGGAGGACCAAGTTTCCATACAAGTCATGAAACTTATGAAAAGTGGCATAAAACTCCCAGTCTTGGCTCAGAAAACTACCTTCATAATTTAAACTTGTTTAAATGTCCTACAACTAACTAGGGATATTCTGATGATTTAGATGAGATGGAAAGCCCTCAATCATTCCTCTCCATTAATGTGTTGCATTCCTACTCATTTATAAACTCTTGTAAGAAAGCCATCACTGCTTGCAGTCTAAAAAACTCCTTTTTCAGTCACCCTTCACACTTCAAAATTAGCTTAATTTTTCCATAAAAATAAATGGGATAGAGTGAATGACATTTTTAAATACTCTGCATGGTCTTATAATTCTTAAGAACACCTTAAAAAGTCTCACATTTGGATTTTTCACCCTTCTCACCCTTGTGTCCATTATGCCAGTTTTGACTGGCTAAGATGAAGGCTATTGTTTGAACACATAGAATATTTTCCTAGGCATTAAATTATAATTATGGGTTAGAAAAAGTTTGTATCTTTCCTCCAAACTTTATTTTATCTTATGAAATCTCCTAGAACCTATAAAACATAATAAATGGTAAAAAATACCTTATTTTTCATGTTGTCTATACAATTCTGTACAACTCATCTTGGTGGGAGATATCTTGAGGGAGTCCTTTTGATGTTACAATAGATTTAATTTCTAAATTATGTCATTAGGACAACTTTACAAGATTATTTTCTCCATCAGGTCATGATTGAGGGTTTACTAGGATTTTAGGTAGTTTTTGGTCTTAATCTTTGACATTGGATCTGCCACTAAATGCCACAAACTTGATACAAAGGGGCCCTACTAACCTCTCCAAATTCCTTTGTCTCCCATGTAAATCCTTAGAAAAGATATGAGAACTTGAAGGCTTCCTCATTTCCTACATGCTTGGACTATTTCCAAGATATAATTAGCTTTCATGTAGGTTATTAAACATACTAAAATCTCAAACATGTCTAATTACACCTTATAAACATGGTCCTACCATCTATAACACTCACCAAAATCTAGAAGTGATGGTGGAACACCAATTGGCCTTAGGCTTAAACCTTACCTAACATGCATGTCTACACCTTTGAAGATATATAAATTCCTTTAAGGATTCTCCCCTTTATGGAATGCTCTTCATGTGAACCTATATGTGTTTCCACCTACCAATTCACCTGACATCCTTCCAAGTACTCCTCATCCCTTCTTCCTTTTCACCAATTAGGCCTAATTGAGACCATTAGGGTTTGGCTACATATGGTTTTTCACCAACACTATCTCATGTTTTATCATCAAACTTGGCCCAAATCCATGTTTTTTCCAACTCAATACATGTTACTATTCATCCTCAATCATCACATGATGTTTTCAAGGCACCCAACAAATATTTAGGTCACCTTTTCTCAATTTATTTACCTTTGTGTAGGCCTAAAAGTGACCTACCTCCAAGACAAAATATAGGATATGTGCCCTATTTTTAAAAGTAAACCACATATATGAGGGTGTTTATTTGGTCATGAGGATCCACTATACAAACATTTAGGTAAAAATGACCTTTCTAGCATCTTCAAACATCTAAAACTCCAAGGCAAACTTTTATAGCATTGATTGCGTGCAGGGTTAAATTGGTTTCAAGCCAAAAATGGATTTCTTGTGGGTTCCTTTATACTCCAAGATATTTAACACACTTGGAATATGTTTATAAACATGTTTCCATTAATTATAATGCCTTTCTAATACTAGAAGTAGTACTGACCCCCACTTGGGCTTTAGGCTAACTAGGCTAATAGGCTTGTTTGCATCCTTGAAGGTCTAGGCCATTAAGGCATGTTTTAGTCACATTTGAATGGTTTATCATGTTTTTTTAGATTATATACAACTCTCTTCCCCCTTTTTAAAATTTTAAATGCCTCCTAACCTACTCTCTTCTTCTCCCTAGACAAGCTCATCTATTATCCTACCTTCACTAGCTTACACCCTATTTTAGGTGTATATAGGGGTTTTAGGACCTATGCAAGTTTGTTTCTCCATTTTTTGTAGTTTATGGAGTCAATATAACCTTTATTTATATGATCAAATTTTTTTTAATTACCCAAACTCATTCTTACTCCATCATAATCACCTTTAGATACAACTGAGTTCCTCATTGTCTGTTGACTAAGACACCCTAATATAGGTGTGTATTGGGCTTCAATTGAGCTCAATAATGATGTTAAAATGTCTTAAATAAATCCATCTAGGTCAAAATGTCTACACTTACACTATTATACTGCTTTGAAAGTCTTAAGACACCATCCTAGCACCAACTTTTAGGTCACTATCTTAACTGAGGAACTCTACCCTTAATACCCTACTATAGGTGCATGCATGGGTTTAATTTGTCATGATTTAAAAGAACTTCCTTGAACCCACTTTTATAAAAATGAACATTTTATATCTTCCTATATATTATTATCAAATTGTATTCTCTTTGGTTCATAAATGGGTTCCCTTTTACCATGACTAAGATAACCCTACCTATTGAATCATGTAGATGTCTTCTACCTCTATTTATCTTGTACATGAGGTTAAAATAATCCTATTGAAACTCATTTTGGTCAAAAAATTCACGATTGAACCTACATTCAACTTGGGAATCCTAAAACACCACTTTGGCATCAACATTAAGTCACTGTCCCAACTGATATACCCTTACTGTAGGTTTTAATTTTTAGTACAAGGGACACCTATAGACACTCATGAAGCTTGAAAAGCTTGCATCAACCCTATACTAATGGCCTCCATTCCATTTTTCATATAATTTAACCATTTGAACTATCATAATGATGATTTTTTGTCTTATTTTATTTTAGGATGTCAAATATCATTCAAGCTTTCAAACTATAGACATTATTACAAGATTTCAATGTCTTTTAGGGCAACTTTGAGGTATTCCAATTTCACCTTACATTGACTTTATGATAACCACCTTTGGTATATCTCTTATATACAATAAAGGATAAAATATTCACCTCATTTTATGCATTGAATCATTTTAGAAATATGTCATAAGGGGTCTACTAAAACCCCCTAGAGCTCTGTTTTGCTATTTTAGGGAAAGCTTCCCTAAACTCAGTTCCTTGTCTCCTTAAGATAATTACACACATTTTTGTCCCTTTGGTAGTTAAAATAACTTTTAAATGGTCAAATTTCATATTAGAGACCAAAAGGAGGCTTCCTCCATGCTTTAATCCTTCACACAAGAATCCCTAAAGCTCTGCTAGTACACCTATAAGTGAGCATTCTTACACACATGCAGTAAAGCTTCTTTAGTTGTCATGAAATGAGATTAATGAATTGTCCATTTATTTCAATGTTCCAAGGCCTCTCTAAATACCCTCAAATTAACCTTTCACCTCTCAAAAGGATTTAAACCAATACTAAGGCTTTGATGACATCATCATGAAATGCCTATAGGTGAAATAGAGCAATAAGGTGGATAAAAAGGCCTCATGGGCAACTAAAACCTATTATCAACCTTCCAAACACATGGTTGACAATAAGGACATCTTGAGACAAGATTAAAACATTCCTTTTAATGTGTAAATCATCTGTGAACACTTGAAATAGGGCATACAACATATTTCATGACTATTTTAACATAGTGAATGAGCTTGTGAACACACTTGCACCCTTTCCAAGCATCTAAATGAAATACTTAAAATTATTTATGGATTGGATAGATGATATACCCTAATTTAAATTCCATGAACAAGTTTAATAAGCTTATATAGGTGACTGCAACTGAAGTTGGGCAAAGAATTGACAAAAGAAAAAGACAAGGTGGGAAGTTACTCCAAAGTATGATGTGATGAAATAAAACATGGGAAGGGGTGATAATATGGATCTGGAGCATGTGAAACTTCATTTTTCATTCACATAAAACCTCTTTAAAATACCAACATTTTAGAACAAGGCAAAAATGATTGTAACTTCACTCCTTCAATCCTCCTTACAAACAGAGTTTGTTGGCTCATCAAATCAAATCCAAATGTGAAACCAATCATGAATAACATGAGATAAGGGATTGAAACTCCTATGAAACCAATATTAGTAAGTGAATTTTATGGAATTTCACAAACAAGAGAAAAGCCTACAAGGTATACAGATTAACAAGCAGATTTGAAAGGTGAACTTCTTAGGAATGGTTCATAAAGCTCAGAACACCATTCCTATATAACCAAATGTAAAATGGAATATAACTAAATATATAATACACCCCTAAGGGAATTTTTCCTGAAACCTCTTGTGCTAATCATGCCTAGTACAAACTTGTAGGTCACTTTTGCTTGCCAAGAAGGGTGAAAAAGGAAAAGAATGGTTTTGGGCCAAAAATGGTACTTTAAAATCATTTCAAACATGGAACTAAACATGTAGAAGCTGAAGAGGCATTGTATTATCTTTTCCCATGTGTCACACTTCCCCATGGGTCGTACAAGTGCCATTTTCTTCTTCTTTCTCAAGAAACTTGCCTTTTCTTCTAATGAACCTGATAATTTTTAGTTATGTCAATTAGTTAAGACCTCTAAGGACACATGGGACATAAAATCACATTTTTTAACCTTTTCACTTCCCAATAAATCTATACAAGTCATTTAATGCACCTTTTTTACGTCAAAATGACCTAAAATGACTAAAAAGACTGAAATAACTAAGGACCAAGGCTATTATAACATCAAATGACATTAATTAACCTATAAAAAACCTTTTGACATAATTTTTAACCCCTTAGAATAGCTAAATGTCAAATGTTTACTTAGGGGTGCCCCAATTTGACCTAAAAGTCAAATTTGGTCAACAAATTAGTGACTCATAGGGTTAGTATGCCTACTATACTAAGGACCAGTAGCCTTATCCTATCATGGTCCAATGGTTTTAATGAGTCATTGAAGAAAACTAGAAAGGAATTGCCTAAAACACATGAAAAATAACCACAATACACCAAATAAACATAAGACAAAGAAATACACAAATAAGACTCACACATGTGCATAAGCACTTACAAAAAATAATGAAAACAACAACTACGTACAAGGAGAGAGGACAACCTTAGTAAATTTTTTTGAGATATATCCCATTTAATAGTATATGTAGCTCCTCTCCATCCAACTTTGAGAGTTGGAAAGCATTGTATTGCTTACATTGGGTGATAACATAAGGTCCATTCCACAAAGCAACAAACTTTGTGTGTCTTCTAGGTTTAGCTCTATCTTCATCCCACTTTAGAACAATGTCTCCTTCATGGAAACTTCTTTTCATTTCCTTCTTGTCAAAATATCTCTTTGTTTTATCTTGGTGAGCTCTCATAGTTTGCATAGCCTGATCTCTTGTCTCCTCAAACTCCATCAACTCACACAACCTGACTTTCATGCTTTCATTCTCCATCAACTCTAGTTGATAAGTGAGATCCAACACTGGTAGCTTAAGTGAAATAGGTAGTATAGTTTATCTCCCATAAACAAGTGTATATGGTTAGTTTCCAATTACTCTCTTAGGGGTAATCCTATCATCCCAAAGAGTTGTCTTCAACTTAGAATGCCAAGTCCTTTGATTTTCCTCCATTTTCCTCTTTATGATCTTGATTAGATTATTATTGGTGGATTAAACTAGTCCATTCCCTTGTGTATAATAGTTTGAGGAAGTACTAAGATAGATGCCATGTTTTAAACCCCACTCACGTGTCCTCATTCCAAGGAAAGCCAATGCATTATCTAAAATTATTGTTGAAGAATCCCCAAACCTTGTCACTATGCCTTCATAGAAGTCTATAACTAAAATTTCATTTTCTTCCTTGAGAGAAACAATATCCACCCACCTTATAAAGTAATAAGTAGCAGTTAACACCTACTTGTAGCTATCACTAAAAGGTGGGTTGATTAGGCCTATGAAATCTAGACCCCATTGCATAAAGGGTTGATCAAATTTAATTGGATGGATAGGTAAGGTAGAAATATTTTGTTTACCATAAAGGAGATCAAATTTTGACACTTCCTTACCCAAGCGTGGGTGTCTATGAAAAAACAAGACCAAAAATATCCAGCTCTCATTATCTTATATGCTATGGTTCTTGGAGCAAAGTGACCACCAGCTGGTCCATCATGAAACTTAAGAAATATTTTCTCAACCTAATATAATTCAACATACCTCAATAACACACCTAAAAATTCCTTTGTAAATATCACTCCATCAACAAGTACATACGGAATATATTGTAATCTAAAGTACCTTCTTTTAGCTCTATCTAGGCCTTGGGGACACTCACCAGTTTGAAGAAAATGGATCATATCTTGTGTCCAAATTCTCATGGATGAAGGTGAATTTTTCATATGGTCATCATGAAGTGATAAAACAACCTCTTTTTGTTCTTTCAAATCTGAAGCAAGATGGTCACATAACCCTTTTCTTTTCACTAGCTTGGTTATCTTTATTTCAACATCATACTCCATCACTTCTATGATCCAACCATGCCTTTTTTCATTTAAATATTTGCTCAAAATGAAGTATTTTACACTAAGATGAGGTACCAATATGTGAATATTGTTTTTAGATAACATATTCCTAAAATTATTTAGACTTCTAACAACTAAAAGTACTTACTTTTCAACATATGTGTATCTTACCTCATAGCCTTCCAAAGCTTGACTAAAGAAGGCAATAGGATGCTCCAAGTTTTCTTCATTTGATTGAGTAAGCATTTCAAAGATTATCTCCTCATTTCCAAATGTATATAAGTTTAAATCCTTTGATAAATTAGGACTTTCAAGAGTTGGAGCTTGGGCAATGGCTTATTTAATCTCTTCAAAATTCTTCTTCTTTCTTCTTGTCCAAGTGAACACTTCATCTTTCCTTAGCATTGAAGTTAGAGGCTTGACTAAATTATAAAAATCAGGAATGAACCTCCTTATGAAGTTAATTTTCCTAAAGAAACTTTTCAAACCTTTATTGTGTTTGGGCAAAGCCAATGCCAAGATCGCACTCACCCTTTCAGAATCTATGCATAGGCTCTTTTCTGAGACAGTGTGTCCTAAACTTTTGCCTTCATGGACAAAACACACACACTTATTTAGGGTTAAAAGAGATTCCAAACTCTCCACATCTCTCAAAAATATACCTAAGGTGATGCAAGTGATCCTTTGCACCCTTAGAAAAAATTGTGATGTCATCAAGATACACCAACACAATGGCATTTATTAGTCCTTGAAAAGACATATCCATTGCACATTTAAATGTAGATCCAACATTAGAAAAACCAAAAGAATTTTACTATAAGCATATGTACCCCATTTAGTATTAAAGTTTATTTTATATTGATCACTTTCTTTCACTAAAATTTGATTGTACCCAAAATATCCATCAAGGTGAGAATACCTTTCACTACCTACCAAAACTTACAAAATTTATTCCATGAAAGGAAGAGGGTAATGGTCCTTCAATGAAAATATATTAAAATCCCTAAAATAAATTAAAAACCTAATTTATCCATTATTTTTCCTAATAGGGACTAAGTTTTCCAACCAAGATGAATGCTTAATAGGAAAAATGATTTTGGACTCAATCAACTTAGTAAGCTCCTTCTTCATGAGAGGCTCAATCATAGGATTGATTAGCCTTTGTATTTGCTTGATAGGCTTAGTATTCTCATCTATCTCTATGGTATGTTGAGCTAAGATTGGATCCAATCCCTTCAAATCACTATATTCCCATGTAAAGACATTAGAAAACTCCTTGCATAACTCAATGAAAGCATGTTTCTCTTCACTAGTACATACCTTCCCAATTGCAAGCAACTTTTCCTTGAAAGTTTTTACTTTCTCATAGTTTTATTACTTAGTATACATGCTTACCTTTTATTTCTTCAACTGGTCATCATCATTGAAGATACTCTCAAGTATGACTAATATTTTAGGGATCTTATTTGACATTAATTATACAATCTGCCCTCCATATTGTTGTGATAGTTTGGACTGATTTTTGGAAGAAAACTTAGCCTCTTCTTGTATAAAAAGTGTTATTTGTTTATCACTATAAAACACTTGATAATTAGTGACATTATCTAGTATGGAGGGCCTTAAAATCACCTTGAGATGTGGCTGGTTCTTATCTTCTCTTATCCCCTTTGGAACATCAAAATGAGCTCCAATTACTGCCAACCTATCAATATGTTTGTTATCTTTTTTGGGGATGGATTTAATGTTGAAAGCTTGGAAATATTCCACAAGATCCCACACTCTATGATTATAGGACTTAAGCAAAGAGTTCTTAGTCTCATTTTGACCTCTTACTTGATTCATAATCAACTCATTATCACCATACACTTGTAACTCTTTCACACCACTTTTCCTAGCCCACTCAAGGCCATGAATGAGGGCATAATATTTTACAACATTACAATTACAAGAGAAGTGAAATATGAAAGTGTAATAGTATATTTATTTGGATGGAGAAACCAACATTGCTTTACCGCCTGCCCCAACTTTGATTTTAGATTCATCAAAGAAAAGTTGCCATAAACCATCCATGTCTTCACTTGGATTCATCAAGTTTGGCATGAAAGAGTCCTCCTCATGTATGAAATACACTCCAAGACCAACATCCTCTATGAATTTTTAAATATCATGCTCATAATGTTCATCTCCCCATTCATCTAAGTACAAATTAGAAACTCCTTCAAGAGAAGATATTGGAGATTGATCAATGTGAAGTTCTTTCTCATCAAAAATGGCATAATTGACATTTGCCACTTTAATAATGTAAGGATATAAGTGATTGTGATGGATAGGCTCTGATTAAATCTTCACCTTAGTACCATACTTTATCCTAAAAACCATACAGGACCAATTGGCTGCCAAGTATCCACCTATCTTACCTATAAATTCTCTTGACAAGTAAAAAGCAAAGTATGGAGGTAAATCTACCACAACCACATCATGAGGGATAGAAAAATTATGAAAATAAAATAATGTAAAATCAAGGTCAGATCCTTGAATACTCCTAAGGTATTTTTTGGTGATCCATCTAATTATAAAACTCCTTTAGCCATTGGTTTATACTTGAGGCCTAATTTATCTAATATACACTTGGGCATAACTGAAGTAATAGCCCCACTATCTATGATGCAATTGTGAACTAAGAAATCACCAATAATCAAAGATAGGTAAAAATGAAGAGTCTTATTAGTTTTTTTCACTTATTCCTCAATGGGTTGAGTTCCATTCACCAAGACAATATTTTCATTTCTAGTTGATCCAACTTGCTTATCTAGTCCTTACAATTCCTTTTGAAGCATATCTTTTTATCCTGATATTGTCAATGAGTCCCACAATGAAATATCGATATTGAACTTATTCATCTAATCCACAACATTGATAGAAGGATTTCTCACCTTGAAATTTTCTTTGGAAACACTAGTACCTTGTGAACGTGAATTTGTAGGAGAAGGCCTTACATTTTAAAATTTCTAATTTTATTGCACCTTAGGGGATGAGTTAGACCCACCCACCATTGTAGATGATGTAGGAGTCAAAATAGGTCCTTGATTATACCCTTGTGTCTCTTCAAGAACCCTCTTCTTAGACCCAGTGTTAGAGGACACACTAACATTCGCATTATTTACATTCCCCAAATGATTGATGGCACAAAACTCTCCCTCCAAATGATTTATAAGAGTAGAATCAGATTATGTTTGTCCGTTCTCCATTCCAATTTACATTAGCACCTCAAAATTTGAAATTTAATATGCTTGATTACATTGCATAATTATGGCTTGATTATAATCTCATTGGCATAGGTAACTTGGTCTTGATTTTGATCATAGGCAAGATAGCATGGTTGTTCTTAAACAAAGTTGTTTTAAGTGGTAACAAGAGATTTAGAAGATGAGGGAGTGTAGACACCATAAATCTACACACCTACATTTTTAAATGTTAAAAATTCCCTTATACCTATTTAGGATACCCTTGGGATCAACATACACATATGTGGCCTCACCAAACCCATCTGTACCTAGTTTCACCAAGCTAAGTGAACCTAACCTTCAAGACCCTTTTCCTCTAGACCTTAACCATCAATGGTTAGGTTGACCATCGATGGTCAGCCTTGGGGACCCCTGACTATTGATGGTCAAGATCAACCTCTTAACAACCAACATGCAAACCACTCACATTGCTTTTCTAAAAATAACTTATCTAAATTTGATTGTGAGCCTTTACATAGATGAATTATATTTAGATGGCCAAATTACACCTTCACTTCTACCTCTTACTTGTGTCTATAAGAGAGAGATCCCTAGGAGGTTAAATTCATCTATAATAATTATCAAGAGTTTAAGAATTCAAGATTTTTATTTTGTAGGTCAATTAGGTCAATCAATGTCATTAGCATTATCAAGCATTGTCAACCATCTTATTCAGAACCCACTTATTGTCACCTCTCAACCAAACTCTTAGGTACTATTACTCTACCAGACTCAAGCTAGATTCCACCAATAGGTTAACTGCATCAACCACCCACCTAACTAACTTTTGGTAAGACACATACTTGTTTGTCAATATTCATGTGCTTTAATTCCATTTCATAATCAACCCATCCCTTACCCAAATCTAAAAATCCATCTATTGGATCCTATCATTTATCTATTTGTCAAACCTAGAATTCTATAGTCAACCCCCGATAGTCAGACCCAATCATCGATGATCACTCCAACCATCAATGATCACCTATGGTACCCAAAACTAGTAACCTATTTTCACCCACCTACACCCAATCAAATCTAGTTTCTATGTTTTTGACCACTCATAAACTTGTTTCATATTTTTTGAAGCATACCACAACCTGTTAGCACTAGTATTAATTAGTTTGTCACTAATTTGATCATTTATAGTCTATTTTCTTAGAAAGCATTATTATGTTCAATTTTAGTGATATTATTTAATTGATACAAGTACCTTATTTTTAATTTTATCAACTTAAATATTTCAAATGTGTGTATTGACATCCCCTAATAAATCTCTCACTTTTAAGATCTAGCTATCACTAGGAAATCCACCCAACTATCTGTCTAATAAACAAGTTTGCTTTAGTGCTTTCTTATCTATAGGTCTTCCTCCCAAGCCAAAGAGGAGATCTTCATAATCTTATGATTCAATGCACACACAACCAAATATATTTTTTAACCATACCCATATCAAGTCTCTTTTCTCTCTTTCTTTAGAACTTAAAGTGAAAATTTACATAAAACATTTCAGCATGTCTGATGGGACCTAGAGTCTTTACTCGCATTTTATTTTCATTTGTATGCTCTTCTCTCTATTTGTGCTCATAATTGAAACTAAAATTTCTTTTGGGTTTACAATTAACTACATCCATTACTTGATTTTAACATTAGTTCACTTTGAATTAAAGCATAGTAATCTTATCATAGCATCACTTTTGTTATACACACTAGCCAGGCCACTTTCATCAATCAATTATCAAAATAATTTGAGACAAGGCCCAATTAGGATTTCATCACATAGTGATTACCTTACCCATTCCCAACAATCCTAATTGGAGGCCATTACCAAGGGGAAAACCAACTCAACTCTCTAGTTGAGTATAAACTATGGATCTCAATATACATTAGATAAGTACCTGACACCCTTATCACTATAGGACTATGAAGTGAGGGGCTAGACCCCAATACCAAGCCATGTATTGATTCCAATATATATTATTTTGAGCACTTAAACAACTTGAAACCAACCATAGACTGCTTCTATAGTACCTGATCTACAAGCTAACTTATATCACACAAACTACGGCATAAGCCAAAAGTGATATTAAAACTAACCTCTAGGCTTAAGATACTTCATAGTGTGTGTCTTGATTGCCTTGATCATTTTCTTGTCTTATTATTGTTTGAGTGGTGAGTTTATTCTTATTTTCTCTCCCCCTTTTTGGTATGGTTCTCACTCACCAGCAGTGAAGAGACCTAGTATAACATAACTCAACACTTAAATCAACCTCTTCTACCTCCTCATCTATGGAGTACATCTCTAAGGTAGAAGATTCACCTCATCCATTGGGAAGCCCTAATTTTCCTTAGGTATTTCCCAAAAGAGACATGCATTTTACCACTTTTTTAGACAATAATCTAGTTACCCTTTAGCACTATCTTAACACCTCCCCTCACCATATCCCAGTATCAACTCCACCTCAAGATCCTCCTTATGGCATGCCATCCCACCTTATGAAGGGTATCCCTATTGTCATGATTACCACCCAACCTTTGACCACATATGAATCTTCATCTACTAACCCCTTTGATGCCATAGTTGAAAACCAACCTATCCAACCAACTGCTACCTTACACCTTTCTCCCCTATCAGTAATTCCTCTACCTTGGGGACAACCCAACCATTAACCCATCATACTCCACTTGTTGTTGGAGCACCCACCACTAGAACTACCAACCTCACGTCTATCAAACCTAACCCATCAGTCAATACCCCTTTACCAAGCTTAGGGGTATTTATTCCTTTTACTTCACCACCCATTAGCACAAAGGTCATTACCTCCCCTCTTATTACTAACCCAACTACCACCCATGCTTAATCCATATGGACTCCTTAGCAATTACCCATCGCACCCAATCTAAGATACATCCCTAACCCATAAGGGAATGTACCCACTACCCAACCACCATCATCCACCTACCCTACCCAACCTTTAACATCCACATTTCAATATGTGACAACCTCTTGACCATAAAACAATTACCAGTATGTTACCCAATCTCAATCATAGTATCCATCTTACAATCCTTTTGGTGCACTACCTCAAACTGATTTAATGAAAATTCTCATAAACAAGATGATAAACCTTGAGTCATCTATTTTAGGGGCTCATAACATCCTATCCTATGATCATATTTGTAATGAACCTATTCATCCTTCTGTCCCCATCAAACCTTACCCTCTTCAATGGGAGCTTCTAAAATTTACCAAATTTAAAATCAAGGAGGACCCTCGACAACACCTTAGGGCTTTCAGGCATGCATGTTACATGATTGCTTATGATGATGCCCTTTTCCTTAGAACCTTCCCCATGTCTTTATCTAGCCTAGCCCTCAACTGGTATAGTACCCTCACCAAGCATTTGATATGATCTTTCACCTAACTAGCACAAGTCTTCTTAGATCACTTTTCCATTAACATTTCTAAGAAGGTCTCTATCACTGACCTCTATTCTATCAGGTAATTTGATGATGAGTTCATTATTGATTTCATCACTTGTTGGAGAATCTTGACTAATCAGCTTTCATTTTCCTTGCCTCAACCTAAACTTATAGAACTTTTTGCTTGAGCTTACACCAAACATATATCTTCTACACTACATATCCAAAACTTCAAAACTTTTGGTGAAGCTTTTACAATGACACATAAGCTAGAAAATTGAGCCATAGATGAGGGTAAATTAAAGTTACAAAATAATAACTCTACCTTTAAGACCAATGAAAACTCTTCCTCCAAACTAGGTAACCAAACCAATACCAAAACCAAGACTAGGGGAACTGTGAATGTCATCATCCTTAAAACTACCCCTCCACCTAATGTCAATCAAGGAAATTATCCCATTACCTCTAACCAAAACACAAGGAACCCAAACTAAAGCAACCAAAAATAATTCACTCCACTTGGATAATCTTATACCTCAGTTCTAGAGAAGCTACTAAAAACTAGCCTTATAAAACTTCCACCGATGAAACCCCCTAGCAATTTGATTCTTCTCATCTAGCACCTACTTGGTATAATGAGAATGACCTCTATGATTTTCATCAAGTAATTGGAAATGATGTTAGCTGATGTAATACCTTCAAGAATGTTGTTCAAAGTCTTATCAACAAAGGGGAACTCATGTTAGATAATCCTAATGCCCCTCAAAATCAAGCTCTTGACATATTCAAGAAACCTTTTCCCAACCATGCCCCTATCAAAGCCAAGGACACACAAGTTGAATATTTTCATGATGCCCACATGATCAATATGGTCCTTGATACTCCTATCATCCAACCTACCTACTTTTCCCCCACTTCATCTACCAAGGTGGTACAGTCACTTTCCCTTCCTTCAAAGGCCTAAAATGTGGAGGTTCCTTTTTATTTAGTTCACTCATAGAGGATTTGGAATCATCAAGAACCCCTTTGGATATCCAACCCAAACAAATAACCATTCCTAGCCCACCATCTCCTCTAACTATAGACCAAGCCACAACTATGGACATCGTGCTCAGGGGAGTAACTTTTTCACAAACACCCCTCATAGAGCAACAACCCAGCCTGAAATTACCTCCCTTACTTAAGGAAGTGAACAAGGCTATGAACCCTCCTCCTTAACCCATAGGTGTCTCCTCAACACCTACTACCTAGGAGGTTAGACCAGTATATAAACATTTTTCCAAACTTGTTCAAAATTTAGGTATGGCTACAAAACTAGACATGGATCAAACCACTTTTTTGGAAATAGTTAGGGCTTCCTTAAATCAACAAACCTAGACCTTCTAGCATGCCTCTAATGAACCAATCCATCATTTCTCCACTACCTCTGAAACCAATTTAAACTTCTACCAACCTTTCACCCTCTCATTCAACCAAAACAACCACCTTTCCAACTACTACATCAATAAAACCTTTCAAAACTCTTAGTGCCTTCCCTTCTCAAAGTTTGGTTCACCCATCCTTGAAGGTGTAATTAACCTCACCCAATCCTATACCTAGGTATCGACCCATACCAACCAAGGGGATGAAAACATTGAAGGGTTGTGTGACTAAGACTCTACGTCCCTCTACCTTGCCCTCTATCTTAGGGCCTCACCCTTCAACTTTGCTTTAAAAATGACCCCCTTTTAACATATATCACCCACTGATGTTGATTACACAAACCCATTATTATTTGATGCACTGATCCTTTATGGATAACTAATAATCAGACCATCAAACTCATCTACCTCAACTTACCTAGACCAAAGCCATCAACTAGAAACACCACTTTACCCAAACCATCTCTCACCAAACCTATTGCCACCAACACACCAATTTTACCAACCCAAACCATGATCCCTAAACCTTTATTACCTCTAGTATAATGTTATATGACCATTATTTAAAGGTTATTATAGACCTCTTACCTCACATTACCTCCTATCAGACCTTTTGATCATCTCAATTTGAAGTTGGCCTGGTACAACAACTACTAAATCTACTCCTATCATAGGAGAACTAGGCATGACACAGAGAATTGTAAATATCTCTAGGACATTATCCACCAACTCTATGGTGAGGATGATCTTTTATTAGATGACCTTCCATTCATTCCTCCACCAATACACCTAATAGCTATTCACCAACACATTCCTAATCCCCCACTCTCACCTTAGAGTTATAAAGAATCTACCCAACCTCCCATCACACCTTTCCCCTCTATCTATACCATTAATGTTTTCACATGATCATAAAAAAATGATAAAGAGAAGGCCAAAGTGTCCATTCCATAGACATACCTGCCAACTCACCCTAAACCAAACTAGATCTAAACCTCCACATCTATAGTTAAGCCCAAACTTACCATCTTATGCACCTCCGAGGCTAACCCCTATGAATCCATTAGGAGGGTCATTCTTAAATAACCTCAACAAACCCTAGTTAAGATGAGCCTCTATGAGCTCATTTCCACCTTACCTCACCATTGTTAGGCCATTATCGAGGCTATGCAAGCCATTAAAGTTAGACTAGTGGTTTTCTAACCTATATAGGCCTTCATAGGTGCTCTCCAACTCTCTACCCTTTTTATCTTCAAGGACTCAGAGATACCTTCAATCCATCTTAAGGACCTAGATCCCGCTCTTTTTATTATATCCCACATCAACCAAACTTGCATCAAATGGGTTATGATCAATGGGGGATCCAATATCAACATCATCTCTTCCCATGCCTATGAACAACTCAAGCTATCAAATAATGTCATGTCCAAAATTTCAATCTTCCTTAGATCCTCTAACAACATTATGACCATTACCTTGGGAGCTGTTATCCTTCATATTCAGCTAGGACCTCACATGCTCACCAAACTCTTTTGTGTGGTTGAAGGTGAATTCTAGTATAATGTTTTATTAGGGATACCTTGGATCTGGGCCATGGTTTGTGTACCTTCCACCCTCCATCATTGTGTCAAGTTTGAACATGAAGGTCAAGTTATTACCATACAAGCTGACCCTAGCCATTTTACAACATGAAATATGACTTATAGACCTAATAACATTCTCCTAGCTCCATCTAAAGCACTACAAACAACCACTACTAAGCCCTCACCCATGGAATCCAAAGCCATTAATTTCCCTTCCACTAAGGCATATATTAGTTCATCTATCCCCATGGACCAAATACCCATCACTAATCCTTTAGAACACACTTGTCAATGCCTTACCCTTAGAGAATACCACCTCCTCACCCTTGACACCTTCTAAACTCCCCAAGAATATAGAAGGCTCAGCCACCAACTAGATTATGACCCCAACATTGGAGCCATTACCCCTTTTGGCCTCCAAGCTCTTAAACCCACTTTATTTATGGTGGAATTGAAAATCCCATTAGCACTTCTACCATCCCCTCTTCACCTCAACCATTCACCTCTATATTCTCTTTCTTTGACAACCTAAACTTCACCAAAGTAAACCTCCATAGGTGTGCCAGGAAAGGATTTAGCTTAGGGTAATACGAGAATAGACCACACACATTTATCTTGATTAAAACTCAAAAGCCTCATGAGAAGCATGGCCTTAGTTTCATTCTACCCAATAAGAAGCAATCCAAACAAACTACCCCTACCATTGTTGAAGAAGAGACCCCTTCCTCACCAACATCTGCTCCACCTGTGGGTGAGGATGAGGACATCATACCACCTAACCTTTTTTTCCATCAACATGATTACCTTGAACCCCCTAACTTATCAAAAGGAAGGGGCACCTATATCCATCCCTTTAGTCCATCCTAAATTGGTAAGAGAAGACTCTCCTACCATTCACACTAACCAGTGCCAAGATGATGATTTCATTATCACCTACCTTGGTGCCCTTGATTCCTCCATCTATAAATCCTTACCTCCAGAGACCTCAACCATGTTTTAATGAACCCACCATGAATATTGACATATACACTCTAGACAACCCCCATGTTGTCAAACTAGGACAAAATCTCACTCCTGAGGAACTACAACACTTCTCTACCTTCTTCCAAGACCATAGTATTACATTCACCTGGTCATATTTTGACATACTTGGTATTGACCTAGCCATTGCCACCCACAACATTATGACTAATCATGATGGTAAGACTATCAAATATAAACTCTATTACATGCATCCTCACATAGATCTCCTTATAAAATAAGATCTATAATGCCTCCTTTATGTCAAATTCATTCAACCCATTGATTATCCTTAATGGGTTTCAAACATCATGCCTATCACTAAAGCCACAAGGGGACTACGTATCTATGTGAAATTTCATGACTTCAACCTTGCCTGCCCAAAGGATGACTTTCCTCTACTTAGCATCGACCAACTTGTTGATCTCATAGTAGGATATGAGATGTTATCACTCATGGATGGATTCTCAAGTTATAATTATATTTTGATTGTCCTTAAAGATCAACACAAAACTACCTTTATCACCCCATGGGGTAATTTTTGTTATAAAGTCATACCCTTTAGTCTTAATAATGTTAGTGAAACCTACCAACATGGCATGACCTATATTTTAAATAACCTTATCCATACAATCATCAAATATTATATGGATGACCTTCTTGGGAAGTCCAAACTTCACAAAGACCACTTAACCATTCTCAAGATTATGTTTGAGTGACTTATCCATTATCATGTCCACCTCAATCCTAAGAAATATATTTTTGGGGTCTTGTCAGGAAAACTTCTAGGCTTCATCATTTCCCTTCGAGGAATCAAGGTTGACCTAGACAAAATCAAAGCCATCCATAAGATGCTACCTCTAACCAATCTTAATCAACTCCATATTTTATAGGGGAAGCTCCAATCCATTCACTATTTTATCTTCCAACTCTTCGATTAGTGTCAACCCTTCCACCACCTCTTGAAAAAGGACATCTATTTTAAGTGGAATGTTGATTGTCAAAATACCTTTGATGCACTCAAATACTACCTTCTTTGTCCACATATCCTCACACCTCCTAAAGATGACCAAGCTTTCTACCTTATCTCTACCACTAACCATTCCCTAAGGGAAATGCTTGCCCATCAGGTTGAACAACATAAAGAGAAAGTCATCTATTACATTAGCCACACACTTATTGAGTATGAGACTTGGTACACACATATCAAGAAATTATGCTTATCTATAGTCTTCATGGCTACCAAACTTTGTCACTACCTTATTAACCACAAAACTTTTGTCATAACTAATATTGACCTACATAAGTACATGCACTCCAAACCATACCAAAATTAGTGTATGGATAAGTGGTTCATGTTTTTAGCTAAGTTTGACCTTGAGTTCCTCCAATAAAAATTGATCAAGGGGTAAGTCATTGTCAACTAATTAGCTGATGCACCCCTAAAAGACACCCAACCTCCCCTTCTTTAATTTCTAGACAAGTCAATCATAACTTTATCTCAAGCAAATTTTACCAATCACATAACCATTTTTTTTATGGTCTTAAATGTCAGTGGGGTGGGGGACCTAATATCATCTATATCCCCCTTGTTAGTGAACCACTTCCTTTATCTTTTAAAATTGACTTTGAATGTACCCACAATGTCACTGAGTATGAAGCCCTAGTAATAGGTCTTCAAACTGCCTTAGCCTTAGGAGTCAAAATAATCAATATCTTTAGTGACTCCCAACTTATGGTCAACCAAGTCACCAGTATTTACCAGTGTAAGAATGAGATTTTACAACTGTATAAGCAACTGCTTACAAAAAATTTATCATCATTCAAACATTACCATATTCAAACCACCCCATGGTTTACCAACAAGTTTATCAATACCATGGCTTCTCTTGCCTCTCAGATCCCATTAGCACCCTTAGACTCTAAACTAATAGTCATTGTCCATCATCTCACCAAACCTTCCTACACTAAATCAGACACTCCAACCATATTTAGTATGGAAGAGATTATGCTTGACCTTTGGTATCAACAAAATTTTGACTACCTTCACCTTGGCATAGTTTCCTTTGGCTTCTCTAGGAATGCCCACTGGGTATTTATTCAGATCACCTCTTATTACACCATTATGGGAGGAATTATTTACAAACATGGTTTTGATGGCCTCTTATTCTATTTCCTTCATGGTCCAAAAGCCTTTCATGCTATTAAGGAGACACGTGAGGGTATCTATGGGGGACACTTTAGTGGACTTATTATGGCTAAGTGCATCCTTTGCCTAGGCTCTTATGATCCCACCCTCAACCAAGACTATTATAATTATGTGAAAAGTGTGTCAAGTGTCAACAACATGCTAATTTACATCATGCACCCAATAATAGTCTTCACATTTCTGTAGACTTTTGGCCCTTTTCACAATGGGGTCTAGACCTTATTAGGGAAATCAACCTCCAATCTTCACAAAGACATCATTCTATCATTAGTGTGACTAAATATTTTACCAAATGGGTGGAGGTTATTCCTTTTGTCTCAACAAAAGATGAAAATATTGTCAAATTTATCACCCACCATATCATATCATCACTAACAATGACAAATCCTTAAAAAATAAACAAGTTCAAAGCCTTTGTGATGTATTTGGTATTAAACTTAGCTTTTCATCACCTTATTTCCCACAAGAAAATGGGTAAGCTGAAGCCTCTAACAAAACCTTTAACAACATGCTTACCAAAATGGTTAATGCCTTGGGTTGGGATTGGTACTTGCACATCCCTTTTGCCTTATGAGTATATTATACTAGCATCCAAACCCCTATAGGTGATACACTTTTTTATCTCATGTTTGGATCCAAGGTTGTATTGCCTCTTTAAGTCCATATACCTTCTCTTCTCATATCTTTGCATGATCTTATTTTGGAAAATGACTATCATCAGGAACATTTAGCATGACTTGAGCTACTTGATGAGCATCATTTGGCTACCCTTTCCCATATTCATGTCAATCAAGAATGAATCAAATGTGCCTATAATAAACACCCAAAAGTCCAAGAATTCAATATTATAGATCTTGTTCTCAAGGAAAATCAACATGTAACTAATATGGAGAAAAGCAAAAGGGGCAAATTTGCTTTCAATTGGCTTAGACCCTATATCATAACCCATAAGTATGGATTAGGATCTTATCATTTGTCCTCTCTTTAAGGTAAACTAGAACCTAAGCCTTTCAATGCTTTGCATATGCATCCCTTTTATTATTAAATAAGGAACACAATCATCATTTGTCTAACTTAAGCTCATCCCCTGTAACCACATTCACTTCCCTCTTTTTTAGGGGCAATCAACTAAAATTCAATCATGTGATTATCCATTAAAATTATATCCTAATCTTAAACTATGGGTACTATGGCTCTATCCATAGCATGATTCTCATAGTACTCCCATTTTGATTGAGATTGGTTCCTATGGTCATTTCACCTATACCCCTTTTTCATCAACTAGACCTTTGTGTCAACCTAGTTTTGCCTTCATAAAGGTAATCCCTTGAGAATGTATAATCAAGTCTATGTCAAGTGAAAACAATATCAAAAGTCATAAAAAAATTATGGGTCATTCTTAGCATTCATAGACTGCTCCCTTGAAGGACAACTATTAAAAAATCATCTAAAATTACCAAACGTAAGGTAGGCTACTCCCTTGAAGGACAATTATCAAAAGCATTTGAACTATGCACATAAATGTAGATTTCTCCCTTGAAGGATGGTTGAGTAAAGCATTTGTCAAAGCTAGAAATTTCTTGAAAACTTCCCACATTGATCAATTTTCCCATCCCTAAAATAAATTCAAAATAGCAAAAACCCCCCCAAAAAAAACAAAAGAATTTTGAAAGCCACAATCAGATCTCATAAAAGAAATAATCTTGTAAAGCCACAATCAACCCTCCTTAGTAGACTTCCTGCATTGATTAGTCTACACTTTATATATAAACATAGAATTGTTTATAGTACCTCTTTGGAAACCTATAGGAAAGGCATATTATTCTCACTAATAGTTCTAGTTTCACCCATTCTCCCTCCACATATCATATGCACGGGACTATGAGCTTACTTGACACACTATGATCAAGATACCTATTTATCAACCTAAGAATACTAATATGAAGCATCTAAAAGGATTATCTTCACTAGGCTAATCCAACTTTGGGTTTCATGTTGGTCCTTGCTAATGAAAATGCATCATGTTCCTTTTTATTATCTTTTATCAGTTCATGTGGATGTACCTCTCATGATTCTTATCGCTTTCTTACACATCTAGTTTGTTACCTACTTCATGTATTTTCATCTTTAACCATATACACATTCTACCTCTATGATCATGAATAATAAACTTCACATCAAAATCATGAACATTATCAAATGTGTCAATAAGCAACACCATCTATCTCTCTATGCACCAAACACAATGTAAGCATATCAAATAGACCATAAACATCAATCTATCCATTTACAATTATCATATCATATAAGCCTATAAGCATATCATTACACCAATATAAGCATAAACCAAATCAATGAGCAAGACATCATAACATATACCATTTACCATTCCATCCATATGACCATAAACAAAACCATTACATTATCATATAACATACATCATAACTATCTTTCTAGCATCACATGCCTAAGCTACTAATTGGAACACTAACATTATAAACCACAAGTCAAGAACCATAAGCCTTAACTATAATCATAAGCATGAGCACCACATGAACCATAAGCATTCATCATATATAAAATTAAAAACCATACATTATATACATCAAATCATTAAAAAATAATACATGTAACAATGTATCATCTCTCTCAAAAAATATACATCTCGCTACATTGACTCATGGGTTGGTATCAAAATAGTGCATCACAATAATGCATCTAAATGTAATCATAGTAATGCACCACTACCACTGGCCCCATATATACTTGTACCTATACCTAGTGGTGGTCCCCCTAGGACCCCTGCATGACCCACTATAGCAACCCACTGACCTAGAGTAGCTATCAAGGGCCCATCGGCCAAACTAGCTCTATACTCTACATATCTCATGGCTTGGGGAAACTAGTCTAGGACCATCACCTCATAGTATATGAGCTCCTCTATGGTGTATAGGTACTATAACCATGCCACTATCCTTAGTGTCCCTCTCATTATTGTACCTACTCTAACCCTCTATCTTAGTAGATCCCTTTCCTACATAACTGTACCTAGGGATGTCTATGTCTAGTCTCTCTTACTTGTAACAGTGGCAAGCTAACCCTACAATATGGTGATATATCCCTGTAGTGTGGCCACCTATCCCTAGAACACTTATATTTAAGCTTAGGCCATAGCTAATGCTGCCCCTACCTATCCATCCTAGCTAGCTGGATCTACAGCCATCGGCCCCACCCCTCCATCATCTCCATCCATATCTATCACTACATAGATTGAATGGTACCAATCCATATAAACTTTTGTGTAACTTTCATCATCCATAGGGTCCCTAATAAGAAGCTCCTCAAAACCACCATCTAAATTTTTTGGGGTAGGTTATAACACTAACAACTGAACCTTTGAGTCTTGCCTCCTATACCATGGATGTGGACCTAGTACACACTGTAACAAGCCAAGTTAGCATTGAACCTAGTTGAATGGAATCAAATCAAACTCACCCTCTCAATTTCCCACTATCTACCTATAACTCTACATAGCAAGGGTCTACCTCTTGTAGCCTAGATACATTAAGAACTATAGGTATGGTCTCCATGTTATATCCCCAACTACCAACTCACCTAGGGCACCTCTAAACCAAATGACATCATGTGCCCCACCTCCTACCCTTGTCGTAGCATAGTCATCTCTCCATCTCATAAAACCAAAAGGGAACTTGATCTGTGTATACCTTACCTATGGTAATTCTATTAGTCTCAAAACCTAGATGTGCTCATAAGCCTAACAATGAAGAATCAAGCCCATGTTGCTACCATATCTTTAGTGGTGTCTAAATCCCCACAACTCCCTATAAATTTGAACTAGTAAAATTATGACCTAACTAAATACTATCCTCCCAAGCAATAACTCCACTAATATAGCTAAAAATACATAAGGAAACCTCCTGCTACTCAAATCTAAGAGCCCAAAGTATGTAACCTCAACCATCAACATCTTCATCAATCTCCTCTCCTCTAGAGCTCTCTCATATAACCCTATGTAGTTAAACCCTCCCAAATGCCATCAGACCTATTCATTGTCATCTCCATATAGATACTTAATATACTCATCTCACTCCTATTCTATCTGGTATATCACCTCACCATGCAGTGAGAGTTGAGTGATCCTATGTACATCTTCTAGGAGAATAATCATCTCCTTGATTGATAGTAATAAGGTATTAGTAGCAGGATCCCATCTCTCAATGAGTGTTACTAGCATTAACACACTTCTAGGCACATGTTGGTAATGCCTCATCACTCCTAGCCTTACCTCCTCCATGTGTGCCCAATCACCTACAATCATCCCCTTGACAAGTGTAGGGAAGATACATGGTATATGATCACATATCTAGATCTGCTCTTGAGCTTACACTAAACTAAATGTTGGGATCAGATATTATTAATAGGCCTATCTACCCTACCTTTTTGATAATTGACCTATTCTCATATCACTCTTACTTGCCTATCTTACCCTGGCTATGTTACCCCTGAGCAACCTAGATTAGCTTATCAACCCATTACCCTTACCTAACCATTAACCAAAACCCTAACTTTACCCTTAATCTAACCCCAACCTACTTGAAATAACCATAACCCTTAACATACTTTGAAAAACACCTAACCCTAGCAACCTAAACAAACCCTCACCCATTACCCTTCTTAATCCACTTAACCCTAACCACACCCTAAATAGCTTACTAACACTTATCCAAAATCCCTACCCTATTTTACCCAACCATCGATAGTCATGTTGACTACCAACAATTTTAGACCCCTACTTATTAGGGTGTTAAATGTTGATGGTCACCTCTGGGCATTCCATGGCTAGAATTCCCAAACCCTCCCGAAGCACAATCAATTAACAAAACTTCAAAAACCTAGACTAAGCACCCTAACCACCTAGAATATTACCTAATTCACCCACCCACCCTATCAATCTACCATTTCACCCACCAATTTGACCAAAAACCTCAAAAAACCCTACATAGGGCATATAAGCAAAATTGCACATTTCTAGACCTACCTACCCATGCAAATTCCACAATGCAAAAATAAGCCTACCCTAGCAATTTTAATGCACCCCCCACCTCATTCCATGACCTTCTTCATAGTCTGAACCCATAAGTAGGTGCCTGGCCATGTCCTCATGCTCCCTTCATCTCAAACCCATGTAATCACCCACACATCTCTAGCTAAAAAGAAACACCCACCTCATCAAACACCTTCCTCACAAAGTGTCAAAATCACCCATGCCAAAGTCAATAAAGCAAAATAATAATAATAGTAAAAATGAGTCTTGTTTTTACTGTTTAGCTATCTAAGTTATTAGGGTTTCCCTTGACCATCAATGGTTAGGGTGATCATCGATGGTCACCTTTTGGGGACCCTAACCATCGACAGTCAGGAAACCCTATAAAAACCCCCATTTCACTTTTTACTTGAATTTTACCCATTCCTATCACACTATCCCAAGCTTTTGCCTACTTTTAGAGATGTGTTTCTCCCACCAACCTGACCACCTCATTGTTGGTCTATTTTGGCCCATATGGAACATAATTTTATGACATTTTTTTATTGGTCCTTTAATTGCATTGATAACATTACCATGTTGACCTTTTATATTTTGTACCACCTCATGCATATCAACCCACTTATGTCTCATCGGGAGCACTTCTTACCTCAAATACTCATGACACTTAACTCATTTATGTTTACCATGGGAGCACTTCCTACCTTGGATACCCACAAAAAATATAAAAATTACTTAGGAGACTTACATTTATAAGTGTTCCCAACCACCACACCTACAAGCAGTCACACGGTTCACTTGTCCCTTGTCCTTCTTAGAATTGACCCTTGTTTTTACCAATGTTGGTAATTTTAGTCTTTACATGATCTTGGACATCACACCTTTTTGTCACCTTTTGTGCACAAGTTTGCATCTCATATGCCTGACCTTATGTCACCCCCTCATGGCTCACCATCTACCATTTATCAAACCTGTACCCACTTTAGCTTCACCTCGCTGACTCCTAGTTTGAGGGGAAACACCTCCTCCTACTTTTGAGGTAGCTGACCCTTGACCCATACTCCATTTTTGTTTTGTATCTCATTCATGCAAGTCATATAACAAAAAGGGGTAAAATGTAGACACTAAAAATCCACACACCTACATTTTTGAATGCCAAAAATCCCCCTAGACCTACTTAAGACCCCCTTGGGACCAACCTACACCTATCTGGCCTCACCAAACCCATCTTCATCTAGTTTTACCAAGCTAAGTGAACCTAACCTTTAGGACCCTTTGTTTATGGACCCTAACTATCGAAAATCAACGTGACCATTGATGTTCAACCTTGAGAACCCTTGACCATCGACAGTTATGATCCACCTCTTAACAAACAACATGCAAATCACTCACATTGCTTTTCTAAAAATAACTTGTCTAATTCTGGTTGCAAGCCTTTACATGGATGAGTTATATTTAGATGGCCTAGTTACACCTTCAATTCCACCTCTTTCTTGTACCTATAAAAGAGATAACCCTAGAAGGTTAAATCCATCTACAATAATTATTACGAGCTCAAACATTTAGGAGTTTTCTTTTATAGGTCAATCAAGTCAATCAACATCATCAGTGTTATCAAGCATTATCAGCCATCTTATTGGGAGCCCACTTATTATTACCTCTAAACCAATCTCTTAGGTACCATTACTCTACTAGAATCAAGCCAGATTCTACCAATAGGCTAACTTCATCAACCACCCACCCAACTGACTTCTAGTAATACACGTACTTGTTTGTCAATATTCACATGCTTTAATTCCATTTCATAATCAATCCATCCCTTTCCCAACTCTTAAAATCCATCTATGGGATCCTATCATTCATTTATTTGTCAAACCTAGAATTCCACAGTTAACCACTGATGATCAGACCTAACCACTGATGGTTGGGCATAACTACTGACAATCACCCTAACCATTGATGATCACCTATGGCACCAAAAACCAACAACCTATTTTCACCCACCTAAACCTAATCAAATCTATTTTTCTATGTTTTTTACCTTTCACACACCTCTTTTAGATTTTTTGAAGCATACCTTGACCTGTTAGCACTAGTATTAATTAGTTTATCACTAATTTGATCATTTCTAGTCTATTTTCTCAGCAAGCATTCTTGTGTTCAATTTTAGTAATATTTTTTAATTAAGAGGCTTAAGTTTGGTTTTCCTTCAAGAGAGGACAAATGATAAGCTCCTAATCCATACTTATGGGTTATGATGTAGGGATTAATTTTCTCCATATTAGCTACATGTTGATTTTCCTTGAGAACAAGATCTCCAATATTGAATTCTCAAACTTTCAAGTGTTTCTAACAATTCATAGACCTCTTTCAAATTTTTTGAAACATACCCCAACCTATTAGTGCTAGTATTAATTAGTTTATCACTAATTTGATCATTTCTAGTCTATTTTCTCAACAAGCATTCTTGTGTTCAGTTTTAGTAATCTTCTTTATTTAATGCAAGTACCTCCTTTCTAGTTTTATCAACTTAACTATTTAAAATATGTGGACTGATATCCCCTAAGGAAGCTCTCACTTTAGAGACCTAGCTATCACTAGGCAATCCACCCAATAATCTATCTAACAAACAAGTTTGATTTAGTGATTTCTTATCTGCAAGTCTTCCTCCCAAGCCAAAGAGGAGCTCTTCACAATCTTCTAATTCAACGTGCACACAACCAAATAGGTTTTTCTACCATACCTGTATCGAGTCTCTTTTCTCTCTTTATTTAGAACTTAAAGCAAAAATTTACATGAAATAGGGAGCATTAGGTGTTTTTATGCAAAATTGCTTTCTACATTCAAAGAAGAAATAAGAAACTAAAAGAAACGATCAAGGTTAGAAGATACCTGATATAGTCGTGCGCACTGAAATCAGACGTTGGAAGATTCCCCTCTTTGGCTGTGGAGGAATGACACCTGAGAAGAAAAGAGACTGAAACACAAAAAAATGTTAGTCAAAGATATGGTGGGCTGTCAGGTGAACGCCCGATCCCGGAAGTATGAAGTCTTCATAGAAGGATATCAACCCACTGATAAAAAAGCAGAATATTGGACTGAAGTAGATATAATGAAGGATAAAATGATAGAAATAAAGGACAAAAAATAAAATGCGTACCTAATAATGAAGTAAAATGTTCTGTGCAGTCGCCGATGTCAGTCTCTGTGGTGCCGGCGTCGGTTAGGGAAAGTGCTGACGTCGGTTAAAGTGCCGGCGTCGGTCGGGGTAGTGACCAGCGTCGATCGGGGCAAGTTCTAGACAGAGCCTGGACGAGTTGTAGAAGGTCTGGGAGAGTCGAGATAGGGTCTGGTCAAGGTCTGAACAGGGTCTGAACAAGGTCTAATCAAGGTAATGTCGAGTCTGAACAGGGTCTGGGGGTTTTGGTCGAGTCTGGACGGAGTTATAGACTGGGATAGTGGGCAGAGATGTAAGGAAGGGACTCAGGGCTCAGGTCTATGGTCTGAAGATCCGAGATGATAGAATATAATAAACAAATAATAACCAGAAAGAAATAAAACAAACAGAGTAAATACTTACCTGCCAGAAGACATGATAAAAGCCATGATTGAAGTTGTTGAAGCTTTGCCGTAAGTTGATCAAAGCGAATGCAGATTGGTTGAATGCTGGAGTTGATTGATCGCCAGAGCTTTGTGAATGTCTGAGTTTGGGGGTCGATTGATTGATTGATTAGTTTATTAGCCTTCGGGATTGATCGGCGGATGCTCATGAAGGCAAGGGGCGGTTCGAGAGACGGTTCGATAACCGTTCGAGAAACCGATTGGGAACTGAATGATAATGGATAATGATAAGGTGATCGACGTCGGTAGGATTGCCAATGTCAGCTGAGAAGTGATCGACGTCGGCAACATCGGCCGGGTAATGACCGTCGTCGGCAAATGCACAATGGGGATAGAGTCTAGCTTTAGCTCTGTGCTCATTTTTACATGCTGCCAGGGTCAAGGCTAATGGAAAAAGTGATTGACAACGGTTAAATAGGTGAAGAAGAATAAGACGGGGGATGACCAGGGGAGTCGACACGATTTTGGTGTCTACATTTGCCCCTTTTTGTCTTGTTGGTTGTTCTGGACAAACTGCAAGACAAAAATAGGAGTGATTGCCCCAGGTGAGGGATAAGGTTGATTTCGTCTTGTTGGTTGTTCTGGACGAACTGCAAGACAAAAATAGGAGTGATTGCCCTAGGTGAGGGATAAGGTTGATTTCATCTTGTTGGTTGTTCGAATGAATTGCAAGACAAAAATAGGTAGCGGATTACCCCGATTATGGATAAGGTATTCCCCCTCAAAGCAGGAGTTGAGGGAAGGGAACCGGGAATCGGGGGCTGATTTGACGAAGAGTGGATGGAAAAGAGGTGAGGGTGAACGCTGCAAAATCCATGATTGCGCGCATACCACTGCACGAGATGGTCAAGTCAAAAGTGTCGCAGGTCGAGGGTCAAGGAGTGCCAAAATTGAAGTAACTAGGCCCCAGCATTTAGTCGTCTGCTGATCGGGTTACTCAATCTAAGCTGAAGCTCCAAATGGTCATCGTGTTCCAGGTATCCCAGGCTCAGGAAGTGCTTCTAGAAACACAAAAAAATTACAAGTAGTGTGGATCAACCAGCTTGAGATCTTATACTTGTGAGGGTCCAAAAAGGTCTGCGCACAATTTTGCTAACCAGGCATGAGAAAGCATACATGCAAAAACAACCAAGGCAACAGTGTCTTGGAAGTGGTCGAGGTTGGAGGAGATAGGCATGATCTCCAATGGTTGGTGGTCGATGGATGGATGTAAAAGTGATCAAAATGTGCCCCAAAAGGGGTCAAAATGACATGAAGGACTTGACTTGATTAGGGACATGATTTTGGTTATTTTGAAGAGGGATAAAATATTTGAAGGCCACCGACATCGGCTATATAACTGACGTCGGTGTCCAGAAGGGCCTGACGTTGGCGTAAATCGGCCGACGTCGGCGGCCTAGGGCACGCCGATGCCAACGTCGATGGCCTGCCAAATCCGACAAAACCGGATTGGCGGCCCACCAAAAGTCATTTGCTATTTGATTGAGAGAGAAAAAGAAGGAAAGGAGGTTTGTCCATCAGAGAGACGAACAAAAGAGGGTGGTCGAGCTAACCCCAGAAGACAGTCATGTCATCTGAGTGCTGCCTACATAGCCCTTTGTCGTTACGGCCTCAGACCAATGTAGTTCAGACAAAAAGGGTCCGAGTAATAGACAGGTGGTCAAAATGGTCAATAGATTGGTCGTGGTTATGATGAAATGATGAGGAGAAGAGATGTTGCAGCCTTTTCCAAATGGTGTATTTCGCAACATTGGTCGAGAGGTCTTTCATCCCTAGCAATATTCCATATTCGTGATGGATGTATGCTAAAATTGAATTGAGGTCTATTTACGCTTCAGCAAGTATTGGTTTATGCTTAACATAAATTGTAGCGGGTCAATAGTTTCCATGTGTATTGGTGTCCATAGAAACTAGGGTGAATAGGTTATGGGGATGGTCTGAAAAGAGAGTTGAGTTGATTGACAAGTGATGAAGGTGAATGTGACCAAAGTGCAGAAGAAGTGAAAAGCATATTGCTCTTTCATTGACAAGGACCAAAAAGATAGCATAGATAGGGGTTATGAGAACCAAGAGCCCCATTCATGCGTGACGTCGTTGACCATAGTTATGTTAGAGCAGTAATCGAATCACTTTGACATTAAAGTGAGCTCGAAGTCCCTTGAGCAAGTGATAGGAGGAGGAAAGAGGGTAACCCATTTTAAGAGCAGAGATAACTATGTTCCTTTTTATAGGAGACCCTGAGACAACTATAAGTCAAGTCCATGACTCTTTTTTTTTTTTTTTTTTAATTTTTTTTTTGAGGCAGACTGATCGATGCGGGAAGCCTGCATAGAGATGTCATTTGCTTGGTGGTCAGTTGTGAAGCTGATCAATGCGGGAAGCTTCTAAAATAGTGTTGTTTATTGCCAGATTAGTCATAGCCATCCTTCGAGGGAGTGGTCTAGATTTTTGTTTAATATAAGGGCTTTTGAATAGCTATCCTTCGAGGGAGCAGTCTATTAATTATAGCAATGATAGTATAGCTGTCCTTCGAGGGAGCAGTCTGCTTTTTGATTTTGATATTGATATAGTGACCATGGATATTATGACATCTTGATTTATTTTTATAGAAATGTGAGTCGTGGACAAGATTATAGAAGGTCAAGGGCTCCCTTTTATGAGGACAAAAGCATCCATACAGCATAAAAGGGTTATAGGAAATGTTAAGAGGAATAGGGTTGAAAGGAAGTAGGATTAAGAGGACAGGGATTGCTCAAGGGACGAGCTCAAGTTAAGTGTCAAGTGGATGAATACTCGACTAGCAGTAGAACGGTCACAGATGCAATGCATTAAGAGGCTCAGGTTTTGGGCGTCCATCAAGAGAAGACAGATGATAAGTCCCTAATCCATACTTGTGTGTGATAATAAAAGGTCTGAGCCAATTAGGAGCAAACTTGCCTCGTTTACTGCACTCCATATTGGTCACATGTTGATTCTCTTTGAGGACAAGGTCTCCGATGTTGAAATCTTGTTCTCACAAATTTTTGTCATAGGTGCGCTTGATGCGATGTTGATAGACATGGAGATGATTAAGGGCAGCAAGACGGCGTTTGTCAAGTAACTTGAGCTAAGCGATCTTGATGAAAGTCATCATTGGAAAGAATATCATGTAAAGAAATGCGGAGAGATGGGATCTGTACTTTGAGAGGTAAGACAGCCTCTGTTCCGTACATGAGAGAAAAAGGGGTAGCACCCGTAGAGGTTCGAATGCTAGTGTGGTAAGCCCACAAAGTGAAGGGAATGTGAATGTACCAATCCCTGCCTGTGTCACTGACCACTTTCATGAGAATTTTGGTGAGAATTTTGTTGGAAGCCTCGGCCTACCCATTTGCTTGTGGGTAGTAAGGTGAAGAAAAACTGAGTTTGATGCCGAATGAGTCGCATAGTGTTTGGACAGTTTTGTTTTTAAAGGACTTGCCATTATCGGTGATGATTTTATGAGGGACACTGAAATGACAGATGATATGGGTGGTGATGAAGTCGACGATCTTGTCGACTTTTGTGGAGACGAGAGGAATGGCTTCCACCCACTTGGTGAAATATCAGTGGCTGTGATGATGGATTGATGACGAAGAGACGAATGAGGGTTAATCTCACCGATGAGATCTAAACCCCACTGAGAAAAAGGCCAAAAATCTTGAGCAATTTGTAAGGCGTGACTAGGAAGATGAAGCAAGTTAGAGTGCTGATGACACTTGATGCAATGCCGAACATAGTCGCTACAGTCTTGATGAAGGGTAGGCCAATAATAGCCCAAACGAAGGATGCGCTTGGCAACTGAATTCCCACTAAAATGTCTGCCACAAATCCCATTGTGGACTTGCTGAATGGCTTGAGATGCTTCAGTGGAGGTGAGATAGCGAAGAAGGAGGCCGTCGAAGCCTCGCTTATAGAGAAGACCCCCTAGCATGGTGTAGCGAGCGGTATGCTTGATAAAAGCTCATCGTGCATTACTAGAGAGGTTGGGAGGAATGACGAAGAAAGATAAGAAGTCTATAAGTTGCTTATACCAAGCATCTCATGGGCTAGGGTCTATAGTGTTGACATGATGAATGTGAGAAGAAATATATGAAGGCAACGTCACACGACACACCGTGACAAAAAGTCTAGATGCAGATGAGGAAGATAGGATATGTGAAGCGAGAGAAGCCATGGTGTCAGCAAACTTATTTGTGGATCGAGGAATAGTCTGTAGGAGGTAATGATCGAAAGATGTAAGGAGAATGTCAGCACAATTTTTGTACCTTTGCAAAATTTCATTTTTACAGAGGTATGAACCATTGACCTGATTGACGATGAGCTGCGAGTCGCCGAAGATGTTAATGGACTTGATGCTGAGAGAGAGGGTGGTCTAAAGTCCCAAAATTAAGGCCTCGTATTCGGCCATATTATTGGTACAATCAAAGTCGAGTTTAAAAGACAAAGGCATGGGCTCCCCTTCGAGTGGGATGAGAATAACCCCAGCACCCCCACCTAGTTGACATTTGGAACCGTAAAAGAACATAGTCATCTGATAGGTGGTGTCGTCGGAGGAAAGCACAGTGATAGACTCATCAGGGAATTCACACTGCAAAGGTTGATTGTCAGGAAGAGGGGCATCTACTAGTTGATCAGCAATGGTTTGCCCCTTGATAGATTTCTGCTAGATGAATTCGAGATCAAACTTAGCAAGCAGCATGAGCCACCGAGCCATACGTTGATTCTGATATGGCTTGGAGTGCATGTACTTGAGAGGGTCAGTGTGGGTGATGACAAAGGTTTTGTGACTAAGAAGATAGTGGCGAAGTTTAGTATCAGCAAAGACTAATGCCAAATAGAGTTTCTCGATATGGGTATACCGAGTTTCATAGTTGACCAGTGTTCGGTTGATATAATAGACTGCTTGCTCACGGTGATGCTCATCTCGGTGCACGATCATGGCACCTAACGAATGATGAGTGGCTGAGATATAAAGGTAAAAAGGTTGGTCATCTTTAGGTGGAATGAGGACTGGTGGAGAGACCAGATAGCATTTTAGGGCTTCAAAAGCCTCTTGACAGTCCTTATCCCATGTAAAAGAGATGTCCTTCTTAAGGAGATGATGAAAAGGTTGACAGCGGTCAGAAAGTTGCGAGATGAAATGACGAATGGATTGGAGCTTGCCTTGCAAACTGTGAAGCTGCTTGAGATTGGTTAGGGGAGGCATTTCGAGGATAGCGTGAATCTTGGCGGGATCTATCTCGATGCCACGAAAGGAAATGATGAAGCCGAGAAGCTTGTCAGAGAGGACCCCAAAGACAATTTCTTGGGGTTAAGATGAACATTGTACTGAAGAAGACGAGAAAAGATGATTTGGAGAATGGTCAGATGGTCACGGTGAAGCTTGGACTTGCCGAGTAGGTCATCCACATAGTCCTCCATGATTTTGTGAAGGAGATCATGGAAAATGTAGGTCATGGCGCGCTGATAAGTGGCGCCTGAGGCCAAAAGGCATGACTCGATAGCAAAAAGTCCCCCATGGGGTAATGAAAGTAGTCTTGTGCTGATCTTCTGGAGCAATCAAGATTTGATTGTATCCTAAAAACCCGTCCATAAGAGATAGCATCTCATGGCCGGCCGTAAGATCAACAAGCTGGTCAATGTTAGGAAGAGGAAAGTCATCTTTAGGATAGGCTAAGTTAAGGTCGCGATAGTCTGTGCAGATCTGAATCCCCCCAGTTGCTTTGGTGACTGGGACGATGTTAGAGACCCACTGTGGATAATCGATGGGCTAGATGAAGGAGACAGAAAGGAGGCGTTGAAGCTCTTCTTTGACAAGGAGGGCAATGCGAGGATGCATCTTTAGAAGCTTTTGTCTGACAGGCTTAGCCTCTGGTTTGGTGACAATGTGATGGGTAACGATGGTGGGGTCGATGCCAGGCATATCACTGTAAGTCCAGGCAAAAGCCTTGCTATGGTCGAAAAGGAACTGGGTATAGTCAAGCTGCTCCTGAGCGTCTAAAGATTGGCTAATCTTTAAGACATAAGGAACATCAAAAGAAGGAAGGTTGATGTCAATGGTTGATTCATTTAACATAACCTGGGTCTCAGAAGGGAGGGAGCGCTGGATGAAAGAATCATCAGCGCCCATGTAAGAAAGAATGGCATCATTGTCAATGCAGTGAACAGTGTGAATGGTTGCCGACTCATCTTCGATCATGCTGGAAAAAATGAGAGGAAGAGAATTGGATACCCCATTGAGCTGATAAGTCAAGGGGTCCAGGCGGATGGTGTTTATGAAAAAAAACTAGGAAGAATGGAAACCACTGACTCCGTAGGTGAAGGGGGCGAAACAGGCGAGTGTGGAGGAGATTGGTCAATGATTGGTTCAGGACAAAGGTCTACAGGGTCTTGAGTGGGGTCGTGATATCCCAGACCATATCGTTTCTTGGCATCGTCATCATTGAGCAGTTGGATAGGCTGATGGGAGCCCTGCTCATAGCGTCCAAAACCAAAACCCTTCCATGCACACTTGTAAAGGTAAGTGTGTGCAAAAGCAGGGTTGCTAAGAAACAAAAAGTCTGATGTGAAAGGTTGAGGTGAAGAAAGAGGATTACCATCAGTAGGAGCTTGATTAAACCCCTCATAGATGAGGTTAGTGTGGAGGTGAGGGGGACCATAAGGTATGATCATCCCTATCCGATGGTCGTAGCTAGGGCTATGATGAAGGCGTCCATACTCTTGTGGAGTTTAGAACATGTCTAAAGCCAGCAAGCGATACTCTCCCAATGAAAGTCTTTGGAAGACATCTTCCATGGGGTCTGTGGTCGTCGCTTGAAGGGGAGGTGTAAGGGTGACCGCCTGTTGCGAACTGGTCGAAGCTTCTACGGATGGAGGCAGTGCCGAGGTTAACGGCTTGATAGGGATGAGGACATCATTTGGACGGTAGGTGGTGTTGCATGTTTTGAAGGGCAAAGGGTCAGTAGGAATGGTGTGGACTTGTCCGTCATGCTCAAATTTCACACAACGGTGCAGGGTGGAGGGGACACAGGCCATGGCGCGGATCCAGGGTCTGCCCAACAAGATGTTGTATTAAAACTCTCCTTTGATGATGTAGAAGAGCTCCGTGACTGTACATGGACCAATGCGAATATGAAGAACGACTGTGCCAATGGTCGTGGCAGTAGTGTCATTGAAAGAGTGCAAGATTGTGTCAGTTTTAGAGACGCAATTCTTGGGAAGAGCCAACTGATCAAAGGCATGGGTGGAGATGATGTTGATGCTAGCACCCCTGTCAATCATAATGCGTTTAATGCGTGTCTGATCGATATAGGTAGTGATGAAGAGGGCAGCATCTTGATCTTCCGTGTTGGATGTAGGAATCTCAGAATCGCTGAATGTGATGGAGGCAACAGGGGCTAAGTAGTAGACAAGGGCAGCAAGTGGTTGGGGGTCCTCGGGTTGGACCTCCACTGCCTGCAGGGCTTGGATGAGGGCCTGACGATGTCAGGGTGAGGTTTGGATGAGATCATAGAGGGACATCTTCACAGGCGTCTGGTGAAGCTATTTCAACATGGAGTCGTGGATTGGTCCAGAAGAAGAAGAAGAAGAGGAGGGTTGAGGCGTGCCAAGGATAGAAATCTTTGATTTAGGCGGTTGAGGTGGATTGACAAAAGGGTAGGTCCAAAGAATGGCGGCTTTTTCTTTTGCCTTGTCCTTTTGTGACCTAGTGGTGATGTGGATGGCATTGATTTCAAAGATGGGAGGTGAAGGTGATGAAGGAGTTGTAATCGGTTGATGAGATGTAGATGGGTTTGAAGAGGTAGAAGGGTTATCAGAAGGAGTCAGAGGTCGGTCGAAAGTGTCCTCAAAGAGAAGAGTGTCTTTCTCCAGATAACGATGAATGACTGCCTTGAGGGCACAGTAAGTCTCAGTGTCGTGTCCTGATGTACGATGATATAAACAAATCTTCATGTCATCGAACCAGGAGGGTTTAGACCCGAGAGGTTGGAAAGGCTTGATAGGTGGAAGAGTTATGCTAGAAGTTTGCAAAAGTCATTGCAAGATTAAAGAGTATGAGCCCACTAAAGGGTCCGTGCTCATCGATGTATGCGATGTCGGTGACTTTTGCTTGGGCGAAGTTGGAGGAGGCTTTCGTACCACCTTCTGGGTTGATGGTGCAATGACAGGCGAAGACAGTACATTCTTCATGAGAGGTACCGCTCTTTTGGGAGAGGGTAGGCTAGTGGTAGGTAAAGGAAGCAAAGGAGGCAACTGGTTTTGATTAGAGGTTGAAGTGGGAAGGATTTTGGTTAAGGTTGAAGGATGCAGGCCCAAAATGGAGGGCAATGGTGATGGAAGAGGAGGCGTTCACCTCTGTGGTTTGGCAGTCTTTTGTGATTTGGGTTGAAGACTACTATTAGTTGAAGTCTGGTTTAAGTCCACCTTCACTTGTGGATGAGTGAGGTTGGAGACAGGGCGAACGCCAAGCGACTTGATAGGTTTAGGCGGAGTAGATGAGGGTTTTGGTTTTGATGAGGTTGATGGAGATGTAGATGGTATAGAGGTGGAAATCTGATTTTTGTTGATAGTCTTAGGAGGTTCTGCCATGGGAGGATTAGCAGCATGAGATGAGAGGGCCCGGGCTTGTTGAAGAGCTGTGAGATGGTCCCATAATCCCTGATGCTCCACTTTCCTAGAAGGGAGAAGTTTGAGTCTCTCCACTAGTCGAGAAAAAGGCTGAGAAGATGCGGGATGAGGTTTGGGTTCTTGAGAAGACGTCAACGATTGTGGGACTAAAGTGAGACGGGTGTAGTAGTCTCAGGCCCAAAGCATGGTGAAGTCGTGATAGGTTCATGTTTGGTTGGAGACGAAGGAGAGATAGGTTCTTCCCTGGGTGGAGAAGAAACTAGAGAATGAAGCTCCTCAAGCGGGTAAAGGGCAGGGATGATAGTGCCCTCCACTTGTGGTCGAGGAGTAGGAAAGGTTGGGTCTTCCATGGGCAGCAAGAAGGAAGATGGTGAAACTGGCGGTACTGGTAAGGTCGAGGCGTCCTCCAAAATGAGAGAAGTTGAGGGAGAACTAACTGGAGAAAGAGGTTCATCCACATGTGATGGACTAATGGATGAATTCACCTCTTGAGGTTGGTTAGGAATGAGGAGCGAGACCGTATTGACTGTTCGAATATTATGTTCATGGGTATTGTCAGTCAAGGTCTGGACGTTGTTTTGAGTTGGTGGATGATTAGGGAACGATTGTTTGAAGATATCAATACCCTGATTAGGAGGGGCATTAGGATTGTCGAGGATGAGGTCACCCTTTTCCAACATGTCTTGGATTATGTTTTTAAGGGTTTTACAGTTGCCCGTGTCATGACCTTTAACACGGTGGTAGTTACAAAAGTCATTTTCCCTATACCATGCAGGGATAGCGCGTGAGGGATCAAATTGTGGTGGTGGTCGGATCTGAGGGAGATTGATGGCCCCTTATTTGACGAGTTTTTCCAGCACAGATGCGTATGATTCTCCAAGTGGAGTAAACTGTTGCTGTATGTATCTTTGCTGAAATTGGTGAGTGGCACTCATAGATGTCGATGGTTCAGGTTGATTAGTTGAAGGTGAAGAGGAAGAAGATCTAACAACCATAGCATTTGCTGAAGCTTTAGATTTAGGATTGGACGAGGAAGGCTATTCGTGAGATAGTGTTCCAAGGCTTTTACGTTGAGGTCCAAGAATCGTGCAAAATATTGGTCCCCTTCTGGGATAATAGGCGTTTGGGTCGGAGATGGTCTGGTAAGAGTTCTTTTAGTTTCTGAGTTGAACTCCATTATAGGGCTGGTTGTAGGCGGGGTAGATGGAAGAGGATGATGCCTCGTGTGATCGACTAGAGCCTTGGCTTGGCTACGAGTCAGAACCATTCAAGGCAAGGAAGAACGTCCTCACAAGCTCAAACAAGTAGATAAGAACTAAAAAAGATGAAGACACAAGCAGATCCTAAAACCTTAGAAGTAAATTATTAGGATTATAGTGGCTTATGCCTTAGAATGTGTGTAGAGGAAGATTGGCTTTGTGAGTCAGTTCCTAGAAGAAGCAGTCTATGGATGGTTTAGGGTTTTGTTATGGTGCTCAAGAAGTCTGTGTTAGCTTTCGTACAGGCCTGGTGCTAAAGAGCAAGCTCCCCTCACTTCACGATTCCAGTGGTTAGCTGGTTTCGCTTAGCCAAAATATACTTTCACTATAGTTTAGACTCTGCCAGAGAACAGAGTTGGCTCTCCCCTTGGTGATGAAATCCAAGTAAGATCACCGGGACAGGTAAGGTATCCGCTGGGGGATGAAATCCCAGTCGGGCCTTGTCTCAGGTAAGTTAAAATGTTTGTTTTGTGCAGGTGGTTTGGTCGTGTAACATCAAGTGATCTAGATTAATTCAATATGCAGTTTAATTACTATGTGTGATCTAAGAGATGCAGGCAAATAGAAATGAATGCAAAGTGTTTTAATGCCCAAGTCGAAATGTTTGTTCGTATGAAGACAAATGGAGAAAGAGTCGAAGAATATGAGTTTTAGCTAGTCTAGAAGTGCAAGAAAAGAAAAGTTCATTTTAGTCCTGCTTATGATGTCATTTAAGAAGAGACGAAAGGAGGCAAAAAGGAAGGAACCTAATGCACCTATATGAACGAAAGAAAGAAAGAACCCAAGGAAGGCCCTAGGGTCCCACCGGGTGTGCCAGAATGTTTCTATGCAAAATTGCTTTCTACATTCAAAGAAGAAATAAGAAACTAAAAGAAATGGTCAAGGTTAGAAGAACCCTGATATAGTCGTGCGCACTGAAATTAGACGTTCGAAGATTCCCCTCTTTGGCTGTGGAGGAATGACACCTGAGAAGAAAAGAGACTGAAACACGGAAAAATGTTAGTCAAAGATATGGTGGGCTGTCAGGCGAATGCCCGATCCCGGAAGTACGAAGTCTTCCTAGAAGGATATCAACCCACTGATGAAAAAGCAGAATATTGGACTGAAGTAGATATAATGAAGGATGAAATGACAGAAATAAAGGACAGAAAATAAAATGCGTACCTAATAATGAATTAAAATGTTCTGTGTAGTCGCCGATGTCGGTCTCTGTGGTGCCGGCGTCGGTTAGGGAAAGTGCCGACGTCGGTTAAAGTGCCGGCATCGGTCGGGGTAGTGACCAGCGTCAGTCAGGGCAAGTTCTGGACAGAGCCTGGACGAGTTGTAGAAGGTCTGGGAGAGTCGAGATAGGGTCTGGTCAAGGTCTGAATAGGGTCTGAACAAGGTCTAATCAAGGTAATGTCGAGTCTGAACAGGGTCTGGGGGTTTTGGTCGAGTCTGGACGGAGTTATAGACTGGGATAGTGGGCAGAGATGTAAGGAAGGGACTCAGGGCTCAGGTCTATGGTCTGAAGATCCAAGATGATAGAAATAACAAACAAATAATAACCAGAAAGAAATAAAGCAAACATAGTAAATACTTACCTGCCAGAAGACATGATAAAAGCCATGATTGAAGTTGTTGAAGCTTTGCCGTAAGTTGATCGAAGTGAATGCAGATTGGTTGAATGCTGGAGTTGATTGATCACCAGAGCTTTGTGAATGTCCAAGTTCAGGGGTCAATTGATTGATTGATTAGTTGATTAGCCTTCGGGATTGATCGGCGGATGCTCATGAAGGTAAGGGGCAGTTCGAGAGACGGTTCGATAACCATTTGGGAAACCGATTGGGAACCGAATGATAACTGATAACGGATAACGGTAAGGTGACCAACATCGGCAGGATTGCCGATGTCGGCTGAGAAGTGACCAACGTCGGTGACATCGGCCGGGTAATGACCGTCATCGGCAGATGCACAATGGGGATAGAGTCTAGCTTTAGCTCTGTGCTCATTTTTACATGCTGCTAGGGTCAAGGCTAATGGAAAAAGTGATCGACAAGGGTTAAATAGGCGAAGAAGAATAAGACGGGGGATAACTAGGGGAGTCAACACGATTTCGGTGTCTACATTAGGATTATAACTTTGGTAAGGTCTAGATTAAGTGATTTGACCTTGTCCTTGATTATTACCTTGAAAAGGAGGCCTATTTATTTGCCCAAACTGATTGTAGGTTTGGTATGGCATATAACTTTGAGCTTTTTACCTTTTGAGGGTAACCAGTTCATTAGTAACACTTTGGATCAAACTTTTGAATTCATGGATCTCATTGGTGGGGGCAATGGCAGTATTTTCTTGACTAGGAAAAGGAACCAAAGTAGGTAATGCAACTTGACTAAGAAGTTACAAATCAAGGGAAAATGGCATTGGTGGCCTAGAATCAATCTTCCCTACTTGAACAAGATAATTCTCAACATTCATGGCTATCTCATAGGTAGCAGGTAGTGTATTTCCACCCATGGATTGGATCATCATGGCTACATCACTATTCAATAATTTTAGATAGTATAAAAAGGCATAATCTGGGGTAGGTCTCACAAGGGTTGGGATCATATCCCATGTTTTTTTAAATATAGTGTTAAAATCTTTCATAAACTCTTATGGTGCCCTCTTGACAGTGGTCAATTTCTCAACTAGTGATAGATGATCACTCTTCTCTCCAAACCTCTTAGTCAATAGATCTCCTAGTTCATCCCATGAATTAATAGAATTTTTAGGTAGATTCCCTACCAATCTAAATCTTTACCTTTGAAATACAATGCTAATAACCTAATAGCCACATTTTCTTGAGTGATATTACATAAATTGTAGAATTTTTCTATGTTTCTAATGTGTTCAATGGTAGTAATAGGACCTTCTCCACTAAAATATGGAATACTCTTAAGGGTTGCTCTTATAATTTGGTCATAGTGGGCAAGATTCAAAGGAGATGATCCAATGAAAGGTACAAAAGGTTGGTTTATAGCCATCTTGGAATGTATATTCTGAGTATTAGAGGTTGAAATCAATAGGAACTTGGACTTCTTAAACACTAAATCTCTTAAATAAGGATGAATATTCACAAACCTAAACCTTTTGATATAATACAAAGGCAATTACACAAACTCAAAGGGTATACCTTTAGCAGTAGACCTAGTGGTCACCTTAAACACAAAAATTAGGGACTGATCAGAAACCAAATATTTGAAAACTTTAGTGGAGTCACTAGGTATTGAATGTAGATGTTCTTATACCTGTAATTATGCCAAGACTAGCACCAATATTAGACAATCTTCTAAGACTTAGAGTCCCATTGGGCATCAAAAAATTTATTGTCACTTAGATTTTCACCCCTTGAGGAGATGCCTATCTCTCCTCATCCAAGTGGCACAATGGAAACATATCTCTTGTTATGGGTAACAATTTGATGAGATGAATCTCTAGAAGGGCTAGTTCCTTTAATACACTCTTTGAAGTACTTTCTTGACTATCAACTTTGGATAAAAAGGGTTAAGAAAAAAACTAATAAATATAAAAATAGGTGATGTACCAATATTATATCTCCTCTTATTGACAAAACTTATTCTACTTAAAGCAAAATAAAGCTTCTCTTATACAAAACTCATAATGCAAGATAGATTGTTACATCAATGTTTCATAAGCTAGGTTCAAGAAGGTATTTTGATACTTAGGAGGGAAATTAATTATTATTTATGAGAATATAATCATGAAACACATCTAATACACTTATACACTTTAAATATAAAACTAACAAAGACCTGTAATAATTACTCTTCTGCACACTTGGTGGATAATCAAGGATAACATGTTATAAAAGATCATCTTCTACTAGACAAAACCAATAAGATTGTAACAAAACTTAATTATACATCATGTAAGTATGAAAATTCACTTGTTTTATTTCTTCAAGATACATTCAAGTACAAAAGTGGCTAGGGTTTCAACATTAACCAATGGAGCTACCAAAAAAAGCCAAAAGAGTCAACATTTATAGCCTTTGAGAGAGGAACAACACAAGGGAAGTCCAAAGGTCACTTGGACATGTGTTACTTTAATAAAAATGGGTTAAAATTTCATGATAAATATGTATGTAATGAACCATGCAATGTTATGAGGACCAAGTTTTCATACAAGTCATGAAACTTATTAAAAGTGGCATAAAACACCTAGTCTTAGCTTAGAAAAATTGCCTTCATAATTTGAACCTATTTGAACATCCCATAACAGACTAGGGATAGGTATGATGACTAAGATGAGAGGGAAGACCCTCAGGAATGCCTCTCCATGCATTGGTTGTATTCCTACTCATCTGGAAACTCTTAGAAAGAAGCTATCGCTACCTATAAACTAAAAAACTTCTTTTTTAGTCATCCCTCACACTTATCTTCAAAATTAGCTTCATTTTTCCATGAAAATACATGGGATGGATTTAATTACACTTTTAAATACTATCCATGGCCTTAGATTTCTCAGGCACACCTTAAAAAGGCTCACATTTGGAGTTTTTACCCTTGTGTCCATTATGCCAGTTATGACTAGCTGAGATTAAGGCTATTATTTAAACACTTATAGGATTTTCCTAGGCATTAAATTAAAATTATTGGTTATAAAAATTCTAAATTTTTCCTCCAAACTTTATTGTATCTTTTAAAACCTCCTAGAACTTGTAAAACACAAAAAATGGTAAAAAATACCTTATTTTGTATGTTGTATTTACAATTCCATACAACTCATCTTGGTGGGAGATATCTTGAGGGAGTAATTTTCATTTTAAAATAATTTTAATTTCTAAATAATGTCATTAGGATAACTTTCCAAGATTATTTTCTCCATCAGATCATGATTGAGGGTTTAGTACGATTTTAGGTAAGTTTTGTCTTAAGCTTTGATCATAAAGCTTTGACATTGGATCTACCACTAAATTCCACAAACTAGATACCAAGGGGCCCTAATAAAATCTCCAAATTCCTTTTGTTCCCATGAAAATCCTTACAAAATATATGAGCACTTGAAGGCACCCCATTGAGCTTATTATCCTCTTTTCCTGCATGCTTGGACTATGTCAGATATAGAATTAGCTTTCCTATAGGTTATTCTAAATAATAAAATATAAAACATGTCTAATTCCACCTCATAAAAATTATCTCACCATCTATAACACTCACCAAAATCCAAAAGTGATGGTGGACCCCCAATTGGCCTTAGGCTTGAACCTTGCCTAACAGGCCTGTCTACACCTTTGAGGATCTAGACCTTCCTATAAGGATTCTCCCATTTGTGGAATTCTCTTCATCCTATTTTTTATGTGTTTCCACATACAAAGTCACCCTACAACCTTCTAACTAATCCTTCTCATACCTTCTTCCTTTTCACCAATTAGGCCTAATTGAGACCATTAGAGTTTAGCTGCATATGGTTGTTCACCAATACTCTCTCATGTTTTATTATAAAACCTGGGCCAAATATAGGTTACTACATCATTATAAATCATCACATGATGTTTCTAAGGCACCCAACACACATTTAGGTAGCATTTTCTCCCTTGTTAACCTCTGTATAGGCCTAAAAGTGACCTACATCTGAGACAAAATATAGGATATGTGCCCTAATTTTTCAAGGAAACCACTTACATGAGGGTGTTTTTTGGGTCATGAGGACCCTCTGCACAAAAATTTAGGTCAAAATGACCTCTCTAACATCTTTAAACATCTAAAACTTGAAGACAAACTTTTATAGCATTTACTATGTGTAGGCTTGAATTGGTTTCAATCCAAAAGTGGCTTTCCTATGGGTTCCTTTGTAATAAAATATATTTAACACACTTTTTATATCTATAATAAACATTTTTACATGAATTATAATGCCTATATTATACTATAAGTAGTACTGACCCCCCACTTGGGCATTAGGCCTAAACTAGGCCTAATAGGCATGTCTACATCCTTAAAGGTCTAGGCAATTAAGGCATGTTTTAGTCACATTTGAATGTTTTATCATGTTGGTTTAGATGAGATACAACTCTCTTCCCACTTTTGAAAATTTTAAACAACTCCTAACCTACACTCTTCTTCTCCCTAGACAAGCTCATCTCTTATCCTGCCTTCAGTAGCTTACACCCTATTGTAGGTGTATACATGTGTTTTGGGACTTGTGCAAGTTTTTTTATCCCTTTTTTGTAGTTCATGGAGTCACTATAACATTAATTTAGATGACCACATGTTTTTTTTATTTCCCATATTCCTTTTTACTTCATCATAAGCACCTTTGGCTATAACTGAGGTCCTCATTGTCTATTGACTGAGATACCCTGCTATAGGTGTGTATTTGGATTCAACTGAGCTCAATCATGATTCAAAAAGGTCTTAAATAAATTAATATAGGTTAAAATTTATGAACTTTCACTATTATTCCCCATTTAAAGTCTTAAGACACCATCCTACCACTAACTTTTAGGTCACTATCTTAACTGAGGTACTCTGCCCTTAATACCCTAATATAGGTGCATACATGGGTTTAACTTAGATTGGCCATGATGTAAAAGAAATTAATTGAACCCCCTTTGATAAAAAGAAAATTTTATATCTTCCTATATATTTTGATCACCTTTTATTCTCCTTGGTTCATAATTGGGTTCCCTTTTACCATGACTGAGACAACCCTATCTGTTGATTCTCGTAGGTGTCTTTTGCCTCTAGTTAGCTTGTCCATGAGGTTAAAAGACTCCTATTGAAACCCCTTTTGGTTAAAAAAATAATTTTTGAACCTACACTCAACCTATGAATCCTAAAACACCACTTTGGCATCAACATTAAGTCATTATCCTGACTGAGATACCCCTGCTGTAGGTGTGAATTTTTCATACAAGGGACACCTATAGACATTCATGAAGCTTGAAAATCATGAATCAACCCTATATTGGTGGCCTTTATGCCATTTTTAATATAATTTAACCAATTTAACTATCTTAACCATGTGTTTTTTCATATTTTCTTCTATGATTTCAAATATCATTCAAGCTTTCAAACTATAGACATTATTGTAGGATTTCAATGTCTTTTAGGGCAACTTTGAGCTATTCAAATTTCACCTTGCATTGACTTTCTAATTACCACCTTTGGAAAATATCTTATCTACACCATAGGTTACAAGATTAACCTAATTTTATGCCTTCAATACTTTCAAAAATATGTTTTAAGGTGTCTACTAAAAACTCCTCGAGCTCTATTTTTTTTATTTTAGGGAAAGCTTCCCTAAACTCAGTTCCTTGTCTCCTTAAGATAAGTATAGACCTTTTTGTACCTTTGACAATTAAAATATGTTTGAAATGGTTAAATTGAATATTAGACACCAAAATGAGGCTTCTTCCATGCTTTAATCCTTCACACAAGAATCCTTAAAGCTCTACTAGTACACCTGTAGGTGAGTATTCTTACACATAGGTAGTAGAGCTTCTCTAGTTATCATGGAATTAGTTGAATGCATTGTAAATTTATTTCAATGGTCCAAGGCCTCTCTCAATACCCTAAAATTAACCTTTCACCTCTTTAAAATATTTAAATCAATATTAAGGCTCTGATGACATCATCATGAAATGCTTGTAGGTGAAAATGAGTTGGATATGGATAGTGAGGGTGAAATATAGCAACAAGGTAGACAAAAAGGCCTCATAGGCAGCTCAAACATATTTTTAACCTTCAACACACATGTTTGACAACAAGGGCCTCTTGAAACAAGCTTCGAACATTCCTTTCAACATCAAAATCATCTACAAACACCTGGAATAAGGCAAGCAACATATCTCATGACTATTTTAGCATAGTGAATGAGCTTGTGAACACACTTTCACCATTTCCAAACATCTAAATTAATTCCTTTCACTTATTTATGGATTTTAAATTTGGTATACCCATATTTCCATTTCATGAACAAGGTGAACAAACTTATATAGGTGACTACAACTAAAGTTGGGCAAAGAATTGATAATGGAGAAAGACAAGGTGAAAAGTTGCTCCAAAGTATGATGTGATGAAACCAAACATGAGAAGTATTGATCATATGGATTTGATGCATGTGCAACATCATTTTACATTCACATAAAACCTTTGTAAAATACCAACATTCTGGAATAAGGTAGAAATGACTATAACTTCACTCCTTTACACCTCTTTGAAAACTTAATTTATTGGTTCATCAAATCAAATTCATATGTGAAACCAATAATTAATAACATGAGATAAGGTATTAAACATCATTTAGAACTAATCTCAAGAAGTGAATTGTATATATTTTCACAAACAAGACCAAAACCTGTAGGGTACATAAATAGCAAGCTGATTGGAAAGGTTAACTTCTTAGGAATAGTTCATAAATATCAAACCACCATTCTTCTGCAACCAAACATAATATGGAAGATGACTAAGTGAATAATACACCCCAAGATCATTTTTATTGAAACCTCTTATATTGATCGTACCAAGTACAAACCTGTAGGTCACTTCTGCTTGCCAAGAAGGGTGAAAAAGGAGTAGAATGGTTTTGGGCCAAAAATGGCACTTTCATATCATTTCAAACATGAAAATGAGAATGGAGAAGTTGAAAATTCATTGTATGATATTTTCCCATGTTTTACACTTCCCCATGGGCCGTATAAGTATAATTTTCTTCTCCTTTCTCAAGATAACTACCTTTTCCTTTCATAAACCTACCACTTTTTAGTTATATCAGTTACTTAAGACCTTTAAAGACACATGGGACATAACATCATGTTTTTACACCTTAAAACTTCCTAATAAATCTATATAACTCATTAAATGCACTTTTTTTGGCCTCAAAATGACCCAAAATGATTAAAAGGACTAAAATAACTAAGGACCAAGGCTAGTATAACATCAAATGACATTAATTAACCTATAAAACACTTTGTGACATAATTTTTAACCCCCCATAACACTTAAAGTTAAATTTTTACTTATGGGTGCCCTAATTTGACCTAAAAGTCAAATTTGGTCAACATTTAGTGGATGAGGAAGTTGTTTCTCCTAAGCCAAAGAAGCAGAAGAAGAACTACAGATATTAGATGAGCAAGGAAGAGATGGATGATGAGGATTTGTTTTTGTTTTAGAACACCATGGTATAGAAAGTGTCTCTATAAATGTTTCTTAAGTGACTCCTTTCAATGGAGAACCAAATTTGTGTGCTCAAGATGATAATGCCGGGAATAACAAGTTCATGAGCCTATTTCAGAAGTTTATGAAGGAGTTGTAGTAGAGAGTTAGATTGGGTGGTTCCAGGTGGATTAACGAGTTTGATGCATTGTTAATAAGTGTTTGGTGCTCAAAAATATTTGTTTATTTATTTGTCGTGTGAGCTAGGTGTTTTTTTAGGTTGGAAAGTTTGTATGTGCCAATTGAGGATTTTTTAGTGCTCTCTATTTTTTCTACTTTTGGTTTAAGGAAAATCATGCCTAAAATGGGTTATATTATGTATGGATTCCCAAAGGTATGAAATCTCAATTTTTGGTCCAAAAGTGTGGTGGGTGTCTCTAGGTGTGTAAAAAGTTTCAAAGGTGGACATTGATTAGAAGGAGGTTTATTGACCTTGTTCGTTTTGAGTTTCTAGGGTTTTGGGCTATGCTATAAAAGTGGTCTACCTTATGACTTAAGGTTTAAGACTTCATAATATATTAAATGGTCCAAATGGGTGTTTAAATAAAGATTCATAGAGAATTGAAGGTTTGTGGCTCTCACTTTATTCAAGCTTTTGTCAATATGAAAGTCAAATTGGCTAGTAGGTTTGTGAAGGAAGTATGTTTCATATGATGATCTTGGTGGTGTTTAAATAAATATTCATAGAGAATTGAAGGTTTGTGGCTCTCATTTTATTCAAGCTTTTGTCAATATGAAAGTCAAATTGGCTAGTAGGTTTGTGAAGGAAGTATGTTTCATAGGATGATCTTGGTGGTGAAAATTGGTGTGCTTTAAGGGGAATATGAGAGTTCTCCAAATATGAATTTTTAGGTCTTGAAGATGTATCTACTAAAAATTGTGGGATCTACAAGTTTCAATTGAGGCTACATGGAAGCTAACAGGCCTAGTTTGAAGAAAAATGTTTTTGATCAGTTTGTATAAAAAGAGAAAGGTATGATTATATAATGTATGTTATCAATTTGGTCTAGTGCATGTTTTCCATTTTGTATAGTGCAGATGCAGAGCTGGTCATCATGGAAGTGTCATGAAAAAGAAGGCTAGTAAGCCTACATAGTGGTTCTTCGTGGTGTGTGGAGATCTGAAGATGCTAAAAAGGTGAAATTGCTCAAAAATATTAGGTGGAATCCATCTTAGATGTTTTTTGTTGATTTATATCATATTTAAATTCTTTTGTGTGTTATTTCTTCATTGGTTGTAGTGCTTGATTGAAGAGAGTGTTGGCATGGAGTAAATGGAAGTTTGTCAAGAAAAGAAGAGGTAGGCTCAAGGTAAGGGGGAGTTTGTATCATCCTTAGTTTAGTTTTGAGCATAGATGATTTACACTAAATTTTAGATCATATATTGAAGTGTGGTAAAATTTATGGGTGTTCAAAGTTGGACTCACAGGTAGATTTGGACATGGTTAGCTCTATGATAGAAGTTTTTGAGAAGGCACTTTAATGGTGTTATATCTCACAAACATGAGAATTCCAAGAGTAGTGTGTCACATGGTTGGATTATCCTATGGAAGGAGATAATCTGGTTCAAGTTTGATTTCCTACATTAAAGTTCAAAATAAGTTATTAAGGATAAAAAATGGCTCCTCAAGCATATTGATAGGGTCCCCATAGTGATTTTTGCAAGTGTTAACGCTCGAACAAGATCAATGATGCACGTGGCTCCAAGAGGTCAAGAGGTATTGAGATGAGGATAGGTGAATGATGTTTAACATCTAATAAAAGGTATAGGATAAGGATCCAATGGCAAGTAGGCATTCATACAGATTGATCTATGATGAATGTTGATCGTTATTGACCTAACTGATCTACAAAGATCGATGGAGCATGTTGAGTCAAAATTCCCAGATTACATGAGATGAGGTCAAAGTGATAGAAATTTAACATTAGGATTCAGCGGTCTATTTTTTAAAGCTTGAACAAGTTAGATAGTGTGAAATTTATCCTAAGCTAAGAGTACACAAGATTTGAGTATTGTGTTCAAAGGTTAACTACAACCGTTTGAATTCAAATATTTGAATTTAACATAGGAAAAACTAGAGCTCTATATATCATCCATATCTTTTGATAGTAGTCAAATTTGTTGGTGTTATAAAAATCAAAGATGAAGAAGAATCCAAAACACATCTATTTATATGGATTTGAAGATCTGAAAGTGAGTATAGTCAAAGATACTGAGCTTATAAGTTGCCTATGTGTTTGTGCTTATTCATAGAGAATTGAAGGTTTGTGGCTCTCATTTTATTCAAGATTTTGTCAATATGAAAGTCAAATTGGCTAGTAGGTTTGTGAAGGAAGTATGTTTCATAGGATGATCTTGGTGGTGTTTAAATAAAAATTCATAGAGAATTGAAGGTTTGTGGCTCTCATTTTATTCAAGCTTTTGTCAATATGAAAGTCAAATTGGCTAGTAGGTTTGTGAAGGAAGTATGTTTCATAGGATGATCTTGGTGGTGAAAATTGGTGTGCTTTAAGGGGAATATGAGAGTTATCTAAATATGAATTTTTAGGACCTAAAGATGTATCTACTAAAAATTTTGGGCTCTATAAGTTTCAAGTGTGGCTACATGGAGGCTAGATAGGCCTAGTTTGAAGAAAAATGTTTTTGATCAGTTTGTATAAAAAGAGAAAGGTATGATTATATAATGTATGTTATCAATTTGGTCTAGTGCATGTTTTCCATTTTGTATAGTGCAGATGCAGAGTTGGTGGTCATGGAAGTGTCGTGAGAAAGAAGGCTAGTAAGCCTGCATAGTGGTTCTTCATGGTGTGTGGAGATCTAAAGATGCTAAAAAGGTGAAAATGCTCAAAAATATTAGGTGGAATCCATTTTAGATGTTTTTTGTTGATTTATATCATATTTAAATTCTTTTGTGTGTTCTTTCTTCATTGGTTGTAGTGCTTGATTGAAAAGAGTGTTGGCATGGAGTAAATGGAAGTTTGTCAAGACAAGAAGAGGTAGGCTCAAGGTAAGGGGGAGTTTGTATCATCCTTAGTTTAGTTTTGAGCATAGATGATTTACACTAAATTTTAGATCATATATTGAAGTGTGGTAAAATTTATGGGTGTTCAAAGTTGGACTCATAGGTAGATTTGGACATGGTTAGCTCTATGATAGAAGTTTTTGAGAAGGCACTTTAATGGTGTTATATCTCACAAACATGAGAATTCCAAGAGTAGTGTGTCACATGGTTGGATTATCCTATGGAAGGAGATAATTTGGTCCAAGTTTGATTTCCTAAATTGAAGTTCAAAATAAGTTATTAAGGATAAAAAATGGCTCCTCAGGCATATTGATAGGGTCCCCATAGTGATTTTTGCAAGTGTTAACACTCGAACAAGATCAATGATGCACGTGGCTCCAAGAGGTCAAGAGGTATTGAGATGAGGATAGGTGAATGATGTTTAACATCTAATAAAAGGTATAGGATAAGGATCCAATGGCAAGTAGGCATTCATACAGATTGATCTATGATGAATGTTGATCGTTATTGACTTGACTGATCTACAAAGATTAATGGAGCATGTTGAGTCAAAATTCCCAGATTACATGAGATGAGGTCAAAGTGATAGAAGTTTAACATTAGGATTCAGTGGTCTATGTTTTAAAGCTTGAACAAGTTAGATAGTGTGAGATTTATCCTAAGCTAAGAGTACACAAGATTTGAGTATTGTGTTCAAAGGTTAACTACGACCGTTTGAATTCAAATATTTGAATTTAACATAGGAAAAACTAGAGCTGTATATATCATCCATATCTTTTGATAGTAGTCAAATTTGTTGGTGTTGTAAAAATCAAAGATGAAGAGGAATCTATAACACATCTATTTATATGGATTTGAAGATCTGAAAGTGAGTATAGTCAAAGATATTGAGCCTATAAGTTGCCTATGTGTTTGTGCTTATTCTTCAAAAAACTCAATAAGGATATTCAAGCTTGTATTGATGTTGTTTCAATTTATCACGATGAATTATCTATTGGATCATGTTATAGACTCCATGATAATTCTCTTTATTTATTTTATAGGTGTGATCAATCTATCTTGAGTATGAACAATGCTTAAGAAGTTGATTGTGTGTTTGTTCATGGTGACTGTGTGCACCAAGTCAGTGTTTGAGTTGTTTGAGCATACATAGAGGTGAGTTAAGTTAACTATGATCATTTGAATGTGTTTAATGGGACATAAGGAGTGTACCCATGTATTTTAAAGTGGTCATATGTTCTTGTTTTGCTCGAGTGAGTGCTAAAGGAGTGAATGAGTTCACATGAGACCTATAAGGGATACAAGGGCCTTATTAAAAGGTGAAGTTCCTTAAAGGTGACCCATAGATTCTATGGCTGACCTATGAAGATTGTATTAATATTTATCTTTGTAATATATATTTCTTAAGGATTTAGACATGTCTATGGCTGACCAAGGTAGTGATTATCAAGATTGCTCTATAAATAATGGAACCAAAGATGATGGGTCCTAGACTTTTGAGTGTGAGACTAAGGAGTTATTTGAGAGAGGCTTATTGTGTGTGTTTTTTTGTATTGAAGGAGGGTTAAAATTCCTTGAGGATGTGTTGAATATCATAATAGATTAAGGACTATTTGTATGACTTGTTCATAATTTTGTTGAAAAAATAGTGCTCTTATAGATTGAGTGTGAGCGAAGGAGAAGAGAGATAAGATGAGGTTTATCATCAGGTGTTGTTGACATAAATTCAAAGGTGGAATTTTTTATAGGTGTTGTTGTGGTAGCTCAGCATCTAAGGTGGTTTAACCTCTTTTTAGGGGTAAACTTGCTAAAAGGTATGGTTATTGTTGCAACTCAACTACATAGGTGTGGTAGCACCTTGTGAGATTGGAGTCTCATTAAATAGGGATTGTAGTTCCTTGATCAGTTATAGATAGTCTAAATTTGATATTTTTATTATAGGATAGTAGTCTAATTGTAGGTTCTAGTGGGTTTTATTCCCTAAGAGGTTTTCCTATGTATGTCTTATGTTATGTGATTGATATTGATTTATCTCTCTTTCTCATTGCTATGAATGTTGTTTATGCTTCATGAATGCTTTTGGTAGTTGATTAAGTATTTGTAAAGATCATAATTGAAGTTGGATTATTTGGGCTCATTTATTCACCCCTTCCTCTCAATGATAGTACCTCTAACAAGTGGCTATAATTTTTTGGCTAGAGCATTAATAAGATTAATGTGTTTCTAACAAGCCACACACTTTTTACATAAGTAGTTGCATTGGCATCCATGGTAGGATAATAATACCTTGTATGTAGTATTTTCTTGGTAAGGACTATTTCTCTAGTGTGGGCCCCAAAAATCCCTTCATGTACTTCATTAAGATCTAATTGCGACTCTATCAAAGATAAACAATGAATCAAAGTTTCATCATATCCTCTATGATAGAGTATGCACCAAGTATGGTATAATGAGAGGTACTACGAATGAAGGATTTTTATTTTTTATGGGAAAGGTTAGGAGGGATAGTTTTATCATGGAGATGTGTAAATATCTTAATTTTCCAAGGTATACTGGGACTAATAACATTGCATACCATTTCAAATAATGGGCATTCATGAGCTTGCCTCAAGAGATGTTTGATAAGGAACTAGTAATCAAGAACATGATCTATAATTAGAATTAATAAACTTGTAGGCACCTAAAATCACTTGCTTCATTACAATCAATTAATATTCCTATTAGTCGACACTAATTCCATTTATCTTATTTTATCCCACTAATTTATCCCATTCCTATTCCATTAATCTAATATCCCCTTTCATTAATCTACATTAACTAACCTTATTCATCCCATCTCTTTATTAATTTTCCCTAATCTCCCATTATCTCAATCTAATCATGTTTATCTATTATATGGGAATATGTAATTCCCATAACCCCACCTACTAGCCTACCCCCTAGGTATTCCTACATCCTTAGGCATCATAATCCTCATTTAGCCCTTAATAAACCCCATTACCTACTAACCTACTCCCTAATCCCACTAACCAATTTTAAAATTAAAAAATATTCCAAGTACCCACCCACCACCCTTACTAGCCTTCCCTAAACCCCTAAAACCTTATGGGAAGATTTCTAGAATTGGAGGATTCTAGAAATCACTCTAATTTAGCCCTCTTCCTCTAGATTTTTCTTATTCTAGAGATTTCCATGAAATTAAAAATTCCACTGAAATTCCTCAACCATATATCTTGATTATCCAAATTTTAATTTGGACCATAGATCTTCCCCCTATTTGACTATAAAACTAATCTCTTCCTCCACTCTCAAATCCATCTAAAAATTTTATAGGGAAACCATGCCAAAATCATTCTAGGAGTCTCATAACATATACATCATCCATTATCAAGCATCCAACATCAAGCTATCACTTTGTCAATTTGAGTCTAATCACATGCATTAGAATCTTGGAATGGAGGCATGAGAAGGTAAAAAGCATGGTAAGAATGTTCTACTACTCCTGATTTATCTTCTCTATCCTTTCCTATTGGTGCCATCAAGTTTTGAGTTTTATTGTCATTTTGATAATATTTGCTTGAGCTTTAAATTTGGTGCACAAAACCAATAGTTTTCATTACATCAATACTCCTATTGTTGGTTCTTGGAATTTTCTCAAATTAGATGTAATCAAAGTTATTTACTAGATTATCCACCATCTTCTTACATGGAATAAGTTTGTCACCTTTTATTTGGTTCTGCTTAGTTACCACATTTGTAATCAACAAAGAATCCCTATAAACATGTAAATGTTTGATGTTCCATTATACTACTAGATAAAGTCCTAAAACAAGTGAAATTAATATGAAATGCCTTGGGAATGAGATTTCCTTATTGTGTTATGAATAAAATTCTAGCTCCAGATCTTGTGGAAGTATAGGAACCATACTTATAGAGTGTCTAGTGTTTTAATTCAGAAGAAGTGTCCTCAAGAGTTACGATGGACTCATCAGGGGAATTGATCAAAAAAGGTTTGGTAGTTGTTAGCGGTACTACTAAACACTGATTAGTAAGAACTTGCCCCTTAATGGCTTGTTTATGCACATAAGTGATCTCAAAATTGATTAATAACATTACCCATTTTGACAATAGCCAGTCAATGTTACCTTAGAAAGTAGTTACTTGAGGGGATCCACTTTGGCAATGACTATGGTATTTTTGTTGAGCATGTAATATTGAATTTTTTATGCTAAAAATACCACGAATAAACAAGATTTTTCAATGGATGTGTAATTATGTTTTTATGTGACCAATGTTCGACTCAAGTATTACACTACTCTTTCTTTCCCCTGATCATCATGTTGTGTCAGGAGTGCCCCCAAGGCATGTTGGGTTGTTGAAATATAGAGAAGCAAAAGTTTTCCTATGGTGGGTAGAACCAAAATGGGTGGATTAGCTAGATAATATTTTAATTTCTCAAATTCTTGTTGATAATCTACATTCCATGAAAATGTGGTTCCTTTCTTTAGAATATGTGTGAAAGGATGGCATCGGTCTACTAATTAAGATATGAATTTCTTGACAGATTGAACTTTACCCTACAAACTGTTAAGCTTCTTTAAATGTGAAGGTGGAGGCATTTCATTAATGGATTTAACCTTGGCTAAATTGAATTCAATTCCCCTATGAGAGATGATGAAGCCTATCAATTTACTCAAAGTAATGCAAAAGACACATTTCTAAGGGTTAACTTGTACTTTATAGTCAAGGAGACATTCAAATATTCTACACAATACCTCTAGATGTCCTACTCTAGTTTTGGATATTCTAAGGATGTTGTTAACATAATCCTTAATAATATCATGCATCATGTCATGAAAATTATATTCATTGTGCATTGGTATGTAGCACCAATATTTTTGAGTCTAAAAGGCATTTCTTGATAATAAAATGTTCCCCATGGAGTGGCGAACATCATTTTTTATTGAACTTCAGGTGCAATATTAATATGGTTATATCTGAAGAAACCATCCATAAGATATATCATCTCATACCTAGTCATAGAATCTATAATCATATCAATATTTGGTAAAGGAAAATCATCTGTAGGACATGCCTTATTAATGTCTCTAAAATTAGTACATAATCAAATTCCCAACATCTTTTTATTGACTAAAACTATGTTGGAAATACACTCTAAATAATCAATAAGATGAATGCATCTTGCCTCCAATAATTTCTCCAATTCTTTCTTGACAAGAATGGATATGCAAGGGTGCATCTTTCTCAATTTTTGTTTGATTGGCTTGGCATCAATATGTACAACAAGTTGATGCACAATTAAGGTGGGGTTTAAGCCTAACATATTTGAATAACACCATGAAAAAATGTCTACAAATTATTTGAGGATAGTAGTAAGGATTTCACATTCTTCTTATATGAGGGACACTCCAAGTTTGATCCCTTTCGGAGCATCATGTTTTCCAATAATAACTTTAGTGGCATCTTCCATAAGTAATGTGGAACCATCCTCTAAAATAGTAGGCAAAGTGGTATATTGATCTTTATCTTCATCTGGTAGTTAGAGTATCTCATTGAGTTCTCCCAAGCAAGAAGATTTTGAATCCATGAGATCTAGTAAAGGCCACTACATAAATACATGTGGATAATATTAAATAATTTGATCAAATGTTTGTTGTTATTCTAAGCTAGTTCATTATTGGCATGAAATTTTGGGACTGGAGGAGGCCTAGGCTTCATTTGAGAGAGGGTGAAGTTCCCCATCCAATGGTGCCTAAAATAGGGTTTCACCATGGGACTCATCTTTATCTTTACATTTACCCTAGTCCAAATGTGCCTCAAAGAAGTTTTCACTTTAGGACCTCAATGTTTGATTTTATTTTTCTTTTAATTTTTTACCAAAGAAGTTTACCTACTCTCCAAAATAGGTAGTAGGGTCCAGTGTAATATAAAATCCTTGTTTATGATCACCAAGTGGTACATTATCTCTAAGGCCAATGAATTCATATATTGCCTCATCATTTTGGAAATTGTCTAATGGTACATATGCATCTTATTGGTCCCAATCGATTAATTGGAGGTGATGGAGGAACAAAGGGGAATTTGATGGTATAGCAGTAATGTTATAGATAGTGTTGGGATCAAATAGGTTAGTTTTGACCAAATCATCAAAAATTCTATGATAAGACTCTATCATTATTCACATTTTCATTTTTAGTCAATAAATCAAAGTCACTTAGGAGATCTAAGGGTCACCCCTAGGTGGTTTGTATCGAATACCTTAAGATACCTTGTGCTTGATAGGTAATATTGGTTCAATGATTCTTTATTGTATTTCTCCTAGGCCTTTGCATTTGTAGGCTTGATGATCCATTATTTGGTTTGGGATATGATATTTTATATTTTGGTAGAATGTGATGAAGTCATCATTATACAACTAGGAATCATCATCAACTTGGATTTGTTATTATTCTTGAGAAGTGCCCTTGATAAAATCCAATGGTCCTATTTGAGGGGAAGTTCTCTTCTTATGTTATTCCATTTTGGTAACTTGGTTTTTAGGCCTACCATATGATTTTGGTGTTTTAGGCTATTTGACAATGTGAAAATCATCACTAATTTTATATTCCCCAAGGCCATTGTTCTAAATAGTGAAGTGATTGGATTATTATGAATAGTGAAGTTATTACATAATTTTTTATGGCTTGTTTATTTTTAAAAATTCATTATACCATTTTACCTACGTTTGCATCACTTCTCTCATTTTTAATCTATGTGATAGGTTAAATCCTTGAGTTATGCTTGTCAATCAATTAGTTAACCATTTTCATCATTTAACAATAAAATCCACCCTACTAGGCAAATCATTTGGACCTATTAATGATTACAATTGATCTACTGGGTCAATCTCTTTCTATATCTGTACCATCATTTGTAGGACCCTGTACCTTCATTTCTCCCTACTGGGTAAATTCTAATAAATTTAGGCTTGCATCTTTTTACCTTGTTTGGGGCCAATTAAAGTATGCTGCTTATTTTTGGATACATCGTTCCCACTTCTCCCCAGCTTGGGGATAATTTTACTCTATTATTCTTAACCATTATGATTAAAGTGTGTAAACATTAGCTCATTTGGATTAAGCTTATCCATGAGTTAAGTTCACCATTCTTATTCCTCTCTTTTTCAAGAGTCCATCCACGTCTTGTATGCCCTCTCGAGGGGGCATCATGGGTCACTAATTATTTTTTCATCTAATATTTTAATGACTTTTTCATTATTTGAAATTTTTTTACTTCAGCTATGTCTTATAATGACTTTTGAAAGAGGAGTAAAATGTAGACACTTAAAATCAAACACTTTGTATTGATTTTAATCATCCCTAGTTTTACCTAATTCTAATTCATCATAACTATTCATGGTTCACTATTCACATCTTTATTAAGTTAATTAATCCAAATTAATTAACTAATGTTTTCTTAATCAAAAAATTCATGGATTTTGAATATTTACAATTTCTATAAATCCAAAATTCTAATTATCCTCACCTCATGAGGTCATCTTCCACTCCATTCCCTTCCCAAATTTCAAAGATGCCCTAGGCTCTACCTATCCCCTATCATTAGAATTTTATAATATTATCTTCATCATCTTTCCAATTTAATAATCCACCTCATATTTCACTCAATCCCATTTACCAATTTTAAATTATATCTTCCTCCCAATTGAATTTTATATTCATTTGTGAGTCTCACATGTTCTTTGCTCCAAATTTTAATTCAAGATTCTCATTTTGAATTAAAAATTATATTTTATTCTTATCCCTTGATTTTCATCTCAAGATGGATGGTTCACATTCATTTCAAAATTTTATAAATTAGAGGTTCTTCCTTCAATTTAGCCAAGCTTCTTCATTCAAAGAAACTCTACTAAATTCTACAAGAATATTCATCACTCTCTCATTCCAAGCCACAATAATCAAGATGAACAAGGAGAGATATTTCCCACAATGAACTAGCATTTCCAAAGACTTCTGGCTCACAAGTCAAGCTCAATCCTACTTCAATCGATTTGTAAGAAGATAAATCACAAGGTAATGTTTATTGATTTCTTATTTACAATCCTTCTTTCAATTTGTATTTGCTCACCCCTGGTAGAGGGATACTAGATGTTTTGAATCTCTAATATTTATTTGATCTATGATCATACAAGTTATCTCTTCCTCTAGTACATCAAATCCCTATCTACAATTTAGACTTAATTGGTGTCATTAACCCAATTTCTTTAGTTAGCCACAAATTTATACTCATTGCCATAGATTACTACACTCAATGGACTGAAGCAATAGTTTATAGCATAATATGTAATTTGATAGGACCGAAGTTTCCCAAAGCTCTGACACAACTTGTCAGATTTAAGAGCACACATGATTACCAATGTATAAGTAATTAAACATGCAGAATTACATAGAAGAACAAGCAACTATCAATGAGAAAACACACAGAATGTGAGAGGTAATACATAATTGTATTCAACTCATTATAGAATGAAATTAAAACAAAGAGGTGGCACTCTTTCTTCCACTTTGTGGGCTTACAGTAATCTTCCCTCAAGAGTAATCTTCTCTCACTAGGTCACAACACACAGCTAACACAAGCTGTTGTTCACCTCATTGTACATTTATACAATCGAGTATGAACTGGTACTCCAAGCAGATCTCACCATGATCTTGCTCCTAATGTATTGCTGTCACCTTGGATATTGCTCCCCCACCAATCTCTGTTTGACCCTCACATACACACATCCCTACAGACCAACCTGATCTTACTTATCACATGTAGATCTCCTCCATGATCCTGCAACACCCTGCACATCAAACCTGATCTTACATACATGGGGAATCCTACTTGATTCCACCATGGGAAGAACTCTCCAAGTTCTACATAGCTCTTCTACAAGTTCTCCACTTAACAATACAGCCCATGAGTCTATTATATAGATCTCATGCATACAATAATTAGACAAGCGGCTCAAAGACTCGAACTAGTCTTTATCATGCAAACTATGTGTTCACTTAACTGACTGTTCATCAACAACAGTTCTGACCACCACAAGTGACCGACGTCTGTCCCTGCCTAACTGGAGGTGACTAACGCCGGTTGATATCCTGCCAATGCTGGTTAATGTACGCTGATCCTTGACCAACGTCAGTTTGGCCTGTCAACACCGATGACTGCATACTCAGCATCCTCCTTCTGTTTGCAACAAGGTGAAGCTTTTAGCTCCACACCCTAACAATCTCTCACTTGGAGATAAAAAATTGCACCTGTACCTAAACTAGTACTCTGTCTAATATGCATCTTGGCTTGTATTCCTCTTCAAGCTCCCACTTGAAGACAACCCACCACACTCCTTGTGGTGTTAATCTTGTGCCTGACTTTCTTCATTCTCAGCTTACCTTTTTCTGCCATTGCTATACTCCCACTCAAATAGCAACCCCTGTGAGTAACCTGTAATCAACAACACTTAACAGATCTGGGCCATCTATTAGTCAAACTCGCTCTAAGAATGTCCAACCTCGCTCTGATACCATTTGATAGGACCAAAGTTCCCCAAAGCTCTAACACAACTTGTCAGATTTAAGAGCACACATGATTACCAATGTATAAGCAATTAAACATGCAGAATTACACAGAAGAACAAGTAATTATCAATGAGAAAACACACAGAATGTGAGAGGCAATACACAATTGTATTCAACTCATTATAGAAGGAAATTACAATAAAGAGGTGGCACTCTTTCTTCCACTTCGTGGGCTTACAGTAATCTTCCCTCAAGAGTAATCTTCTCTCACTAGGTCACAACACACAGCTAACACAAGCTATTGTTCACCTCATTGTACATCTATACAATCAAGTACAAACCGGTACTCCAAGTAGATCTCACCATGATCCTGCTCCTGATGTATTGCTGTCACCTTGGATCTTGCTCCCCCGTTGATCTCTGTTTGACCCTTGCATACACACATCCCTGCAAACCAACCTGATCTTACTTATCACATGTAGATCTCCTCCATGATCCTACAACATCCTGCATATCAAACATAATCTTATATACATGGGGAATCCTACTTGATTCCACCATGAAAAGAACTCTCCAAGTTCTATATAGCTCTTCTACAAGTTCTCCACTTAACAATACAGCCCATGAGTCTAATATATAGATCTCATGCATACAATAATTAGACAAGCAGCTCAAAGACTCGAACTAGTCTTTATCATGCAAACAATGTGTTCACTTAATTGACTGTTTGTTAATAGCAATTTTGACTGCCACAGGTGATCGATGTCGGTCCCTACCTAACTGGAGGTGACCGATGCCAGCTGATATCTTACTGATGCTGATTGATGTACGATGATCCCTGACTGATGTCAATTTGGCCTATCGATGCCGGTGACTGCATACTCAGCATCCTCCTTCTGTTTGCAACAAGTTAAAGCTTTTAGCTCCACACCCTAACATAATTATCTTTCTGGAGGAAAATATCACAACTTGATTTGGTACCCCCATTTCTTATTTTGTGACAATGGACTGACCATCCAATCATCTAAACTCATGAAATGGTCCCATGATAATCAAATCACCATCAAGCCATCTTACATCCATTACCCACAAGGGAATGGATTGGTTGAATCAATAAACAAAAATTTGATTGATGCCATTAAAAAATCAATAATAAATAAACCTAGAGAGTGGCATAATCTATTGAAATATGCACTATGGGCTAATTGAATAAGATAAAAGTTGGCCCTCAAGGATTTGCCTTACTTATTGGTATATGGATGACATCCAGTTTTCCTAATCATACTTAAATTTATAACAAATCAATTTAAGTAAGAATACATGAAACTTAGTGAAAAAGTGGAGTCCCGATTATTAGACATAATAGAGATGGAAGATTCAAGGACTAAAACCTTACATAGTTTTAGTAAACATCAAGACATAGTCAAAAGATGGTTTTATATAAAAATAAAATTCAAAGCAATGAGAATATCTAACTTGGTGCTTCTATGGGATAAATCCCATGAAAATAAAGGACAACATGACAAGTTTACCTCGCTATAGATTAGACCATATCATATTTTAGAGATCCTAGGTAACAATGCTTTCTGTTTAAGGGACCTCCAAGACAATGAGTTAACATATGAAATTAATGAATAGTTTTTAAATCACTACTTCATGGATATACCATCATGAGATGTCCTTGAGTAATAATAATTGTTTTAGTAAAGGTAGGAGTAGAATATATTTACTACTTTCATATCTAGTTTCCCTACTTTTTAGGTTAACATTTCCTATTTTTAGCATTTTGGCTTTCCTTAGTTTAGTTTCATTCTTTCTAGATTAGATGTATTTTGTTTCATGTTAATCTAATTGACTTACCCTAGTATACTCAAGCAAGTACCCACTCTATTGGATTTCATATACATGTTCAAAATCTAAAAGTTTAATTTGTGGGAAGGGTCCCAAAAATAAAATTTAATGTGGGAAGGACATCAAACAAAACACACAAATTGGTTTTATTTTAGGTTTTATACCCTTGTGTTCAATATTTTTAAAGTTTAGGTATACAATATAAAATTAATCATGGTCATACTATCATTGAATGATTTTATCAGGCATATAAAGGTTGCATTCATTACTACATACAATTTAGAAAGTTTTTTCATTTTTGTTGGATCAAATGTTGTTGGAAGCACAATTATTGGGGGTGGTGGGGGGGTTCGGCGGTGAGGGGATGAATCAATGTTTAAACACTTGTGACCTCTAATGCCTATGTAAACACTTGTCATGACTCTTGATGCATGAAAATGGTTCTATGAGATCTTTATAACATCATAAAATATAAAATTCATATGTTCTAATGGAAAATATTGGTCTTGTAGACCAATTTCTTAACCTTATGTCTCACAGTCTTATTTGAACCAGACAAGCCATTTTGTGAGCAACATTTACACCACACACACTGACACCCAAATTTTATAAAAAGCATTATCATGACTTAAAATTCATAAAAAAATTCATCATGCACATTATTTCATCAATCTATCATGCACAAACCCTCAAATCTATCTCTTCATCTCTTCTTGGGTTTTACACTCACACTATTAGGTATGTCTATGACTCACTTACTTGGATGACTAATTTATAATAATTTAAGGATATAACCTATCCTTAAATCATCATAGACATGTAAAATGAGTCTTTATCTTCTTATACCATCCATTTTCTCTTCTTGACCAATTTAACTTTTTAGAGCTACAGTAATTTCTTGATAAATAAGCCTGTATTTATACATTTTCTCTCTCATCTGAATAACCACCACCTAGAGATACCTAGGAGAGTTTAATAAATGATATAATAGTTTATCTAGGCATTTTAATCTATCCTAATCTTATTTGAATAAAATATTTCACATAAGGTCCTTATTAGGGTTTTAGGGAGGTTTAACACAACTTTTGGTGTTTATGATTGTTCATAAAGGATAACCACTTGAATCCAAAACTAATTCCTATAGATATTATCTATGACCCTTCCCTATATATCCTTAATATCTCAAAATCCTATGTAGAGGTTACACATACAAATGAATGATTGAAAGTGCTTCTCAATTTTTAGACCTCATTATGTGAGCTCGAGAAGGCCTTAAATAATGAGTCATGCACTTTTTCTTCAAATATTGACCTCATAATTTGTGATCATACTTGAAAAAAATTATCTCACCCCTCTCCATGATCTCATGTGCATACTTTCCTTGAAATCTAATCTTCACACCTTACTAGGCCAGGCAAGTCTAAGAGTGGTTTAGGTGTAGACTTAGACTGAAGGTCCTACCCTTATAGGCTCACCCTAAAACTCTCATGAATGATTCTAAACCTTAATCATAGGATAAAACAATGACATACAACCTTCACATGCATGTGTTCATTTATTTCACCATGCACATACCTCTTCATGTCATGACTATGCTTCTTATGTACTTGACATCAATGACATGTACATTTTATGTTGACATTAACAATGATATCAATCATGTAGACATAATACATTAGTTGTCTTAAAATTATCTCTTTCTCTTTCTCTCATGACAACACTCTTACATGCATCTTTTCACATCACACACTGCCAACTATCCTTAATCACCTTTAACATCAACGAAAATACTTAATAATCTCCCCCTTTATCATTAATGGAAACCACTCTCATAAAATTATCTCAACAAACTATTTCTCCCCCATTTTGAACTTTCCACCCCTTTGAAATTAATGATAAAGAGGCACCTACAACTTCTTGGATCACACCTCTTGCAACCAAAAAACTCAACACATAGAATTATGAGTCTATGAAGCATTATACAAACATGATCCCCTATCTCCATGCATACCTCCTTCACAAGACCACTCACTTGCTCTTGGAGATAATGAACCACTTGATTATCTCCATTTAAGCACTTGACTTCCTTAGTGACTACTAGGGGTAGGAATTACACCCAGTTCATGTCTTAAATATTCAAATGTTGTCTATGGAAGTGGCTTGGTTAGAATAACTGTAATCTAATCCTTAGTAGATACATACTCAGGCTTGACATTTTGTTTACTTACCTATTTTCTTAAGAAATTAGACCTAATGGGAATGTTCTTAGTCCTTGAGTTCATGGTTGGATTCTTTGATACGCTTATGGAACTTGTATTGTCATAAAAGATATGACTAAGACTATCATACTCCACTTTATAGTCCTTTAAGGTCTGCCACATCCATAAGACTTGAGTGCAACATGAAGCTACTCTAATGTATTCAGACTCACAAGTAGATAATTCCATTTATGGTTCCTTCTTGTTTATCCATGATACTAGGCACTCTCCTAAGAAGAAAACTCCTCTACTAGTGTTCTTCCTATCATCTAGACTCCTTACCTAGCATGTACTTGTATAGGCTATTAAATTAAATTCCTTGTTCCTTGGATACCATAACCCAAAATCCATAGTCCCATTAAAATACCTAAGTATTCTTTTGACTACTTGAAAATTATTTTCCTTTGGTTTTGCTTGATATCTTCCCACAAGACCTACTGCTTACATGATATTAGGTCTAGAGGTAGTAGTGTATAGCAAACTTCCAATCATTGACCTGTATGATGTCTAATTGTGTGATCAAGGAATTTAACTCAAGAGAGAAGGTTAGTATGGTGTTAGCTTAAAAAATAATGAAATAAACACACTAAACAAGCTAACATATATAGGCCTAGATCATGGGGGGGAGCTTAGTGAACAAACCAAATGAAGACAACTAAAATTTAAATAAATGACAACTTTTCTTACCTTACTTGATTGCTATAAGATGATGTGTTTGTTGGCTTACTCAAATTTTTCTCAAAAGGTCTTCATTAATGGGGTTGGCTATCTCCATCTCCTCTTAGCACCATGGTTGGCTTGGCTTGATTTTGACATTATAATACTATGCATTTGCTTTATGAATTAAATCTTGCATTCTAACTCTACTATGTTCTAATCTACCTAAATAAATAACTATAGGATTGATTTTATAGGCTTTGAAATCAACTTGGAATGGGTTAAATCCTAACTCTTGTTGGATTAGCTAACCCCAGTAGGGTCAATAGGTGTCCAAAATCTCATGATTAGCATGGAATAGGTGTGATTTGGGATATTTTGCATTTGGACAACTTATAAAAGGTAATGATTAGCTTTTTAGGATATTTTAGGATATTTGAAATAATTATTTTTGGTAATTGCTTTAATTTCTCATGGATGAATTCAATTAGGATTTGGTTGTTAATTATTATCTTTTAGGCTTTTGCAATGTTTGAGATTTTGATTTAATCTAATGTGTGCATTTGACTTATTTAATTGATTTTTAGGCCAATTGAACATGTTATGGAGCCAATTTTAAAACTTTTAGAGATTATTAGGGTAGATTTTTAGAGGTTGGTAAGAATTTATCTAAAGTTGGGTATGAAGCCATTGGTGGCCAATTTTAAATGTCTAAAGTTTGCCCCTATTTGGGAAGATGTTTTAAACCATAGGCACAATGATATCTTCTCAAATACTAAGAAAAGGCATGTATGCCTGAAAGAAGATGATGATTGAAGAAAAAGCTCCAAATAATGTTTGGGAATCCCATAATGATTCCCCCTTGAGGGAGTGGCCATCGCATGTTTGATGGATGGTCCCTTAAAAAGAAGCAAGAATAAAGGTGGAATTAACCCATGGGTGAGATTAATCCAAATGAGAAAATTATGCATTGATTTAAAAAAAGGTTAATTTTCTCAAAGGTGGTTATAATCAGTAACAAAAGTCAAAATAATGATTTGTCCAAAAGTGATTATAAGTATTAAGATGACATGGATTGGATAAGGATGATTGATTGATTGATTGTGCCCCAATAGGGTAGATTAGAAAGCATAACTCATGGATATAACCTATTACATTAATTAAAGATGAGTGGGTGAAAACATAGATGCATTGGTCTAATGACTAAAGAAGCCACAAATAATCAAGCACACAAGGATGCACAAAATGATGAAAGAGATGAATAGAAGAATAAGAATTGATTATTGGAAATGATTTAGTTATACCTACTAATACAGAGATGCACATCCTTATTAGCATTGATACAATAAAAATGGTCATTGGGTTGATTTGATCAAGATGGGTGGAAGGATTTTCTAAGGTACCAAGGAGAAATTTCTATAGCTTCATTGTTTGTATGACCTCTTGAGCTGATTTTTGTTGTAGCACGTGATGATAGGCATCATGAGGACTTGGCCAAAATATGCACAAGGAGTGATTCCCAATCCAATAAACATTTGAAAATAATGCACTAAAGATAAAAATCATGATGATAATGTTGACATATGAATATGGATGAATTTAAGAATAAGCACACAAGGAATCACCCAATAAATGCTCATAGACTCGAATCAAGGCAATAGTGATAAAACCAAACAAACAGGCAAGAAAATAGAAAATAAACAAATATAAAGCCTAAAAATAAAAGCACTAGAAATCATCCTAATAATGAATTTTCCCTAGTAGGGTGGATCGAGGATAACTAACTAGGCTTAGATAGGGTAAATGTTTATGGATTTTGAAAATTTTTAATGTTTTTAGAAATTTGGAGTATCCCAACTCTATCGATAATGATGAGATATTAAATGGTCTAAGATCACAAAATAATAAGGGTATGGATATCTTAAATGGATGCTCACAACACAATGAGAGTTTAATGGTAAAGGGGAATTGAGTTAACCTCAACATGAATTGAGCATGACCCACATAATCCTGAAATGGCCCTAGGTCATAGTAGTTCCACCTTACAGTGGAGGAATCTGACTAGTGTAGTAGCCAATTCAAATAAAATAGGCACATTTGGTATAGGGGCATAGTATATCATATGAATGGCTAGTTGGTATGTCAATTCATCATAAATAAATTTTGTCCCTAGTTTGCCTATAGTCAGTTATAACTTGGATACAATAGATTAGATCAATGACACTAATTTGCCCATAGGTACTTATAATTAAGAGCAAGACTAGTGAGACACTAATTTGCCCCTGTATGTGGATATAACTAGGCTCACATTAAAAAATCATGATATATAATAATGGAACAAGAAATGAAGGATGTAACTGCCAAATCTTTTGTTATACTACTCCAAAATATTGCCTCTATTTGGAATGGTTGAAATAACTCCTAAAACTGATTTGGTTCTTCATGCTAAAAGCATGAAACCAATAGATGAACCAAGGTAAAATGGGATAGGATAGGATAGATCAAAATATGATAGGTCAATAGAATGGGATCATATAATGGATAAGTGATAGGATAATATAGCCTAGTAGGATGATAAGATGATAGGAAGTTAGAATGGTATGGTTCAAAGAAGAATATTGATAATATGGTATAACTTGAAATGGTCCTCATAGATAATACATCATATCACTCAAGTGTAGTACCGCTTGAGGTGTATAATGTTCATAGGCTCATCAAGTTCATATTTGTCTAGTGTGGTGAGCCTATATGCTCCTGCACCATAGTTTGTAACAATGATAAAAGGACCAACCCATTTGGGTTTGAACTTGTCTTTATGTTTCTTTTTAACCAAGGTATTATTTTGGTTTTCCTTGAGTACAAGATCACCAAGTTCAAATTGTCTATGTTTTAGACACTGAATATAGTGACTAAAAATTTGATTTTGACATGCTTGTAGGTTGGTTACTACATCCATACATTTTTCATCAAGTAACTCCAGCTTTTGTAGGTGAGCTACTCAATAATCTTCATCATCCAGGACATGCTTCAAAGAGATACATAATGATGGTAACTCAAACTCAATGGGAAGAATGGATTAAATTTCATAAATAAGTATGGAGTGGCTCTTATTGGGGTGAAATTATTGGTATGGTATGCCTAAAGGGCACAAAATATCTAAAGTTGTCAATCATGACCAGCATCATTGATAAATTTCTTTAGGAAGTTGATGCTTTTATTTGATGCTTCAGCTTGGCCTTAACCCTAAGGTTAATATGCCATAAAGAAATGTTGTGTGATGTTATACTTTGCACATAGTTTTTTGACATTCTTATTCTTGAATGATCCTCCATTATCAAATATAATATCGGAAGGGATATCGTAGTGGTAGATGAGATGGTTGAAGATGAATTTGGAAATTTACTTTCTAGTCATGCAAGTGAGGGGTATATCTTCAACCCAATTAGTGAAATATTTTATGGTGATAAGGATATGTTTATGTTTTGATGAGGTAGGGTTTATATTCCCAATGATGTTGAGGCCCCATATAGAAAATGGCCATGGTTTCAACATTGTTTTTAGAGTCTTGGTTGGGGCATGAATCAAATTAGAAAACATTTATTGCATCTTTTCACATATGCAACTACATCTGCATCCATTATTGGCTAATAATAACCATTATGAAAAATATTTTTGGATAGGAATACCCCACTAGTGTGGTCTGTACATACTCCTTTGTGAACTTCCCTAATGCTAGTATAGATTCTATCGAAGGTAAACAATGAAGCAGAGTTCCATCAAAACTACAATAGTATAGGGTTGGTCTAAGTATCATATAACATAGGGCATTATGGATGAAGGCTTTGGTTTTTTTTTTGGGATAATTCAAGTGCTAAAACATGGGCATGTAAATAGGCATATATGTTTGAATACCAAGTAGAGATAGGACCAACAATATCATAGATCATTATGATGGTTGATGGTTCATGAGATAGTCTTATTCGATTCTCAACAAGAAATTGGTATTCCTTGAATGTATTTATTTGTCAAATCAAAGACCAATGGTATCCATGGCATCTATTATTCTATTTTTATCCCTTGGTATATGCTCACATTAGATGTTTGTAATCTATTGCTTTAGAGTGTTGACTATGGCCTTGTATAAAACCAACTTATCATCTTTGGTCTAAAAGTGGTTTATAATCTATTTGATGATTAACTATAAATAACCATAAACCTTTATATGATGTGTATTCCATTTTATGGGTTTTCAAATCCCTAAAATGAGTGCTTCATATTTGGCCATGTTATTGTTACAAGGAAAGCTAATTCTGAATGACTTAGGGATTAGATCCCCCTGTGGTGTTATAAACAAAAGGCCTTCCCCAATCCATGTGTTATGAATGAACCATAAAAATAAAACTTCGAGTGTTGTTCCTCAATAGGTGTTTCAATGATGGTAATGATGGATATGTCAAGAAATTGGAATGTGAGTGGTTCTATGTCTACAAGTGGTGCTTTAGCAAGTTCATCTACAAGAACTTGCCCCTTGATGGCTTTTTGGTTTACATATTCTATCTCAAACACATTGAGAAGCATCATCTATTTTGCAATGTGGCCTTGTAAATATATTTTAGATAGTATATACTTGAGTGGATCTAAATTTTAATTGACCATGGTCTTATTTTTAAACATGTAGTGTCATAGTTTCTAAGCTATGGAGACCATGGCTAACTAGGTTTTCTTGATGGGTGTATAATTGTGTTCATATGCTACCAGTGTATGGCTTCGATAGTACAAAACATGTTGTTTTACATTATCATCGTGTTGAGCTAGAAGTGACCCCAGGGAACTATCTATTGCTAACAGATATAACAAGAACAACTTTCCCTAGGTAATAAAATTGGTAGATTTGCATGATAGTCCTTTAGCTATTAAAAATCTTTATGATAATTATTATCCCAAAGAAATGTTACACCTTTCTTTAGTAGGTGTGTAAATGGGTGGCACTTATTGAACAATTGAGATATGAAGCATTAAATAGATCATATTTTATCCTACAAACTATGGATTTGCTTCAAATTGGTCAGTGGTAGCATCTATGTTATGGATCATACTTTAATTGGATCAATTTTTATGCCCCTATGAGACACAATGAAGCCAAGCAATTTTATGATAGTAATGACATAAACACATTTATTAGGGTTGATTCTAACTTTGTAATCATGTAGTCATTCAAATATCTTCCTCAATACCATTGGATGATTAGCCCTTGTCTTTGTTAAACTATTGACATCCTTTCCTCACTTTAGAAAATCCCAACCAATCCAATCAATACCTATCCAACCAATCCAATAACAATCCCAACTAATCCAATTATAACCCCAACTGATCCAGTCAAAACCTCAACCAATATAATCAAAACCCTAGTCGATCCAATTAAAACCTCAACCAACTTGATCATAACCTATCCAACCAATCTAATCCCAGCCAATCCAATCAAAACCTCAACCAATCTAATCATAACCTATCCAACCAATCTGATCATAACCTATCTAACTAATCCAATCATAGCTTATCTAACCAGACCATACCCAGGCCAAACACATCCAAAATCAACAACCATCATTAGCCAAAAACATGTACCATGCCATTTTAATTTACCATTCCTTTTTCCATTGATGCATACCTAAGCCATGCTCTTGTCATTTTACAAGAAACCTGAGCCATGCTTTCTCTATTGTGAGATCTTGGACCATTTATTATCTCATCATTATTAATTGAGTTGAGATACTCCAAAATTCCAAAAACATTTTAATATCATTAGAAGAAAAAAAAACATTGACTAATTCTTTCACTTAAGGATTCTAGGAACCCTTATTAAGTCACAATAAATCACTTGTCACTTAGTTTCCCCATCCTTTTCTACCATTTATCCCATGATCTCACCATTTTTTGAGTTCATTCCTATTCTTTTATCACATCTATTATGTTTATTTTTCATCAGTATTCATCTTCTTCCCATTTCTTGGAAGAAATACATTCAGCTTGAAGTTTTCTTGGATGATCATGTCTATAGTGATAGGACCTAGGTTCCCCAAAGCTTTGACACAACTTGTCAGATTTAAGAGCACATATGATTACCTTTGTATAAGCAACTAAATGTGGAATTATACTAGAAGTACAAGTAACTAGAAATAAGAAATAACACAGAATATGAGAGGTAACACACAATTGTATTCAACTCATTACAGAAGGAAATTATAATAAAGAGATCACACTCTTCTTCCACTTCGTGGGCATACCAGTAATCTTCCCTCAAGAGTAATCTTCTCTCAATATAGGTCACAACAAATAGCTAACACAGAGCTGTCGTTCACCTCAACCAGTCAGTACAATACTGCCAGTATAACCGAGTACGAACCAGTGCTCCAAGTAGATCTCACCATGATCTTACTCCTTGATGTGTTGCTGTCACCTTGGATCTTGCTACCCCATAGATCTCCTTTTGACCCTTGCACACACACACCCCTGTAGACCAACTTGATCTTACTTATCACATGTAGATCTCCAACCTGATCTTGCACACCCTACAGATCAATCCTGATCTTACATACCTAAAAGAACCCTTGTGATTCCACTATGGGAAGAACTCTCCTAGTTCTACACTTTAAAATATAGCCCATAAGTCTATTATATAGATCCCATGCATATAATAATTAGACAAGCGGCTCAAGACTCAAACTAGTCTTTAACATGTAAACAACCAATTCAACTAATTGATTGTTCGTTAACAACTAGTTCTGGAACTGCACAAGCGATCGATGTCGGTTCCTGTCTAACTGGAGGTGACCGATGTCAGTCGACTCCTGCCGATGTTGATTACTTTTTATCGACCCCTACCTGACATCGATGATCCTGTCGATGTCGGCGACTGTGACACTCAGCACCCTCCTCCATGTCTGCATAGTTGAAACTTTTAGCTCCACAACCTAACAATCTCCCACTTGGAGATAAATAGCTGCAATGTACCTGTACCTATACCCTATCTAATTTATTTCCTAGCTTGTATCCCTCTTCAAGCTCAATCTTAAAGACCAACCACCACACACCCTGTGGTGCTACACCTATGTCTAAATTTCTCAATTCTCAGCTTACCTTCTTCTGTCGTTGCCATACTCCCACTAAATCAAAAACCCCTGAGAGTGACCTGTAATCAACAAACACTAACCAGATCTGAACCACCTATTAGTAAACCTCACTCTAAGAACATCCAACCTCACTCTGATACCAATTGATAGGACCTAGGTTCCCCAAAGCTCTGACACAACTTGTCAGATTTAAGAGCACATATGATTACCTTTGTATAAGCAATTAAATGTGGAATTATACTAGAAGTACAAGTAACTAGAAATAAGAAATAACATAGAATATGAAAGGTAACACACAATTGTATTCAACTCATTATAGAAGGAAATTAAAATATAGAGATCACACTCTTCTTCCACTTTGTGGGCATACCAGTAATCTTCCCTCAAGAGTAATTTTCTCTCAATACAGGTCACAACAAATAGCTAACACAGAGCTATTATTCACCTCAACCAGTCAGTACAATACTGCCAGTATAACCTAGTATGAATCGGTACTCCAAGTAGATCTCACCATGATCTTGTTCCTTGATGTGTTGCTGTCACCTTGGATCTTGCTACCCCGTAGATCTCCTTTTGACCCTCGCACACACACACCCCTGCAGACCAACTTGATCTTACTTATCACATGTAGATCTCCAACCTAATCTTGCACACCCTGCAGATCAATCCTGATCTTACATACCTGAAAGAACCCTTGTGATTCCACTATGGGAAGAACTCTCCTAGTTCTACACTTTACAATATAGCGCATGAGTCTATTATATAGATCTCATGCATACAATAATTAGACAAGCAGCTCAAGACTCGAACTAGTCTTTAACATGCAAACAACCCGTTCAATTAATTGATTGTTCATCAACAACTAGTTCTAGAACCACATAGGCGATTGATGTCAGTCCCTGTCTGACTAGAGGTGACCGACATCGATCGACTCCTACCGATGTCTATTGCTTTCTATCGACCCCTACCTGACATTAGTGATCTTGTCAACGTCGGTGACTGTGACACTCAGCACCCTCCTCCATGTCTGCATAGTTGAAGCTTTTAGCTCCACAACCTAACATATAGAATTATGTAGGTAGCATCCACTTGCCTAAGTATATATGGAGATAACTCAGCCACCCCCTTCCTTTTCTTCTATTCCTCCATCGTATTTGTTTGTTAAGTTATTTCCTATTTTCTAGGGGCAATGTTCATCACATTATTTGTACTAACATTGGGACTAACTATTGTTTGTCTCTTTGTTATTTATTTGTTTATGTGTTTGTTTATTTACTTTTCACACTGTTACCTTTATTCAAGTCTATGTGCACTCATTGGGTGATTCCTTTCACACTTATTCTTAATTTCATCCATATTTATATGTCTACATTATCATCATGGTTTTTATGATTGGTGCATTATTTTCCTTTGAGTATTGGATCACGGGAGTTAATCCTTATGTATATTTTAGATAATTATTCATGATGTTCTATCTTGATTCCTACTATTAAGTGTTATATAAAAAATCAACTTTGAGAGGCCTAAAAAATAATGAAAGTATCGACATCTCCTTATAGCCAACACTAGCACCAATCCTAATCATGTCCCAAATAGAGTAATTAAATAATGAAAGAATTTTAACCTTTTTTAGTTTAGACGAGCATCTCCCTACTAGAAATTTATCCCAATTCATCTTTATCCTTTGTATTAAGTTATCATCATCATGTTTTCAATCATCAGGTATCAATCATGTTTGCCATAATTGGGGTGTAATGATTATAATTGCCTTTAGGTAAATCATTACACACCGTCCCATTAGGCATGCCATTTGTGATCAAGGAATTTGACTCAAGAGAGGAAGTTAGTATGGTTTTAGTTCCAAAAAAATTAAATTAACACTGAACAAGCTAACATATCTAGGCCTATATCATGGGTGGGAACTTAGTGAACAAACCAAATGAGGACACAACTAAAATGCAAAGAAATGGATAGTTTCCTTGCCTTCCTTGATTGATTCAAGATGATGTGTTTATTGGCTTGATCATATTGTGCTCAAAAGGTCTTCATCAATGGGGTTTGGCTATCTCCATATCCTCTTATCACCATGATTGACTTGGCTTTATTGATGGCTTGACTTGATTTTGACATTATAATACTATGCATTTGCTTTATGAATCAAATCTTGCATTATAAATCTACTATATTCCAAGCTCTCTAAATGAAGAGCTATAGGCTTGATTTTATAGCCTTTAAAATTAACTTAGAATGCATTAAATCCTAACCTTGGTTGAATTAGCTTACCCCAGTAGGGCAAATAGATGTCCAAAATCTCATGATTATCATGGAATAGATGTTCTTTGAGATATTTTGCATTTTGACAACTCATAAAAGGTAATGATTAGCTTTTTAGGATATTTATGGATATTTGAATTTTCCTTTTTGGCAATTTCTTCAATTGCTCATGGATGAATTCAATTAGGATTTGATTGTTAATTAATCTCTTTTAGGCTTTTGCAATGTTTGAGATTTTGATTTAATTTAATGTGTGCATTTGACTTATTTAATTGATTTTTAGGCCAATTGAACATGTTATGAAGCCAATTTTGAGACTTTTAGAGATTTTTAGGCTAGATTTTCAGAGGTTGGTAAGAATTGATCTAAACTCAAGTATGAATCCATTAGTGGATAATTTTAGATGTCTACAATTTGACCTTTCGAGATTCATCTTCCTTGCTTAACTTACACCCTGTGATCATAGGTGTGCTAAATTCCTTGTAATATTCCATCTCAAATTTCTTCAACATCTCTTTTATGTACTTAGCTTGTGAAATAAATATACCTTTTTTAAGTTGAATAATTTGTAACCCAATGAATAATGATAATTCTCCTAGCATGGATATCTCAAACTCCTTCATCACATATACAAAGGCTTTAGTCATATTTTCATTATTTCCACCAAATATGATGTCATCCACATAGACAACCACTATCAAATGATGATCATTTTTTGTCTTTATGTACAAATTATTTTTTGTAACTCTTCTCTTGAATCCTTGGTCCAATAGGTACTTGTCCAATCTAACATACCAAGCTCTGGGGAGCTTACTTTAAACCATAAAGAGCATTTTTCAATATAAATAAATAGTCCTTGTTACCTGATAATGAGAAACCCTTAGGTTGATCTATATACACCTCCTCTTTCAAGTTCCCATTCAGAAAAGTTGATTTGACATCCATCTGATATACCTTGAACCCTTTTAATCATGTATATGCTAGAAATAATCTAATGGCCTCTAATCTTGATACTAGAACAAAGGTCTCCTCAAAATCTACCCCTCGTACTTATGCATACTCCTTGCATACCAATCTATCCTTGTTCCTAGTAACTTCTCCATCTTCATTCAACTTATTCCTAAACACTCATTTTGTGCTACTGACATTCTTGTCTTTAAGCCTAGGAACTAGTTCCCAAGTATCATTATTTTTTATTTGGTCTAACTCCTCATTCATTTAACCTATCTAAAACTTATCTTTGTTTGATTATATAAGGTTCCTAGGTTCAATCTTAGATTTCACTTGATTCAAGTTACTTACTAGCTTTCTCCTTGTTTGCATACTTACATCCTTGTTGCCAATGATATGTGATTCAAAATGTTCTCTCTGAATCTATCTTGAAGGACACTTTAAATCTTGTCTTTCCTTAACTTCTTATTCTTCCTCATCTATTTCTATTGTTTCTTCTTCATCCTTGAATTTCAAATTCTCTGATACATCCTTTGACTGAGAGTGTGACATATTATAACTGGTCTCATCAATCTTCACATTGGTGCTTTCCACTATCTTCTACAACCTCTTATTATAACATATATAGGTTAATCTTATTGATGAGTATCTAGAGAATATTCCTTCATCATACTTTGAATAAAACTTACCTAAGTCTTCCTCATCTCTTTTGATGAGGCATTTGACTCCAAACACTCTAAAGTATTCCACATTAGCAGGTTTGCCTTTCCATATTTCATAGGGAGTTTTATTTCCATTAATTATTATATTCCCTATATTTAAAATGTATACTATAGTTCTCACTACCTCTCTCCAATATCCATAATATAATCTTCATATCATAGTTCTTACCATTTCTTGAATTGTTTTATTCTTTTTTTTACTACCCCATTTTGTTGAGGTGTCCTAGATGCTAAGAATTATCTCCTTATCCCATGGACCTCACATAAATCATAAAATTCATTAGACCAAAACTCTCCTCCTATGTCATATCTTAGGAATTTGATCTTTCCATTCTTTTCATTCTTAACTAAAGCCTTGAATACCTTGAACTTATAAAGAGCTTTTCACTTTTCTTTCAAGAATTTTACTCAAGTCATTCTTATGTAATCATCTAGGTAATATGAAATAGCTATCTCCTTAAATGATTTGGATTCTTGTAGGTCCAAATAGATCAATGTGCATTAACTCTAAAGGTCTTATATAAGAACACTCCTTAGACTTGAACCTCCTTCGAGTTTACCATGTTGACATGCCTTGAAAAGTGTGTTTGTAGGTTTGGTGATTTTAAGCATATTCTTCATAGACTTATTAGAGTTTATCTTGACCATATTATCAAATTTTAGGTGTCTCAACCTTCTATTCCATAGCCAACATTCACCCATCTTTCTCATAAAATATCTCTCCTTATTAATCTCATTTAAGACATATAAATTGTTCTCAATCCTCTTAGCATTGGAAATTAGCCTTCCTAATTTGGCTCTCCTTATATCACACCCTCTATTATGAAATGTTAATGTGTATCATTGGTTGCACATTTTGCTTACACTAGTCAAGTTATGTTTCAATCCTTCCACATACAATACATTTTTTGTCTTGGTCTTCTCATTATCCAAATTAAAGATACCCTTTTAAATAATATTGACAATTATTTTATCTCCAAATCTCAATGACCTTGCAACATTCTTCTTTAATGAAATGAACTTGCTCTTGTCCCCTATCATGTGTTTTGAGAAACCACTATATGTGTGTGTGTGTGTGTGTGTGTGTGTGTGTGTGTGTGTGTGTGTGTGTGTGTGTGTGTGTGTGTGTGTGTGTGTGTGTGTGTGTGTGTGCGTGCATGCGTGCGTGCGTGCGTGTGTGTGTGTGTGTGTGTGTGTGTGTGTGTGTGTGTGTGTGTGTGTGTGTGTGTGTGAAAGGAAGTTTGAGCTAGCATATATTTTTCTCCTTTAATCTTTTACTCCTCTTTCACCTTATTCATAGGGTCTAACTTATTGATCCACTTCTTAGTGGTATGATTGTATACCTTTTTATCTTGACTAATATTTCTCATATGCCTCATCTTGAAATCCCTTAGAATTTGTTGTTGTTTCTTTTTCCTTTGTTTCCCTTTCTACTATTATTTTCTTTGAATAAGTGCCATTGGCACAAGTGGCTTATCTAGTTGCCACGTGTCCTCACCCTTGCTCTCCTAAATCTTCAAAAGAAAACATTCTCTGAAAGACATTTAACTACTCACCTTACCTATAATTAATGTTAGATGCTCCATTTAATGATCATCACAAATCTCTTACGAATGGCTCTTGAAGTATGCATGTCACCCTTATCATTTATGGGGGCATCCATTTTTAAATTTTCCATAATGATCGTGCCTAGTAAAATCAATATATAAATACCCTTGTCTAATCTAAACTAAACACTTAGACATATAAGAGTTTTTAAAGAGCATTGTGAAATTGAGTAGGGCATAAAAGAGCAAAGAGAGTTGAGCCTAAAACTAAGAAATTTGTGAGTGGATTTGCTAACCCAGTATCTTGTTCATGATAGAGATTGATTTTTGAGAATAATCCATGAGATGGATCCTTCCACATCTTCAAGGGGAAAGAATAATCCTACAAAACAAAGAACCTATGGATGAAGTAGCTGAGGAAACCTTCCTCCCAAATATGTAGTGATTAAATCCTATGTTTTCATTCCCACTTAGTGAAAGGAGAAAGCGTCAAATGTCAAGAAGGTGGCCAAAGGGAACTATAGAGACCAAGCATTGGTCACTGATTTCATGGACAATATCTTCAATCCTAAGCTAGCAAAGAATACCAAAATTTTAAGAGAGGGTACTCATGCCCAAATGTTGGAAAAGGTCTACAAAGAAGAGTATAACTCATTCAGCTATAGAATGTGGGACTACATGTTGGCACAGTTCATGATGACTTATGTTCATTCATGCCTAGAAGTCATTACCCTCTATATGAAGAGGTATGACACCAGCACTGGCATAATTATTAGAAATGCCCACTTAAGGATGAAAATTAGTATAGATGATATCAGGGAGATGTTATAGCTCCTAAGTGACCCCAAGGCTAATATTTGTAGCATGGAAATCCTTTAGGATATTTGGGACTCCTAAGTCCATGAGAAGGTGAACATCCTTAGCTTTCTCCTCAAGAGTGACATCATAGATATGTATCCTCTATCCATCCCCCTGGTGAGTTTCCCCATGTAGTACTTAAAGGACACCCTATTTATGTTAGCCTTCATCTTTAACATGGACTCTGATGCTAATGTCGATGACTTGTAATTAGGGGTGCTCTTCCTCTTGATCATGGTGGAAAAGGGGGAGGTGTATAAGATGGATTTTATAGATTCCATCACCACCACTATGAAGAATGAGCTAGAAAAAAATTTGACATTAAGTACCTTTTGATATTTATCCTTCTTCTTGCATCTTATTCTATACTAACACTCCTAGTTCTTGTTCGTGTATCTCAACCTCAAATTCTTTGATATAGATTTTTTCTCAAATGTGGTGACTCTAGCCACTATTTGAACCATATCCTATTAGTCACATAAGACTACTATGAGTTCTCAGAGCTCTTCTTATCTGTATTTCTCATCAACCTTGGCATAAAGGCCATTAAATTTAGAATGATAGATGCATAGTGGTCATGGCTCATCGAGAGTAGAATCTTGATCAACTAGTTATAAGAAACCCATTTTTTTCATTTGAGCACATGGGTTCCAAACAAAAACCTTCTAACTCTCACACCTACTAACAGATAAGACCCTAGCCCTAGAATTGGCTCGCTAGCTCAATGTGGTGGACTTTATCTATAGGGTAGTAAAGAATAAGAAAGGCCTATATGATGTCCCTTTCACAAGAGGGGGAATCATGATGGTAAAAAGGTAATAGGGTTTCCTAATCATAGCTAAGCTGGTAGAGCTCAATCTTGACCTAATTGATGATAGATGAAACTATGATCTAGATGGATACATAGTATCCTTGAAGACCATCAGTGCTCTCAAGCATCAGACCTGGCCATATGTGGAGCAAAGGAGGTCACCCATGGAATAAATCTTCTATAATTAAGTAAATATATCTTATATCTCATTGTATGACCTCAAACTATGGGAATCCTTTAATGATATGGTCTAGTCATACGACCCATCTAAAAAATTGTTGAAGGGGCTAAAGAAGCAGCTCACCCAGAGGGATTAGAATGAAGATAAAATCATCGCTTATATAAAATATATAAGTATGAGATCAAAAAAACATACTCTAATTTTGATGATGAAGAAGGAGATGAGACCTTAAAGATTCTCTAGGATGAGCATCACCAGGAAGAAATCCTGGCAGAAGCAGGATTCTCTCTTGAGATAGAGATAGGAGGATAAGAAGAAGAGGAAGGAGAAGAAGAAAATACCCCTGGGCAAGAAGCATGAGATTTAATATAGTATAAGTAGGCCAAAGTCTTAGAGGTTTGAAAGCCTTCAACTTGGTTTCCACCTATGTATCCATATACCATAGCCCTATAGCAATAATAAGCCCCCTTCAAGCACCTCACAACTAGTTCATCCCAATATAAGTGGCTTGAGGCACCAAAATCAAACCCTCCACCAAAACCTACATAAAATAAGATATGGTTCTCATAAACCCTTCTTTCCACTTTCACCTCTCTCATTACCTCCACATCTCTATCTACCATCTCACCTCAGGTTATGACACTCTTTACTACCCAGTTGCTTACTTCCCTAGCCCCACTCTCCTTTTTGTCCACTCAACCCACCACAAAACTCTCACCACTTTCTTCTATTATCCTAATCTCTTCCTTCATGACTTTCCTAACCCCTCTAATTTCATCATCTACCTCATATTCCATCATGTTTTAATATCCATTCACCCCACCCCATGGACTCTCACCTTTCTCTCCTTCCACCCTCACCCTTCCTTCACTCACCTCCATAAGTATAAGGTCCACTGCTTCACAATAGAAAGTGACCATTCCTTTTACAATACCATAAGGACTCCCTTTTATAGGGGAGAACATTCAAGAACCATAGTAGTACCATTAGTAGATGGACTTAAGAACAAGGGCCCATGAGACTTGAATGGAGAAGAAAAGGGGAAAGTAGGCTAAGTCCCCTATATAGACTCACATGCAGTCATTCTATGACCCTGCATAGCAATCCCTCATGATTACTCATTTGGACCCTTGAGTAATCAAGCCCCAAGAGTAGATCTAATTAGGGGACTACACCATACAAGTTATCAGCCTTAATCTTATCTAGGCCAAACCAATTGAGAAGGTCAAGCTGATGGAGGAAATGTTCACGTCTGTCCACATACCACATCAAAATAACTTGACATCTAGAGAGACAAAGCTATAACTAATTAAGGTGAAGGATATAATCTATCACTTTAATATTGGGGCTAAGGCTAAAGATATGGATATCAATAAATCAAGGTCTGACCTATAGAGCTACATCTCTAAGGAGAGATTCTAGGTAGAAGCCAATCTATGAGTGGTAGCTAAGACCAAGCTACAGGAAAGAGATACTAAACTAGCATAGACTTATCAAAAGATCTTAAATTCTAATTGGGATTTTAAATAATTATAGTAGTAGGCATAGCAAGAATCCTCAATCAAGGACTAGGAAATTGAGAAGCTAAAGAATAACCTTGCTTCCCACTCACAGACCATAAAAATCCTTCATATGATCTAGTAGCTATATAAATCTTACTAGGAAAGGATCAAAGGCACAACCTTAAAATTGAAATTGGCCCTCACCTTCATCACATATTCATAGAATCTGAGCTCTCAGGTAAGCATAGTCATCAATCAAGTCATTGCCTTCATGTCCCTGAAGGTCTTGGATTCACATCTCCTCATCCAAAAGATTTATAGTAATTCAAATGAAACACTACAAGTAGTACAGGTAATTGACTAAAGGTAGGTGGTGGAAAAAGTAAATGAATTTCTAGGCTGCAACAAGGCAGCTAATAAATGCAAGGCATTCCTTAATTCCTTAAAGCATGTAGTCCAAGATAGGTGGGGGCATATTGAATAGCTAGTCCAATTAGAACTCCCCTTCCCATTTTTGGTAGATAATAGTATCTACCAAAGGACCAAATTAATGTTCTACTATAATAGAATTAGAATGACCAGACTATATTCATCGATCTTATTCAATCACCTAGTGTCTCTGAATTAGAGAAGATATTATAGCCACTTGCCTAGCTAGAGTTATAAATGTTGGTGGTTGTTCAAAGTTTAGGGAGTGTCTCTTTTAAGGAGATTATTGATTTAGATAGAGCCTTCATGGATCTTAATCAGAAAACCCAACCTAAGAAGGAAGAGTGGGTGCCTTTATAGGTGGCTCTTTAAAAGTTATAAGTTTATAATAACTCCCTCCTTTAAAATTTTACTTCAATTGGTCTGATACTAGAGTTTTGGGTTCTCCCATCTATAGGTAGATTCCCCTATGAGTTACTAGGAACTATGGATCAAAATACACATTTTATCATTTTGGAGCAGTCGTCCCTTTTTGCCTCAAACTTGTTCAGCACGTTCCATAGTTCTTCCTTCAACCTCTTCCTTCTCAGGATCCTTTTTGTAATTTTGTCTAAGTGTTGACCTCCTTATACTCCCCCCCACATGTCAGTTTGGTGCTTCTTCAACCCAAATAAACTCTCATTTGCCTCTAGTTTAGTGTAATCTCAACACATGATGACCTAGTGCTCATTCGAGGCTGATTCATTTTGGTCAGACCTTTGGATAATGCCATTGGCTAGTAGATGAATTGATGGGGCCCATTAAACTATTTATTATTGAGCATGGCTATAACATGCAGTGCCCTCATGCTCAATTTTGCAAATAAATGCTTTACTTCCCTTGAGAAGAACATCTAATTTACACATGGTGCCCCTGCACTTAGCCTTGCTAAAAAACTTACCCATTTTCCCCAGAGAAGCACCAGTTCAACATGTGTGATCTCCATTCTTATCCATGAGTAGTTTTGGTCTATCAGACCTTGGAGTTGCATCATTAGCCAATCAAAAATAGAAAAGGACCCACCATGTGTTATAACAAGAAGGAGATGCACCTTTCCATGTGGCATGATGATGCTTTTTCAAAGGTTAAGACTCACCTATTAGACAAAGGAGTTACTCTATTGGACAAGGAAAGTGGATCCCTATCCCTAGTGGCATAGTAAAAATGGCTCTAGAGATATACACGTGACATCATTATGCCCCTCTTAAGTATCTTGGCCTTAACAAGATAAATTGGTCATGCAATATCTAAGATTTGGAAGCTAACTACACTCATGAGCCTGAGTTCCTCATTTAGTTACAATGGCATCATCATGGGCATGAGTGTTAGGATTTTTAGGTGTCATTCTCATGAGAGGTCATATCGCCTATATATTCTAGGCTCATCCCTTTTGGAGGGTGTTGGTTATCTTTTAATGGTATTTGCCAAAAATTTTAAACAACCATTTGTAATAGAATAGAAGTAATAGTGGTTAGCATTTTCTCATTCTTGGACCTTAGCAGGTACTCCTCAAAGGTGTGATTAGATGTTTTGTATTATGCCCTTCAGGCCTTTCTATATTCTATTCTCGATCTAGTAATGAAGAGGAAGTGATGTTCTATGTCAATTTGAGTGGGAATTCATCAATGTTTGTTATTTCTTTCCTCTGCTTCTATAGTATTGATCTTTACTTTACTTATAGATCTTAATTCATGCTTCATGTTCCTTTATGGTTTGTAGTGCTTAAATATTCAATCTATTTTATGTAATTATAGGTTCATACTTTAAATCTCTAGGTGTATCACCTCAGTTAGTGCTATTTCAGTATTATTTGCATTTCTTTCTTTCTCCCTTTTTACCCCCTAATTTAGAATGAAGAGCTAGCTTCTAAAATCCTAGAGGTTACTTTATAGACCACAATTTGGCCCCATGCCTGTAAAGCTTCTTATACGAGGTTGTTAAACTTGGAGTGAGAGTCTTAGGCATCAACAAATACCAAGATTCCATGACTTGAATTAACCTTAGACTAATTCCCCCAAGCAAGGATACATGAAAGGGGAATTGGATTGAGTAAATAGGCCCTAAAGAGGATGCACTTGGCTTCAATTAGAATTAGACCCAAAGAGGGGCAGTCTTGGTCTCAATGTAATTGGAGTGGGTCTAAATTGGGTGATATTATTCTAGATAAATATCCCAAAGTGGGTGGCCTTAGCTTGGTAGAATTTGTTTGTGACCAAAAAGGGAGGTATTGGTCTTAATGTGGAGTTTGTCAAAATGGTTTCTTGATTTGATTGGCCCTAAACATGGTGAATTGACATATATTAGAAGGGGCCTAAAAAAGGGTGGTCTTGGTCTTGATTAGAATATGCCCCAAAGAGGGCAATATTGGTATACACAAATATCCCAAAGTGGGTGGTATTATCTTGATAGAATTAGTTTGGCCCCTAAAAGGGAAGTATTAGATATCATTGGATTGGATTACCCCAAATAGGGTAGATTGGCATACATTAAAATTAGCCAAAATGGTCTTGATTTTATTTGCCCTAAAAAGAGATAATTAGCATAAATATGATTCAAATGAAATAAAGGATGGATGTCATGACTTCATCATTCTCAATCGATGGGTGTGGGAGATTAAATAAAAGGACAAGAAGTGGTTTTAATTAGCATGTGATTGATTTTCAAATATTTGGATTTGGTTGATATAAACTTTATTTGACATTGGAATTAGAATGTGGTTCAAGATGAACTGATTAGAATTAGTTGGTATGGCACATGGTTAAATATGAACCAAATTTGGCTTTTATTTGGCACATGGTTCAAGACAAACTAGATTTATCTTTGATTAACTTGGTACATGAAATTGACCTTGGTAGACATTGAATGTTTGATTGGGTCTATCAATGCAAATGTCCAAATGGAATGGTTCAATAAAATTTTGTTCATGTAGGTATCTAAATAGGAGAGGTGTGTGAATAAAACTTGTTTCCAAAATGGTGCACAAATCTTGGTACATCAAAGGCTTTTAATAAGTTTAATTTTAGTTTGTAAGGTTAGTTTGAAAGCTCTTTTAATTTGATTGTAAAATTTGACCTAGGCTTTGAACAAGTTCACTTTAGAATGTTGGTTTGGTTTCAAGTTGTGTGAACTTTGGATTAGAAGTTAGATTTAAATAATGTTTGACTAACATTAGTTTTGATCATTTGACCTCAATTAAATATGATGTGATTTAGAAAATTTATTGAACTTAAACTTTAGAAGAAGATTAGAATGATATTTAAATTTTGGAAAAGGTCTAATTTGATCTGATTTGGGTTGACTTGGTCAACCATGTTTGGCATTGGACTTGGGTTAAACTAGAATTAGAATTTGGCATTTGAAATAGAATAGTTTTTTAATTTGATGGAAAAATGGCATGGTTTGGACAATAATTTGAGCATTGGTCTTGGAATTAATTTTAAAGTTGGTAACTTGGTTTAGGATAAAACTTTAATTTTGGTCTTGAAATGGTTTGAAATTGAAATTGGATTGAATCTAGGGTTTTTCTCAAATTAGAAGGCATAAAGATATGGGTTAAATGGTCTTGGAATCGGTATTAGAATTGAAATTTAGTTTAGAGCTAGGATTTGGTTCAATTTTGGTAACCTAATAGTGTGGTCTGAATAAGAAAGATGGCTATAGGGACCAAACATGTCACTTTTGTAGACATCCAATTCCTAACACCATTTGTGTTGAAATTGTCAATCTTACTCAAATTGCACTCAAATGCACATTTAGGTAAAAATTCATAAAACACCCTAAATGATTCAAACTTGTCACTTACAAGTGCTAGTTTAGGTCAAAGTATCCCTAAATAGGGCAATGCATTTTATAGGCTAGCTAACTTTGATCAGATCATTTCAAGTCAAAATGACAATTTTGCCATTTAGTGCTCTGGATCACTCTTTTCTTCTAATTCATTGGTACACATCACATACCTTTGTTATTTAGTGTTGAAAACATCCTAAATGGGAATACAACTCCAATGAATCTAACATCACCTTCTAGTTCCTCTCCAATCAAATTATGACCCAATAATATGACTTTTTAACCATTTTAATTAATTGTGCACCAATTTCAAAAGAATTGCACTAAACTTGATTAAACTTACTTAAGCTAATTAATCCAATTTAATAGATTAATTAATAATTCCATAGATCTTTTTAAATATCTCATTATTGGAAATTAATTTTTAATATCTGCATCACCTAGTGACATTATCTATGGGGTGGCATCCATCAAACCATAAGTGCATAAAATATCAAGATTATGGTCACTCGTGTCTAGTTAATGCCTCCCATGCCTCTTTAATGCTTATTTATCTTGAGGATATTTATGAGTTTAATTATAAATATTAGGATTATCCATGGCCACACATCTCAATCTTGAGATGGATGGTCATGGTTGATCCTAACCAATCTCAAAATCTAAAAATAAAGAGGCCATGGACATGAATAAAAAAACTTGAATATTTCAAATTTATAATGTTAAATTATTTCCACAATCCTTTGCATTTTATCATTGATTTTGTTTTCAAGCTTCATTGATAGGCTATTTTAGTGATTTGGAATCATGAGCCTAGGTTTTATGGAGTGTTCTTGAGACATTGGAGGAGTTTGCCACCTTTGTTGACAAAGACAAGGATGCTTGATCAAAGGAGAACATGCTTTTGAGCCACATGGGTATGGTGAATCCATTTGGGAAGGTAATATGATGTTTGTTTTCTTTTATTTATTTTTTGTTATCCTTCGTAATTCCCATATGAATAGATAGGCTTAGTTAGTTAGTTCTTAATGTATTTTTCATGATTTATGGACTAATGTTTGACTAATTTGCTTTGTAATCCTCTCTAAAACTTTTGTTTTACCAAGAATTTTGGAAGATTACACCTCATTATGTGGGTATAAAAATGGTTTTGGACTTAGAATTGGTTTATTTGATTTGGTCTCAAGTATAAATGAGGTTTTGACACAATAATCAAGCAACAACACACAATCATTACAAGGTAATTTTAGCAACTGATGTAGGTTTGCATCACATACATTGAACCTTTGAAATACTCATCTTGAGAGAGGATTATAAAGTTTAAATACTCATTAAAGAAAGTATTACAATTATTGGTGGTATTTTAACCCTAACCTTATCTCAAAAGGTCTGTATGAGCAAGGTGATCTTTAGGGGATGTTACCTTTGCACCCCTACATCAATGAATGATCTATAGAAAAAAAAAGGCATCTAAGAATCAATCTCAGATTAGGCCATTCATGATATGGTCTTGTCCCTTCCCAACCACTTCAACCATAAGGGTCTCAGTGAAGTGCTACCAGATTTGGGGTTTGCTTATAATTTTACTTGGGATTTATAGATGGTCCCTATATACAACCCATATTAAGTAGTACGTGGACATAAATCCATTAATGAAGAAGTACAATCTTATTTTCAAGACTACTTCTTTTGAGGGTACCACAACTTGGTCTAAGATATTTAAAAGAACTCCCTATGGTTACTTTTCTCATATGACAATGTGTAATCACAAATTTAGGCCTTCACAATGGAAACAATCCTCAATTTGTATACCTTGTCAAATAAGGGGAGTTTGGTATGATGCTAAGATGTCACTTCCTTGGTCAATGCACCCTTAAAGACTTGTGGAAGGTGAAGAAATCCAACCCATAAATTCAAATGAAAATAGGGTAAAAGGTAAATAAGAACTTTTGCATTTCTAAGTCACCCAAAAAGGGAAGAGCATATGCACAAAAAGAACCCCACAAGATAATCAAGCAATAGTCAAACATGTAAGAAAGTAAATAACTTTAATAATGAGTAAGTATAGTTATAACCCAATTCAAATTTGAATTAATTTTAATGCCCAAATAGAAATGTGAAGTAGAATTTATTTGTTTGACTCAAACTACCACTTCTTTGGCCAGGGTCCTATAGCACAAATAGTTAAAAGTTTGATAAAATTGGTTTTGATTCAATAAGGAGCTTGAAATAAGGTTTGTTTAACTCTCAACTTTGATACATAATGATTTCACAATTACATAGGCCAATTTTGATGCTAAGTCATTAAATTTTTCAATTAGGGATTACCAATAGAAAATAGGGAATCAGTCAAGAATAATTTTGCTATTACTGAAAATGATTTCACTAGCAGGAATGTTGATTTTGTTGTTGAAGATGATAATTTTACTGCAAATGTAAATGATTTCACTAATGGTACCTATGCAAAAAAACTTCAAAAACATAGTAAAATGATTTCACTATTGAGATTCACAATTTCACTATTGGAAGTTAGAATTTCATAATTAGGACCTGCAAATAAGAAAAATAAATAGAAAGGGTGTAGAATAATTTTGCTACTCGATGTCACAATTTTGCTAAAATTAGGTTCAATTTCACAAATACGTTGAAAATAGAAAATAATGGTATAGAAATAATTTTTCAAACACCCAAAGTGATTTTAGTGATTAGATCTCCAATTATGTGAATTATGGAAATTCATTCAAAAATTAGGTTATATATGCAATCAAAAATGCATCATGTCTATAAATCAATCCTAACTCAGATAAGATAGATCATACCATACACTTCTAATTGGGGACATATTAGATAATCAGGAACATGATCAATATGGGGATCTATGAGACCCTATTAGGGGATCTCTTATCATAATATACAATGATAGGGAGATTTATAAAGCCTCCAATCAAGCACAATCATGAAATAACCCTAAGGGAGTCCTATGTTTTTATATCTCACTAAACTAATAACAAGTAAAGAAAATCTAATCTAGTACTCACCAAACCTTGTGGCACAAAGTGGGGGTTAGAAACAATAAAATTAAACATGCATAAGATAAATATACTCACATTAATGTATATGGATCATAATGCATGGAAGAGAAGTACAAATGCATATTTATCTACTCTTACAAAGGAAGAACCAAGTTAGGAATACTTACCTTTGAAGATGAACCCATCAAGCCTCAATCTTTCCCTTAACCAAGGTGCTTCATAAGAGGTTTTTGTGGTATATAAGGATGATAAGGATAAATTAGCTCTAGGATACACAACCTATAAATACATCCAAAAGACTTCTCCATAAGACAATATTTGTATCTCCAAAGAAAGTATGAAACCCTAAACTTGTTCCTCAAGTAGAATGTTGGATAAAAAAATGTGCAATAACTCTTACTTCTTCTCTTTTCTAAATAATGTCAACATTATCTTGTATATATAGGTGGATTTAACCCTAAGCCCTTCTAAAAGTTTCAACTGACAAGGTTGACCCAATTGACCTAGTACAATTAAGGACAAAAATTCACTAGGTCATGGGTTAGGTCGGCTAAGAGCTGACCTAGACCCTACGTGAATTTTACCCAAAACTGTATAGGGTTGACCTAGTCAACTTGGTATAGGAAACTAAGGATAAAAACTTTATAGAGTCGAAAGGGTCAACCTAGTATAGTGAATAGTCAAAAGGGGGTTAAGGTTAGGAAAAAGAGGATAAAAGGTGGTAAATGACTAAGAAGTGTGAAAGAGAGAATAAAAATCTTAGGGATAAGGTTTTTAAGATACAAGTGTGTAGATAACAAGTGAAAAAAGGTACAACAATCATGTAAAGCACCAATGGTCTGCCCACCCCTTTCTTAGTGCACCCCTTAAGGTGTGCACTCAGAGAGATTCGATGGGTTCTTGCAAGATAGAGAGTGTAAATAATCGATAAAAGTTTGAAAATATTATGTGTATGCATATGCCCCACTTGAATCTCATCATGTGTCATGTGAGTGCAACATGAGATGGTGCTTCGGGAATAGAACATGATAACACATAATGTTGATTCTAAGTAAAATGCATTAGGAGCAAATAAGATAAATGAAAGGATAGAATTGAAAAACACATACCTTTACTTATCTTATTGTTGTAGATAAAAAGGTAGACTATAAGAGAAGTAAAAGGCATCCAAATGTGAAGAAAATTAGGTGAACCTATAGAGATTAGTGAAAAAAAATAGTTAAAAATTAAAAAAAATGGAATATAGGCATACAATAGTGGAAAATATTCTCTACGATGTCATAGTTTTAGAACATTTTATGGTTTGGGAAAAGAGTTAGTAGAGACAAAGATATGAGGGTCTTAGGAAAATTGGTAAATTAGGATTGTTAAGACAAGATTAAAACCAAAATATTGATGAGAAATGAATGATAAAATGATGGAAAATGAATGACAATTTATTTTAGAACACATTAAATCATATTAGAAAGTGTGGAAAACATAAATGACAAAAAGGAATATAGAACATACTAAATCATGTTGGGAAGCATGTAAAACATAAATGGCAAAAAAGAATGTATAACATACTAAATCACATTGTGAATCATGTAAAACATAGATGACCAATGAAATATTAATGTAAGACAAATATAATTGTGACATGTAACCCCATGTAAGATAAGCATGTCAAATCAAACATAAAGAAAAATATGAATGATTGAAAATGAAATGTGAGTCAAGATGTAAGACAAACATGTCAAATGAAGGTGAAGAAAGCATAAATAAATGAAAAATGAAATGTAGGTCAAGATTTAAGACAAACATGAATAATTCATACATAAAGAGAAACATGCAATGATTCCAAATGTCATATGTAAGATAAGTGAAGTCCACAAAAATCAAACAAGAACATGATGAAGAAATGAAAATAAAAAAGCTTTGAAGGATGAAAACTCAAGCTTAATGTTTGTTCTGAGATACAATGTAAGAAAACATAACCACCTAATGACATGACCAATATGATAAAAATATGGTATGGTAAGAAAAGGGTGTAAGGGTGTTTGTGAGAAAAGCTTGGTTCTATCCAAGGTATTACAATGCAACTCACAAACTATAAACCAAGAGGTATAATAAGGTAGATGTGATCAAGGATGTGATCAACTAAAAGCAAGATCCAATAAGGGGAATTTAAAGAAAATATGATGTAAATAAATAATGTGAGGTGCCACATGGGTGATGTGAACATCCTTAGCAAGAACGAGACACACTAGGCAAGTGAGAAAGGCTAAGAACTATCAACACCAAGGACATAGGACATTTTAACTAATGAACACAAAGTTTTAGGTAACAAGTGAAGTATATAGATCATCCAATGAAGGTTATATACATGAAAATTAAAATGGACCTACCTTCCCATAACATGTTCCCCATTCTTCAGGACCCCTTACAGAGTTATCGATCTAATACGAAGATTGGGTATTTGCATGAGAAAGTAGGTAGCACTAAAAGATTTTTTTATTCTCCTTTTCTAATCTATTAGCCTACTATACCCTAATATACCTTGTCTCTATCATGAGGCCAATTCTGGAGTTTTAGATTCAACCAAAAAAAGGAGATGTGCTTTGAATCATGTCTTTTAGTGTGATTTGACTTTTGAGATTGTTTAATGTTACCTTTTGGATCATTACTTTTTGTTAAATGATTTGGATTTTAACTTTCTTGATGGATTTTTCTATTCCTCCTCTAATCATATTTGGAAAACCAAACATGGGTGTTAAAGATGACCAACACAAGAGCGCTTACACTTGGTCACTAGAGAAAAGGACCTAAAGACCAAGGTGTTTAAAGACTCCTAGCTTGCCTACAAATAAGTGTGCAATCTCAAAATTGACTGATATGAGCCTCAATATGAAAGGAAATAATGGAAATATGGGGATCATGAGAGATTAATCTATGTAATAAGTGATACAATGATGAATATACTTGTAACTAATCATAAGGAGGTAAAATAGTGTTATAAAAGGGATAGGGATATGCTTATGATAGTCATGTCACTAGAGAAGCCATACTAACCTATAATGGATCTAATAAAAGCACCAATGAAAGTAGTATTCATCCCAAAAAATGATTTAAATATGTTTTAATGTGGTAATTTGTGAGAAAGGCTAGGTCCTATCCATGGTCTTACACTACAACTCATAAGTTGAACACCAAAGAGGTGAATGCTAAATAATGGGAAAAATAATCATAAATCTACTAAGGCAAAAAATGACATAAAAAGACAAAATAAAAGAGATATATAAGAACCAAAATAAAAACAAATGATAAATGTGATGTGTGATAAAACCAGAGAACCCAAAGGTGATAATGATGCTAGTAAAATGTGACTAAAATAAGTAAAGTACACAAAGAAACATGAGATAGAAAATAATAAGTAAATTCTATGCTAATGTCTATATCAAAGATGAGAATGTGAAATACAAGTTTATAAGTCTCGAAAGGTTTTTTGAAGTTGAATTTGGTTATTATTATGCATTGTAGAATAAGATTGTGTATCTTGAGATGCCCCAATGGGTAATTGGATGTAGGGATGGCAATCATAATATGCCCCAAAGTCTAAAATGACATGTAGATGGGCAACGCAAGATGCCCCAACATGTGAATTGGAGTGAGGTAACATTGAACCATTAAAATAATTTGCATTGGGTTGGTATCTGCATTTGGAGATAGGTAAATGTGTTGGTTTGTTAGATTTTAGGGATGTTGATGTGACATAGTATGTGTAGGAGAGGTATGAGGAGGAAAAGGAGGTAAAGGAGGACCATGTATGATATACTTTAGAGTAGGCATTTGAACTAGGTACTCTTTTGGTTCATGGGACCTAAGAGGTTGAGGTTCAATGCATGCAATGATGTTTAAAGTTATTTGTGTTAGCTTTTTTTCCTTATTGGTGTAGGAAGAAATATCAATTGTGATTTAAACAACATTAGCAGATAACGTGTAAGTATAGGATAATATTTTTTATTTATTAGGTAGTTGATGTTGATGTGAGTGTGGTTCTTAAGATTGAATTTGAGAATCTTGAAGATAATCTTGATAACATTGTTTTGTTAGAGTATCAAGATTGAAATGTGGACCAAGCAAGGAAGAAAGAATAAATTATTGAATATCAAAACAAGACTCATGATAATGACCTCTAGTAGCATGCCACCAATAAAATTTATCAGGATTGTACCATTTTAGAGGAGGTTTGGAAGGATCAAAGCTTATGGGTTTTGAGGGTGGAAATTTATTCTTAAGTTGTTATAGACTTAAGGGAGGGTGGGTTGGGTTAAAATTGGTTGAATTGGATGCTTTGTTTTGAGGTTGGGGAGGATTGGATGAATCAATGTTTTGATAAAATAATTGAAAAGGTTCTTTGATAGTTGTTTGAGGTATTTCAAATTGAGTCATAAGAAATTCTTGTTGTTTTGCTTGGTCTAAGGATGCTTATAAAGTTTTATGGTAAAATATTTGAGCTTTGTATTAAAGTAGAGCTTTAAGAGAAGTAACAAATATTTTTAAAAGAGTATCATCATTCATGTTATGGTCCACTTTATGACTGAGAGACTTCCATCATTTGAGGAAAGTGTGAGCTGATTCATTAAGAAGTTTCTTGGTATAGATGAAATGGCTAAGGTAATTTTTAGGAAGGTCATCATGTTCGAATTCTTTCACTAGAGCATTGATTAAATCCTCTAGTTATGAGATGGAATGTCTAAGAATTTGGTTGTACCATTCAAGTGTATCACTAATAAAAGTTTTAGCTAAGAGATTGGTGGTAACAAACGTGTTAGTTTGGACCTATTCTTTATATAGATTACCAAAAGACATAAGAAAGATAGTAGGTCCTTAGTCCCATTATATGTGATAGTTGGAGAAATGTTTCCAATATCTATAGATGTAATTAATGGGGATAAAGGTTTATTTTGAATATGTTGAATCATTTTGTTATTAATTGGAGGTTAAGGGATGAGATTCTCATTGGCATCTCTAAGAGGAGGAGGGAAAAAATTTTGATTTGGTTAAGACATGATGACTTGATGTGGTTGACTAGTCATGTGTAATAAATGTTGTTGAATTTCATCATTTGGGAATGATTAGTTATTTACATGATGTTCATTTGTTGAACTATCATTTGTGCAAGAAGTTGAGTTGTATCAAAGGGCGAGTTGGTGTTTGTAGGAGGGGTATAAATGTTGTTAGGAAGAAGATTGTTAGTGTTGGTTGGAGAAGGATTCTTTATAGGTGGAGGATTCCCAAAATTGGTATTGGGAGGAGGATTAGGATGAATGACCTCAACTACATTATATTATGTAGTAAGTGGTTTTGGATTAAGAGAAGATGAAGGAAGAAAGTGAATAGTTTCATCTGAATTAATAAAATAAGTGAGGTTATGATCTAAATCCTTGATTATGCAATGTTTTTAACTAAGAAAAGGTTGAAAATATGTCATCATTAAGAAGTAAGACTAGATAACCACATAAGAAATAGATGAAAAAAAAAGAGACATGAAAAGATAGATAAGAGTACAAAGTCAACTTGTCAACTTAATATAAGAAACTGAGGTTGAAAATTGTACAAAGTTGATAGTGTCAACCTAGTATTAGAGACTGAGGTTGAAAATTGTATAGAGTTGATAGTGTCGACCTAGTACTAGAAGCTGAGGTTGAAAAGTTTACAAAATCGATAGTGTTGACTTAGTACTAGAAATAGAGGTTGAAAACTATACAAAGTAGATAGTGTTGACCTAGTACTATAAACAAGGGCTGAAAATGTGTACAAAGTCAATAGTGTCAACCTAGTACTAGAAATAGAGGCTAAAAAACTATATAGAGTCAAAAGTGTCAACCTATTATTGTAAATAAGGGCTGAAAAAGTGTACAAAATTGACAAGGTTGACCTAGTATCATAGGCAAGGGAAAAACAAATAGTTTTTATGAAACTATGTCAAGCAGAATGATTTTGTACTAAAATAGGAAAAATTTTCAAAGTAATTTTGAAAGCAATAAATGAAAATAAACACATAATTAATTAGGTCAATGAGGTTGATCGAATTGGGGCACATAGCACAAAATCTTGCATCAATGTTGGCTAATGAAATTTTTTGTAATACAACATACAATTGAGTAAAGAGCAAGCAATCAACTTGAAAATTAAAAGCTAACTAAGTGGTCATCCTAAATATTTTTAGATTATTAGAATATGATTTTAGATGTCATAGGAATTTGGTTGTAATCAAGGAACTAGAAAGCAATCTAAGGATGGTTTCAAGATGTTTGAGTTGAAAGGGATCTATATTGGCAATGGTACTAGCTTGGTATTAGGGCCTACCCTTCACTTCACACACCATAATGATAAGGGTGTTGAGTACTTAGCCAATATATACCATTAATCACATGTTTATACTTGGTCAAAAAACCAAGTTGGCTTCCCCTTTGGTGATGAAATATAAGTAGGAAGGCCTTGCGTAGACAATTGTTAAAATGTGTTTTAAGATTTTTTGATTTGGTAGTGTGTGCATAAAAGAGAAAATAGTGTAACTAAATGTATATTAAAAACCACTTAATTAGATTATGTGATTTATTCCAAGCATGTAAATAATGAGAAACGAAAGTATGAGCTAATTACTAATATATAAGTGTTAATTCTAACTTTGAAACATAGTACAGTGTCAATTCAAATGACAGTGTATGCAATGATTATAGAATAGAGTCAACAATTTTGCTTCTATAATATGGAATAAAGGGTCTAAAAAAATAACTACATCGACAATGTCGACCTAATTTTATAGACATAATACAGAATACAGTATTACATCAACAAGGTTGACCTAGTTGATTGTATAGGGGTAGCTTTAAAGACTATAAACTATGAAAAACAAAATTGTAAGGAATAATAGAAATGATAGATAAGGATAGAAAGGAACCTTGGTGGGTTGGAAGATGCAGAGAAAAATAAGATTGTTATTGAAGTTCCCTAGTTTATGTCAGGAATCTAGAACAACAAACATGCTCTGATTCCACTGTTAGGATCTAGGAAGCACAATTGATTACCATGTACAAGCAACTAAATACAGAATTTAACCAGAAGTAACAAGTAACTAGAATTCAAAAACAACACAAAATATGAGAGATAATACCCAATTGTATTAATACTCTTCCAGAAGGAAATACAATAAAGAAGATGCCATAGTCTTCTTCCTTACACACCTCTAGGGCTCCCACACCTCTAGGGCATAAACATTAAATCTCTTCAAGAGCTCACTCTCTCAATCACGGCCCCAACACACAACTCAAACAAAGAGTTGGTGTTCACCTCTAACCAGTTAGTATCACTACTGCCAGTACCACCAGTCAGTATCACTACTGCCAGTACACAAGTACTCCATGCACTCCATGACCAAGTATACACACATACTCTAAGTACACAATGTACTCCAAGTAGATCTCCCCTGATCTTGCTACTTATTGTGTTGCTAACCTCCCTGATCTTTCACACCTACAAATCACCCTGGTTTTGCACACCTACAAACCTAGATCTCACACACATACACCTATAGATCAATCGACCTTACTTACCACATGTAGATCTCCAAACGTGGCCTTGCACACCTACCGACCAAGATCCTACACACATGAAGAACCCATCTGATTCTCCAAACCAATACCCCGATGGATCTTCTACCTGATTTTGCACACTTGCAGACCAACCTAATCATACACACTCAACACCCCTGTGGAACTAGGAGGAGCTACCCTTGCTCTCTTCTCTCTCAAAAGGAGCTAACCAAGCTCAACTCTAAACTAGCACACTTTACAATACAACCCATGAGTCTATTATATAGATCTCATGCAAATAATAATTAGACATCCAATTAAAATAATTAGATCTGTAGCTCAAGACTAAAATTAGCCTTTTAACATGCAAACAATTGGTTCGTTAGTAAACTATCTGTGAAACTCGCAGTTTCAAACCCCATAGGAGACCGATGTTGGTCCTTGTCTGCCTAGAGATGACTGACATCGATTGATCCTGATTGATGTTGGTTGCCTTCCTGTCTACCTCTGACTGACGTTGGTTGGCCTGATCGATGCCAGTGACTGTGACACTCAGCAACCTCCTCCAATGTCTGCATCAGTGAAGCTTTTAGCTCCACAACCTAATAGTTTATACTTGTAAATTCTACGAATTATGTCAACTAGGTCGACCTAGCTTTACAATTCCCTATTTGCTAAAAACCCATAAAATGTGCTATGTCAATAGAGTTGACCTAGTATGTTTTATATAATTTTATAAATATATAATATCAATAGGGTTGACCTAATAGCTTGATTTAGATGTCTGAAAAAGTATTGTGTCAACTGGGTCGACCTAGCATGTTTTTTGGAAGTCTAAAAATGTGCAAAGTCAATAAGGTTGACCTAGTAGCCTGAACTAGAAGTTTGAAAGTGTGTTGTCTTGGTAGAGTTGACCTAGTGGCCTATACATGATAAAATAACATGCACAGATAAAATAGAGTCATATTGATGTGACTGTGTTAAACCTGTGTACAAAAGTTAGAACTATGTCAACATTATCAACCCAATATCACAAATAAAATGATAAAATAATAAAAAATATGAAATAAAACCTACAAGGGTTAGATTCACATCAAGTTCACTAGAATATATGAAATAAAAAATGCACCATGTCTATAAAATAATCCTAATTTAGAGAAGATAGATCATATAATATACTTTTAATTGGAGACACATTAGATAATCAGGAACATGACCAATATGAGGATATGCTAAACCCTATTATGGGATATCTTATCACAATACATAATGTCAGGGAGGGTTCCAAATCCTCCAGTCAAGCACAATCATGTAATAACCCTAAGGGAGTCATGTGTTTTGATATCTTGCTAAACTAATAACAAGTAAAGTAAATCTAATATAGTGCTCACCAATGATTGTGGCACAAAGTAGGGGTTCGAAGAAATAATTTTAAACATGCATAAGAGATATATACTCATGTCAATGTATATAAAATCTTAATTCATGGAATAGAAGTACAAATTTATATCTATCTACTCTTATAAGGAGAAACAAAGTTAGGAATACTTACCTTTGAAGGCGAACCCACTGACTCTCAATCTCTCCCTTGGTCAAGGTGCTTCACAAGAGGTTATTGTGGTATTTAAAGATGATAAGGATAAATAATATTTAGGCTACACAACCTATAAATACATATAAAACACTTCTCTATAAGACAATATCCATATCTATAAAGAAAGTATGAAACCCTAAGCTTGATCCTCAAGTAGAATGGTGGATAAGCAAATGTGTAATAGCTCTTACTTCTTATCTTTTCTAAATAATGTCATAATGATCTTGTATATATAGGTATATTTAACCCTAAGTCCTTCCAAAAGTTTCAATTGACAAGGTCGACCTAGTACAAGTAAGGACAAAAATTCACTAAGTCACGGGCTACGTCAGCCAAGAATCGATCTAGACCCTAAGTGAATTTTACCCAAAACTATATAGGGTCAACCTAGTTGACTTAGTATAGGAAACTAAGGCTAAAAATTTAAAAATTCAACAAGGTTGACCTAGTATAGTGAATAGTCGAAGGGGGTTAAGGTTAGGAAAAGGAGGATAAAAGGTGGAAAATGGTTGAGGAGTGTGTAAGAGAGAAGAATAAGCTTAGGGATAAGGTTTTCAGGAGACAAGTGTGTAAATAACAAGTGGACAAAGGGACAACAATATTTAAAAGAATCAATGGTATTCCCACCCCTTTCTTTGTGCACCCCTTAAGGTGTTTACTCAAAGAGATTGAGACTCAATGGGTTCCTGCAAAATAGAGAGTGTCAATAATCGATAAAAATTTGAAAATATTATATGTATATAGTTTAGACATAAAATTGGGATAAATGAAGTGTCTATAGTTTGGAATTATTATTTTTAAGTAAACTCAACCAATGGTAGGTATTCCTACCATTTCTATTTCTATTTCATGTAACACATCCTCAAAATATCCTTCAAAACCTAATTTTCTCTCTCTATTTGTCTGTCTATTTTTAGATGGTAAGTTGTACTAAAGTTCAGCTATGTACCTAAAGTTGAATTGAGAGTTTGCCAAAACCTAAGGTTAACCTAGGGTCCCTGTATAAAATGATATTTTTTGGAAACCCATGTAATCTATATACATCGTTCACAAACCTTTTGATAATCATTAGTGCATCATCTATCATATTACTTGGAATGAAGTGAGATACCTTGGTTAGTTTATCCACAACTACCAAAATCATGTCATGATGATTTATGGACATAATCAATCCTTGATCAAATTCCATGATAATAAATTTTTAGTTCCGTTTTTGTATGGAATGTGGGTATAACAACCCCGTAGGATGCACATGTTCAACATTAAGTCGTTAACATTCTAAGCACCTAGACACAAGGTCTGTTGCATCCTTTTTAATTCCCTTTTAGAAATATAATGGTCTTAATTATGATAATTGCTTGGTCACTCTAAGATGTCCTAAATATGGAGCATTTTTAAATTCCTTTAACACAATATTCCTTAAATTTTCCCTATCAAGCACATATATTCTATCATTTACCTTAAAATCCCATCATTCTCAAATTGAAATCCATAGTTTCTATGATCCTAAGAATTCTCAATTAATGATTTTACCTATTTTTATAATTCATTTCTAGGTGATAATTTTACTACCTAATCTTGAAAATTTCTTCTTATCATGGCTAAATGCATGATGTACCTTCTATATCTAAGGGTACTTTCAACTCAGTTCCCTTTGCCCTTAATGTAGTTAATGTCAAAATCATAGTCTAGAAAAAATTCTAACCACCACCTCTGATGAGCATTAAGGTTAGGTTGGGTAAATATATACTTGAGTCCCAAGTTATAAATTTTAAGCTCAAAAATATTTCCCAACAAATAATTCCTCCAAACTTGTAAAGCATGAACTATGACAGCTAGTTCTAGTTCATGAGGAGCATAATTTACCTCATAAGGCTTCAATTTATTTAATTTATATGTTACAACTAAAACTTAGTACATAATAACTCTTCCTAAACCATATCTTTATGCATCTATTATAACCATAAAATGAACATTAGGATCCATAATCCATAACACTAGTGCTAAAGTAAGCCTCTTTTTTAGAACTTGAAAGTTTTCTTCGCACTTATCAGACCAAACAAAATATTGTTATTTCCATTGAAGAGAGATGATTAAATTAGTTATATTGGAGAAATTTAGTAAAAACTTCTGATATTACCTTGTTAAACCCATGAAACTATGTATCTCATGCACATTTTTGGGTGTTGGTTAGTCTATAATGTCTCTAATCTTGGTTAAATCCATAGAAATTCCTTCTATAGAGATAATATGTCCCAAGTATTGTGCTCTTTTTTTGAAAGAAATAACACTTAGTCAACTTTCCATAGAGTTTATGTTTTTGCAAGTCCAAGCAAAATATTGTTATTTCCATTGAGGAGAGATGATTAGATTAGTTATCATGGAGAAATTTAGTAAAAACTTCCTATATTACCTTTCTAAACCCATGAAACTATGTATCTTATGCACATTTTTGGGTGTTGGTCAGTCCATAATGTCTCTAATCTTGGTTAAATCTATAGAAATTCCTTCTATAGAGATAATATGTCCCAAGTATTGTACTCTTTTTTGAAATAAGTAACACTTAGTCAACTTTCCATAGAGTTTATGCTTTTGCAACCACTACAAGACTAAACACAAATGCTCAACATGCTCATCTTCACTTTTAGAATAGATGAGAATATCATCCAAAAAGACTAGCATAAACTGATAAAGGTCATCTCTAAACACACTATTCATGAGGTTCATGAATGTTGAAAGTGCATTCATAAGTCTAATAGGAACTACTATGAACTTGTAATGCCCATAACAAGTCCTAAAATCTATTTTTAGAATATATTATTCTCTAATTCTTAATTTATGGTACTTGACATGAATATCAATCTTTGAAAAGACTGTTGCACCATGCATTTAATCAAAAATATCATCAATGTGAGGTAAAGGATACCTATTCTTGATTATTGCTTTATTAAAGATGCAGTAGTCAATACACAGATGAAGAGTTTCATCCATTTATTTGACAAAGACTATAGGTGCACCCCATGGTGAAAAACTTGGTCGAATCAAGCCTTTGGCCAAATCTCTTGAATTTGGGCCTTTAACTTAATTAACTCAGTTTTTGGCATTCTATAGGGAGCCTTAGACTATGGTTCTAACTCTAGAATGATATCAATGGTGAAGTCAAATTCCCTTTTAGGAGGTAGAATTGGTAATTTCTCTAGAAAAATATCTTGAAATTTTTATAGAAAAGGATAGTTTTCTAAAAAGGGTTCCTTATATTTACCAAATTCATCCATTTTGACTAGGAATGCTTGACATCCCTTTCATTGAGCCTTTTTCATCTGTATGGATAAAATTTTCCTTAGTTTCAACTCTCTCTAATCTACTTGGATTAAGGTTTGATTTCCCAAATCATCTAAACACTCAACCTTCTTAAGAAAACAATCAACTTTGGCTTTGTGTCTAGAGATTCAGTTCACTCTTAGGATCACATCATATGACCCTAGTGGTGTTTCATAAATATCAACAACTATAGTGAATTTTGTCAACTTTATTTTAGCCTGACTAAGACATCTATCAACCTTGAGCTTGGATTCATTCAAGTTCTAAATTGACCAATCATTTGCCATAAAACTATCTTTCGTAGATAATTTACTTAATCTTCTAAGAGATATAAAACATTCAGTGGCTCATGTATCTATCAAAATATAAATAGGATACCCAAATAAAGTACCAAATACTCAATAGGAGACACTTGAAATTTTTTTTTTATGGTTATTAACTACTATGTGAATACACTACTGAAAGGTTCCCCAGTATGAAGTAAAGGTGGATAATTTTTTATTTATGCCATTTAGCTTTCATCGAGGACAATCTTAGCATAATGGTATCCTCCACATGTGAAACATCCAATAGGTGGTCCTTTCTTCTCAACCTATTTAACTCCCTTGAATCATTCCCTTAAACTACCTTCAGGTTTCTTATTTCTTAAATCATTACTGAATCTTATAGAAATCATACTTCTTGTGACTCCTCTTGATGATTACATGTTAGCTCACATGCAAACTGTCAACCTCATCAAACCTATTTGAGACTATCCACATGCTTGGATGCCTCCCCAATCAATTATACACACCTCCATACATTCTTTGCACTCTCTTGTCCCTCTCACTCACTATCAAAACCTTTTAGTGATTTCCAAGACCCTTTCTAAGACATGTTGACCACCCAAAATGAGTTATTGACCTAGGCCAAAGCTTATGGGGCTAACTCGTAGCCTAGGGCTAACCTGGTTTACAAGTCTAACTATAGGTTAGTGCAAGCCAACAAACTAGATAGCCTCTATAGATTTCTATTATCCCATATTATATTTGAGCCTATTAGAGGTTTTCTTAGTACCTTGTGGACCCCCTTCGCAAACCCTTGTGGCTTCATTTAGATTCTTGAAGTTGCATTTTACAATCATACTTCACATCACCCTCCTCCTCCCAATGATTACATATCAGCTCATGTATAGACTATCAACCTCATCAATCTTATTTAAGACTATCCACATGTTTGGACACCTCCTTAATCTATTTTTCACTCCTCCATACATTCCATGTACTCACTTATCCTTCCCACTCACTGTCAGACCCTTCTAGTGTTTCTCAGCACCATTTTAAAGACATGTTAATCACCCAAAATGAGTTTTTGATCTAGGTCATGTTTTATGGGACTAGCCCATAGCCTAAGCTACATTTTTTGACCCCAAAATTTATGGCCTAGGCCACAAATTGGATAAAATGCTTATTTTTTTGGGCATGTTGGGTCCCCAAAAGCTAAAAAGGGTATTTTGGAGATTTACAGGTCTTGGGTGCCATATATCACTCCACATATTTCTTCACTCTTTTGCTTTCACACCTCCTTAGATCTCTCTTGATTCATTCTTGGTGATCTTGAGCTTGTATTGTGACAAAGGATTTCATGCATTGTTACATATTGATATGGAGACTCCATTGTTACTTCTAGTTATTTTTGCTCCCTTTTGATTTGCTCCTAGGTTATACAAGTTACATTGCACCTAATGAGGGGTGTCATTTTCATCCCTTCATTTAACCAATCTATGTTGGTGTCATTACTTACTAGGGCTAGTGTCCAAGGCTATCTGCAATAAGGTGTTTATTAGGTTTAGTTAACAGTGTTTGTTGGGGGGTTTTTAGAGTTGATCTATCTTAAGTTTCTACTTCCTAAAGTTTTAACTAAGTGTTGAAAGAAACATACTTACTCAAAAGGTAAACACACTAAACTAAATGAAATGCTTGAAATAAATCAAATAATGTTGTTGAAAAGTAAACAATTTGAAATTGAATATCAAATCCACATTTAAGATAAGTTTTAGAATTAAGACTACTGAAATTAAGGAAATGATAAATATTCATTTGAAGCATAAAGCACACACCCACACATTATTAGTCTATTTGACCTACAAGTTATCAATCCAATAAAAAAAGTATTTGTATTAATTCAAATTAAAAATAAATAAGAAACAAATTATAAATACCAAAAGTACACACATCATATCCCCTTAGAGACTGGGCCCTTGCTCACCTTTGGATTTAGGAAAAAATAATTCAATCCTTAGGAAGCAATCTTGACTAACGCATAGAAATGAAAGAGTATTCTTTGCCAAAAATCTTCTTATATTTTGTATTCAAAATGAATATTCTTATAATGTTTCACACCTTCACAAATCAAGTAGGGATATGCCTTTTATTAGATACAAAGGAAACTAGCTTCTCATAGATATTAGGAAACAACTTACCTAGATAAACAAGAGAATATTCATAAAGGTTGGTTTATATGGCCAAAATAGGGAGGAGCGTTATAAAAAATATCCACACGTGGTTGGGGAGATCCTCATGGGATTTACAAATGCTTCTTCTAACCATATTTGGTTACTATATCTCATATACAATGCATTTATATCATCTTGTCAAAAGTTGTAACCTATATCTGCTAACTTCTATCAATGGAAAGCTACATATAGATAGAAGTATATATATAGATAAATGCAAAAATATAAAGTATCTAAAAGATAGTTAGAGGAGTCTAGATAATCATGGAATGGTTGAAGGAACCTTTGGAATGCCTTGGAAACATGTTTTAAATGAGTCCATGGCATGTTTTGGGAGTCCATAGCTTGACTGTCAAAATCCATAGCTCGATTGTCAAAATCCATAGCTCGATTGTGAAAGTCTATAGCTATCTATTGAGGTCTATAGAATACATGGCAAATTTTAAAATTTCACTAGAATGGTAGGTTTGTGACTAATTCCCTTTCTTATCTTCATGAAAACATATCAAAACTCTTCTTTAAATGTTATAATACCTATACATATCAAAAATAGAGGACTAAACATGTAAACAATTAGAACATTATATAAAGAATGCTAACTAGACTCACATAAGCTTAAAGAGATAAAAGCATTCATATTCTACCTTAGACTAGTTATAAGCCCTAATACAACATGTAATGCTCAACCTAAATGGCATATTAATTGTTGTGAAGGATGATATATTATGGTTATAATGAGTCATAGTGTGGACTCATCACCTAATTTGTGCGCCTAGCTTGGGCTCTCGTACTCTTGCAAGTTCTCACTTTACCTCCTCCTGGATGTTTAGGCATTGGTTTGGACCTAGCTCTACATTTCAACCCTTGTCTTCCTCCTTTGCTACCTCAAATTTGGATTCCTAGTTAGTAGAACATATACATAATACTTTGATTTTGATTTGACGGAACTTTATTATGCAAAGTGAAACTCCATTATTGTAGAGTAGTGTATTTTTTAGGTTTAATTATTTACATGTTATTTTAGCTTATTTTGAATATGTTTTAGAGTAGATTCTAAATTTTATGCATCCTCTCAACCATAAAAATGTCTTTCCCCTTTGGAAATGTCTTTCATTGCATAGGATCGCTTGATTTTAAATCATTACATTACTTGGTAAATGCTCTTGTGTTCAATTAGCTTAGCTTGTTTGCTTAAAAATGGCATTCCCTATTCTAAGGTTAGATATCACATACTAGAAATAGTTTTGTATGAATAAAGGAAATAACTTAGGTTTTTGAAAGTGCATGTTCTCTCTCCCTCTCTATTACTCTTTAAAATGTCATTTCTCTTCTAAAATAGTCTTTCATTTAGTAGAGTTGCATGTTCTTAAAACATAGTTCTTTCTTGGTAATGTTCCTTTGTTCAAGAAGTTTACTTTATCATTCTTTAAGCATTGGATTCTCCCCCTTAGCTACTTAATTTACCATGGTTATATTTTTTAGAGATATCTACATCCTTTGTGTGCTTGATCATTCTAGCCCTAACCTGATTTACAAGTCTATCTATAACTTAGTGCAAATTAGAAAATTAGATAGTTTATATAGATCTCTAGTAGCCCATAGTGTCCTTGAGTGTAGTAAGGGTTGATGTTGGCCCTAGAATTTTGACTAAGTATTATCCTATTTTGGCATGCAACTGATATAGCATAGAAGGACCAAGCATGAGAAGACCATGGTGCATGACTGCTAGATGAAAAAGCATCGGGGCATGGAACCTATTGGGTGCAAGAGGACAATGGCATGAAAGGATAATGACATATAAGGGACCAACATGAGAGGACCCAATCAAAAAAGATCAATTCATGGAGAACTCAAGAACATTGGACTAGAAATGAAAGCAAAAGACTAGGGGAACATGTGGGAAGTGGGAATAGTTAAAAGAGTGATTCATATGGGACACTTCAACCTTTAGGATCAGAGCTATTACATCAGCCCTCAAGGAATGGAATACATGGCCAACAGTATATAACATAGAGTGAGGATCTAAGGGTGTAGGGACCTGGGTCATTAGGAAGAATTTATTGTAAGTGCCATAATTCTTAGTCTGTTGAGAGTCCATGCACCATTCTCTCATAATATTAATAATTGTAAGACTTGGTTAGGGGCAAAAAAGTATAAATACCCATATTGTAATCTTTTGTGAGGATGATCATTTGGAGAATAGATGATGAAGCTTTGCCCTTTTAATTCATTAAGCATCTAATGTGAGATATCATATTTTGCTTATTTATGTCTTGAATGATGGAATACACTAAGTGATAAACTTGGATATGATGTATTTCTTAGTCTCGTTATTGGTATCTTTTTTATTTTCTAATTCACTAATGTTATATAATGGTGATCCGTGTAGTAATAGTAATAGTTGCATCTAGAACTAAAAGGATCATAGTAGTGTATTTGTGCTATTAAATAATATTTGTTTAGAACTGCATAAAGAGAGATATGAAAAAACATTTATTATTATGCTACAAAACCTTTGATAACTAGTCTTTTACTACATTATTTAGATGAGTGCATGAGACCTAACTCTCATGTGATAGGACCAACATACTAGCCCAGTGGGATAAACTTCATTGTCAAAGCTAAAATTAACTAAAATAACCCAACATTTTGGTTCTATTTTTGGTACACAAAGCACTTGAACCACATTCATGGTAAAAATTTTGAGCATATTACATTGGAAAATATAGAAGAATAAGTTATCAGTATTGAAGATAAGTTTGTAGTTCCATATCTTAAACTAAGAATCTCTACACGATAGTGAATGGAGTAGAATATATATAGTCCCTTATATGAAACCTTCTTTTCATAGTTCGTAGTTCTCTTACATGCTTAGATACTAGCATATTCTCAAGGATGATCAAGGAATCTTGGAATGAGGTAGTTTTAGACAATAGAATGGTGAAGAGTTCTAGTATGACTTGGAGTCCTATGGATGTGAGCAGTCAAATTTTGGTGGAGAGGAGTTGTGAATAGATATATTATGGAGTAAGCTATGACCACCTATTCATATCTTAAATAATCCAAATTCCAATTCCGTTGAGAGTCATGGAGTCACTATCTAACACTTTTTGCCTTAAAATTTAAGAAATTGATTGTTAACCTTAGACTAGAAACCATACCAATAGATAGCTAAATCATTTTATGTATGATTCACACATTTAGAAGGGGAGATTAAAGGTTGATTGAAGAGTGTGGGTTCAAAATGGTAGATATCCAGTATGCACTATGTAAATTGAAGTATGATGAATCTCGACAAAATATCATGGGAGTTAGCAGTGTGAGAAGAGATCAAGAAAACTCAAGGAGTGTTTTTAGGAGCCACAAGGAAGCAAAAACACATGAGGACCCCATCACTTTCAAACTGCATTCTATGTTACTTCTATTTTATGAATGAAAAACAAGCTAGATGGTAGGAACTAAGGAACCAACCTAGCTCCCCCAACATTGTGCATCCTCATGCCTTTGAGTCAGATAGAGTACACATTCAAAATTGGGATATATACAGTTCAAAGTCAAAAGCTAAACTGATAAGGAATATTGAAACTGTGCCAATTGAGGCTCATTTAGATTTAACACTTTCCCTCTTCAAATGAGTTATATGTCACAGCTTGGGATACCTAGTGGACCCAGTCTTCAAGGATAAAATACAAGCCCAAATCTAGTTAACCAACTAGTTATCATGCCTCATACCATGGCACTGCTACTAGAGGTGCTAGAGGACTAGGTGGTGGCACAAGAGGAAATGGACTCCCTCGTCAAGGAATTAGGGCTAGAGGTTCCCAAAAATAACCCACCCAAACACCTCAACTGCCTATGGTCTATTATGAGATGATATTACACTTACCTAAATACCAAAGAGTGGAGAATGTAATTGAGCATTTCCATAAGTGTGAACTTATTTGGAGGGTATGAGGCATCACATCTTCTAAATGTAAAGCCACGTAATTTGAAACTATGATTTTATAATGCAAAAATAAGTGGTACCATAAGTTTGACCCTCAACAAATGGTGGTCAATTTTGATCAGCTCAAAAAAACCCTCCTTTTAGAGTTTGACATTCTTGAATTTGAGTAGCATAGTATAGTAGTGCTAAAGGACATAAATCAAGGACTTATAAAGAGCGTACGTGAGTATGATACAAGGTTTAAAACCTTTTTTTCTAAATTGTCCTTTGAAATTAATGCTACCCAACATGCATAATGCTTTATGGGAGGATTGTTGCTACTTTTTTGGTAAACCCTATCATAATGTGTATCTTAGTTATAAAATTTAATAGCCAACAATGCACATGAAACACATAATGGTGTTTGTTGCACAGACTATGAATATGGACATACATAGAGTAACTACCATGCAAGAACATCTGTGTGGTACTAAAACAAACATGTGAAATCTACCATGGGGAGCATGATATCTGCTATTGTCCTCTTTTATAATGGGCTACACATACTAAAATGTTCAAGTATTGTAAAATTTGTGATACCTACACTCACAACACTAATTACTGTTGATTGATTAGTGATATCTATGAAGCTTGAGCATATGGCACGTGCCAAACCTTAGTTGCTAATACTTAAGACAATGGTGACTACCATGGATAAGGGAGAGGATGAGGGTGAAGAGGTGGTCCACCTAAAACTTATTATAAATGTGGATCTCTAGACCACTATCAAAGGGATTACTTTGAGTACTTAACATGCAATTTTTTGCAAAAAGGATCATCAGCTGGAAGAGTGTCTTGATCTATATGTAGCTATCACCAAGGGAAAAAATGAAAAGGGCATTAGTATGATTCAAATTTATAAACAAAAATGGCATGAATGCCCAACCATCCCTATAATTTGACAAGTAAACATTACCACCTGTAGTGGGGGATAGACCTAGTCAACAGCCAATCCAATCAAGAAGCTATAATGGGAAAAACCATGAGCTAGAAAGTACCCTAATGCTCAGAAGTAAAAGGATGTCCTTCAGGATATGATGGAAATCATATGAGAAATTCAAGGTGAGATTTAGTTTCTCAAAAACAAAGACATAATGCAGTGTGTTATTATGCAAAGGGAAGCTAAACTCCAACTTGTCGCAAAGGATGACTTCCAAAAACTATGTAAGCAGATGTTGGATATAGATATTATCCCATAGCTTAGTGTTTGGCTTAAGATTCAATCCCTACTACCAAATGAATTTCACCCTCCCATCATTAAAAAAAGTGAATATTTTTGCTTAAATCATGCTTAGCATCATGATACTCCTAGTTCATCTACTCCCCCAAAAGATAGAGAAATATTGGTTAGTATTGCCATCAATGGATGGGTAATTAGGGACATATTAGTGGATATTGGTGTAGAAGTTAACATCCTCACCAAGGATGCTTGGTGAAAAATGTCTAGTCCATCACTATAGCCTTCACCCCATGTCTTATTTATGGAAAATAAGACTCGTGCTCACCCTATTGGGGTCCTCAAAAATGCCACAATCAACATACTTATAGTTTCATTTAAAAAGGATTTTGAAGTTTTGGAGTTAGTTGAAGATGATGATTACCCATCTCTAATGGGAAGGCCATGGTGCTATGAGAATAATGTAGACTTGAGATTTAAAAAGCATTATATTAACTTTGAGAACCCTAATCATCATGTGGTTATACCATTGGGTCAAGCACAAGGACCTCCTTACATAGAACCTATCAATTTTTATGAGGACATAAACCATATATATAATGACACTTCTCAGAATGATGAGCAATGTGATCCAACCTGAGGTGGTGTTCTATGATTGATAGATACCTAGTCTATTTTTAACACTATAAGATATCCTTGTAATTTTTGGGTACATGGTGACTATGATCTCACTAGGAGAGTATGTAGCATCATCAATAGTCATGAGAACTTCCCATGCCCACTCCATAAATGTCACAAGTTTTTTCACCTCATGGGTTTAAAAATGAGAGGGACACTAATAAGACCACCACTAGAAAGAATTGATCAAGACCCACACTTATAAGGACAAATGGAGGTACGTGACTTTGTCTAATCTCTCAAATAGTTATATGACACTAAAAATTATCAGATGAGGTCATAGATCACCTTTTTGATGGTATTGTTGCAAGCTGGTGGCATACCCATAAGGAGTGACTTTTATACTGAGATCAAGTAAATTCTACCCTACACCACAAATTCCATTATGATAATAAGGTAAATATAATAATTAGTTATCGTGGCATGTAAGCACTTGAACCTCACATTGAAGCTTGTGAGATAATATGGAGAAATGACACAAACATACTTACGAGAGTACCTATGAGTGCATGCATTCTATGGGACCTTACACAAATGGGCACAAGCCTAGTATATTCATGAAGAGTGACACATGGGAACCAAGTTTTGGTAGTTAATAAAGGAGAATATGACCTCAAGACTCTCCTATTCATCCAAAATGGGAATAACTTCCCCAACTCTCTCTAAGGAATGAATGTAGATGTCAATGGCCATGGTAAACTATTCAATAATTTATATCCCCTCTTCTCTTAGCACAAGTCACTTCTTGCATTCTTGAGTAGTAGTTCAACCAAGATCTCTAGATCTCTAATGGCATCCCCATTTAGAGGTGTGTTGTTTAAAAGTGTGGGATCTTCCTTCAAAATTGTTTTATAAAGGGTTAAAACCCTTACTTTTGCCTTTATGGCCTCTTAGATATTTTGTTTCATTGAGGCCACTTCCTCAATGAGTGATTGGATCTCTATAAGTAATTTATTATACATGATTACAAGCTTGGGATGTTTTCTCTCTATTGTGCACACATCAAAGTCTAATAAAATGATCTAGCATGTTATTTCTAGGCCAAGTTTCAAAAATAAAGTGTTGGCTATCAGTGGGGAGATATTTTGTGGATTAACCCTCATTATTTCTAGTAGCACTAGAGGATTCGAGCCTAAAGAGATGTTATCCAATGGGAGCTCAAAATTTTGTTCCTCATTGTACATCTTGAGCAATAAGGATACTTGCTTCCTAGTTTTAGGAGTCACTTCCTTGGGATGGAAGTGCAGCCAAAGATAGATTCTTTTGTCCTCTACATTAAATGGGTAACATTCACACATAGTGGTCACTATTCTTTCATCTTCCTTTTCTATTAACTAGATTAGTACCTTTCCCTTATTGAGGTCTCATTCAAGCTCAATCTCCTCATGGCCACCAATGTCCATCTCACTATCTTCCTCACCATCCTCATTATGCCCTATTATAACATCAATTATGGAATCACCATATGTAGCCTTCTCCTGCATTAGGGAGGGAGTTCTCTTGAAATCTAATTTTGAGCTATGGATCTGTACCTAAGGAGACTCTTGTTGGGGTGCTTGTCTTAGAGGCTATTATGGGGTAGCTCATGTGGTAGTGGTACTAGGAAGAGATGGTGGTGGGGGTGGAAAAGGTGGATTTAGAGGTGGAAAAGGTGGATTTGGAGGTAGAGAAGGTGGGGGAGAAAGGGGAGGAGTTGGTTGAGGGTATGATGGGCTAGGAATAGATGAGTGTGGAGGCATAGAGTGAGAAGGGGATGGGGAAGTGTGGGGAGGAGATGGAGATTGATAAGGTGTTGAAGGTGAAGGGTGAAGAGGAGGTGGAAGTGGAGGAGACACAGAGGAATGAGAATAAATAGGTCTAGATGGTTGTGCCTCTATAGTACTTTGCCTCTTTTAGGGGGCTTGGTGCTCACTTGAACTTACACCCACATCCAGTCACTTATTCTTCTTTAGTTTTGGCCTTGGTAAAGTCTTTCTTTGGGGTCTCTATCTTATGGGTTCTTATGGGGGTGAAGCATGTAAAATAACCTATGAGGTTGCTCTTTGATCAAGGTTTGATTGACTTGTATGTCTATCAAGTTCATCTCCAACCTATCCACATATGCCTTCTTGCCTAGATATACATAAATTTTTTGGAGGGTTTTAAGCTCTGCATAAATCCTCCCTACCTAAAAAATGATAGGTTATGTGTCATATATCTAATTGATGGAGTTTATGAAGTACTTCATGAAGAAGGCATAAGGCAGCTTGAGCCATGTTAAAATCTCTCTAGATGCATTCATGTTGATCTATGCAAGGGAAAAATGTTGATTAATAGTGAATTATGCCTAATCTATAATTAGGGGGGCAAGTCCTTCAAAATGCACCACTCATTTCTGAATGTCACCTTCATCCCATCAAACCAATAACTCATCTTTATCTTATATGAGGGAGTGATATGCTAAGGGCAAGTAAATGCCTTGTAGTGCTTAGTAGGGGACTTGTGAGTGGGAGAGTACACCCACTTCAATACACCCAAACTATAATATGGAACTTCAAACTCATCGAAGACCATCAAAAGGAGGATTACTCCTCAAGGGAATCTTTACTTGGGAATCTGATGATCCGTTTCACATCTTCAATTATTTTATGGATAAAGTATAGGGCCCAATTGTACTTTAGTCCCTATGAGATGTGGTGAGCAATATAAAGGTGTGTTATACCTACCTCCTTCTAGCAATTGGTCCCTCTGATCTTGGTGGAAATGATCCACACTGTGACTCAAAGAGTAAGATCTTACAAGCTCTTAATGTGCATCATGTGCCCCTACTTTTGATCCATTAGTGTTGTGGTAGTATTTTATGTTTCCTCTATGTTAGCCAAGTCATCGATCACACTTAACCCCAAGTACTGTAGTCCCATGAATTTGCTAATTATGTCAGGGGTGATCTTTATGTTATGCCTAGTGAAGTAGATATAGTCTTCATGGATTCATAAGAGGAGGAATTGTACTACCTATGTAGGTTTACCAAAATATGGCAACTCAAAGAGTTGGAAGAGTCCTATGGTGTCTAGCTAGTTCTTTATTGTTAAATCATATACCACTTGATTTCTTGTATTGGTGGTCTTGACATGGTAGTCATTTTAAAGCTCGACCTCATTTCCTTATTAGTAATGGTTGTAATAAAAAATAGTGGTTGTTGAGACTTTGGAGACCCAATTCTCCATGTGTAATACTAAATTTGGGTATTTCATCTATTCTATTAATAGGTAAGGAGGTGGAGATGCTTTGGCTTTCTGCACCATTGATATTTGCACCTCCTTTCATTTTTTCACCATATTTTCCCTTTCTTCTTCTACACATTTTCTAGCTTCTCCTTCTATGTATTGTACTTATTCTCCTAGGCACTACTCTTATTCCTATGGAATCTCTTCCCTAATGGGAGCCCAGTCTTCTCCTCTCACCTTTTCTTCTTCTGGTATAGTTGGTATTTTTTCAAGTCTCCTAGCCTTTTTCTTAAGCCATATTACCCTTCAAGGATCCTGAAGGTTAACACACAACTATCCCATGTTCCCAAATAAATAAATGGCTATAGGAAAATTTATTTTAGCTTTTTGAGCTTAAGCACTTCATTAATGGTGGACCTACAACCTATAACTTCAAAAATTACCGCTTCTTTCCACCAATATGGACTTAGAATCTCTCTCCTTGACAGGGTAACAACCTACGTGTCTTTCCAAGGATATAAAAACTTTATTATAGTCAGGATTTGACTAGTTTGACTTTGATGTGGTCTCTTCACTCTTTGGCTCTGGTTCATCACTCCTTCTTAGGTCTAGTAATTTGAGAATCAACATGATGTAAAGCATAAAATGACTTTAACCTTCCTATTTATAGTCTCCATAGGGGGGTTTATCCTCATTAATTCCTTCTTCTTTCTTATCACTTTATAACATAAATGCAAATATTTTAATAGCCATAATATTTTGAACCTTGCCTTATGTAATTAATGTCTTAATGGTTTTATCCCATCATGCATTTGGCACATTTCTTGCCATAACTAACCTCAATGCATTAATGGCACGTCCCTTCTCATGCCTTTCCTAGAAGTGGGTGAAAGTTGTATCCTACCCTTTTGGTGTGGTGGAAGACAACTGTTACATTTTAAAATTTCTAAAATATGGTGGGAACCTTACCCCATAGTGCCTTAAATGACTCACACACCCTTAATAACTTTTGTGCTTTTATGACTTGTGTGCCCATATATCTCACACACCCAATTATCTTGAATGTTTTTTATTTTTACCCTTTCATGTGACTTCTTACCCCACACTTAAATGATTCATGGTCCTCCATGAAAATAACAACGTAAAAATAAAATTACAATAAAGAAAAGGTGTGTGCAATGAAGGTAGTGCTTTTATTAAAAATAGTAAATCCTAATCTAATGGCATAAGCCTTATAGATTACATGACTCTAGCTATTTTTAAGTGAAATATGACCAAAGCTAATTTCCATTATAGTGCATTGGGAGGAACTGAATAGGAGTGCATAGTAAAAGAAGAAGTGACCTGATATGGGTGTAAGTTTGAGTGGGCACTAATCCCCCAAAAATAAGCAAAAGATGGCAAAGGCACAACCCTCTACACCTATTTCTTCCCATCCTTTTATACCTCCTCCACCTCCATTTCACCCTTCACCTTTACCACCTCATCCATCTCCATCTCCTCCCCATACTTCCCCATCCCCTTCTTACTCTACACCTCTACACTCATCTATTCTTGACTCATCACCCTTCAACCTAATCCTCCTCTTTCTCCCCCACCCCCACCTCCACCTCCACCTTCTCCACCCGTAGCACCATATCCTCCTAGTACCACCACCACACAAGTTGCCCAACAATAGCCTATAATATAATCACCCCAACAAGAGTTTACTCAAGTGTAGATCCATAACATAAGATCAAATTTTGAGAGAACTCATTCCCTGGTGTAGGAGAAGGCCACATTTGGTGATTCCCTGATTGATGCTAAAATAAGGTATAATGAGGATAGTGAGGAAGATAGTGAGATGGCAATAGGTGGCCATGATGAGACCAAGCTTGAATGAGACCCCTATAAGGGAAAGGCACTGACTGAGTTATCAAATTAAGCTGAAAGAATGGTGACTAATATGTGTGAACATTACTAGTTCAATGTAGAGGAAAAAAGACTCTATCTTTGGCTACACTTCCATCCCAAAGAAGTGACTCATGAAACTAGGAAGCAAGTATCCTTCCTACTCAAGATGTATAATGAAGAGTGTGATTTTGATCTTCTATTAGATAGCATCTCTTTGGGCCTGGATGCTCTATCATTGCCAAAATTAATGAGGGTTGATCCATAAAATCTCTCCCCATTGATAGCAAGCGTAGAATTTTTGAAACTTAACATGGAAATAATGTCCTAGAGTATTTTGTTAGAATCTAATGTGCACATAATAGAGATAAAACATGCTCAGGTTGTAATCATGTCTAATAAATTTCTTGTAGATAAGTAAGTGCTCATCGAGGAAGTGGCCTCAATAAAACAAAAGCTCCAAGAGGCCATAGAGGTAAAAGTAAGGGTTTTAACCCTTTGTAAAAAAAATTTGAAGGAAGATCTAGAACTTGCATATGGTTTACCTCTAGATGGAGATTCCATTCGAAAGCTAGACCTTGGTTGAACTACTACTCAAGAAATGCAAAGAGTGACCCATGCCAAGAGACAAGGGGATACAAATTGTTGAATAGTTCACCATGGCTATTGATGTCTGCAAACATGCCTTAGAGAGAGTTGGGGAAGTTATCCCCATTTTGTATGGCATTTTTACATTCCTAGCATGCCCTAAAAAAGTCTTGGAGGCTCAAATCCAATCTAAAGAGGTCCTAAAATAGTAGTCAATTATTGTTGCACTCTTAATAAAAGACTGTGGCAAGTGCGTGAAAGCATTTAGAGATGTATAAATGATGGAGGATACCATTAATAACCATCATCAATAACTAAATTTAAGTTTTCTATCCCTCTAAGGATAGGTTGATAAGAAGCTTTCACACTAGAAGAAATCCATAAGGATGCTAACATAGCCTTAGATAAACAGGTTAAAAAGACCAATGAGACTCTGACCCAACCCAAAGAGTTGAAAGCATTGAAAGAGGCCATTGAAGGAATAAATGTGAAGGTCATCAATGAATTATCCCATTGGGATGGTCAAAAAAATGAACTCAAGCAGAAAGGGCCTAAATTTTTGGAAGATGCTAGACAGCTTAGTCCAAGATAGACTAAGGGCATATTGAAGGGTGATGTTGGCCCTATAATTTTGACTAAGTATTGTCCTATTTTGGTGTAGAACTAGCACAACATGGAAGGACCATGGTGTGGGAAGACCATGGTGCATGACTATCAAGCACAAAAGCACTAGTGTGTAGAACCTATTGGGAATAAGAGGATAATGGTGTGAAAGGATAATGACATAAAAGGGACCAACACGAGATAACCTAGTCAAAGAAGAGCAAGACACAAAAAACTTGAGAAAATTATACTCAAAATGAAAGTAGAAGATTAGGGGAGAACATGGGATTTAGGAGCAGTTAAAAGAGAAATTCATATGAGACACTTTGACCTTATTTATTAGAGGTTTTTCACCAACCCATAAGGAATAGAACACATGGCCACCATTATATATCATAGAGTGAGGATCTAGGGGTGTAGGGACCCAAGTCTTTAAGAAGAACTTATTATAAGTGCCATGACTCTTAGTCTATTGAGATTCCATGTGCCACTCACTCATAACATTAATAATTGTAACACTTCGTCTGGGCAAAACAAGTATAAATACCCCTATTTTAATCTTTTGTGAGGATGATCTTTTAGAGAATAGATGATGAAGCTTTACCCTTTGATTCATTAAGCATTTAATGTGAGATATCAGATTTTGCCAATTTGTGTCTTGAATGATGGAATATAGTAAGTTTTAGACTTGGATATGATTTATTTATTAGTCTTGTTATTGGTATATTTTTCTTTTCTAAGTCACTAATGTTAGATAATGATGGTGATCTATGTGGTAATAATAATAGTTGCATCTAGAACTAGAAGGATCATAGTATATTTGTGCTATCAAATAATCCTTATTTAGAACTACATAAAGAGAGATATGAACAAACATACATTACTATGCTAAAAAAACTTTGAGAATCAGTCTTCTATGCACTTTAGGTAAATGCAAGAGACCTAACTCTCATGTGATATGGTTAGTGTGCTATCCCATTAGGATAAACTCTAGCATTAGAGTTAGAATTAACTAAAATAACCTAATAGTTTGCTTAGTACCTTTTGTACCCCCTTCCCAAACCCTTACGTCTCCATTTGGATTCTTAAAGCTACATTCTAGCACACCTGGTGGGACCTCACATACAGTGTCATGTTGTTTTAACATGTTTAGAGATCTCTCAGTTAATTCCCCTATGATAGTTGAAAGGTTTTATTTTTAGTTTTGTTTTGGTTCTCTCTAGTTGTTTGATCTTGCTTTGGCTTTGTGTTATTTTACTTGTTGGTTCTCTAACCATTTTCCTTTATGTTGTCTCGCATGTTGTTCTAGTTTCATTGCATCCATGGCTAGCATCCCACCATTGTGATGTTAATCCCTTTAGATTCAAGATCTTGTCCTTGAGCTCACTATGAGTACGCTAAGGATTTAATGGAATTACATAGACACCATATAACCTAGGAGGCTCCCTCGACCCAACCTAGTGACCTTAACTCTCTCATGTTTTATAGGGAATAAGATTGGAAAATTATAACCAATGGGTTCGCTCACCTTTGTAGTAGTCCAAACTTTACTTGTCTGAGGATACCTCCCTAAGACTTGAGACCACTTTTCATTCACTTGATAAGGGTCAAGATGACCCCCTTTCATGATTGAGGCCTGATGAGTTATGAATAATCATTGATGATTGTCATAGGTACCTTTGTGTGAATGGAGAGCACCTTTCTTCCCCTAGGATTAGGTAGTGTGTTTCCTCTAAATATAGAGATTGCACCTAGTATAGTTCGGGTGCCTTGACTAGTTCTCACATAAGTCCTCCACCTCTTTCTTGGTAGGAGATTCTAAGGTGAGAACCCCTTTGTGCCCATGTTGAGAGACATGGGCACCCTGACTCAATTAGGCATCCACTTCTCATGGAGTCTTCCCATCTTCTTAACCCTTCCTTTAGGGTCTTAGATGAGCACATTGATTTTAACCACCACTTACTAACTAGGGATCCATGGGATACCTATCCCAAATATTAACACCCTCATGTAGACCCTCATCTTGTTGTACATGGTTGACACTATGAGGATATAGGTCATCATGATTATCCCCCTATGCATGCCACATCATCTCATCATCTCCATAAGGAATGATACATTTCATGTGGTCATTTTCCACCACATGATTGGAATATCCCCTTTATGATCATCGCCTATATCAAGAGCTACCTCAACATCATCTCCCACATGACCATGGTTATGATGACCCCTACTAGCATAGGTAGTATTATGACCCCTATACTATCTAACCTTGACATCCAATTAATCACCTCCATGGTGCAGGCCAAGGGTGGTTCAAAATTTGACTTCATGTGTAGATGTCATTTAATCATCCATACAAGCAGGATAAGGTTCCTAGATGATCAATTTTAAGATATGTTCATGCAATCATTGAGTTAAGAGGTCCACCTTGAGGTCCTCAAGCATGAACCCACATCTTATGATAAAGTTTTTAATGAGTGTTTAAACATTGAAGTCTTTGAGGTATGTGTAGGCATTCAGCCTATACCTACCCAAAAGTCTTCCTCCTCACATGATCATAACCATAATGTGGCTGAAAATGGTGTCACTAATTCTTTTGTAGAAAAGGACAAAAAGGATGGACATAAGGTCAATGCTTTAAGTAAAATGCCAATTAAAAATAAGGCCCTTGAAAAAAGTGTAGAAGGGTAGTGGGTATCATATCCCTATGACCCCAACAAATTCTATAACTTATACAAAATTAATGAAAATTATGATAAGGAATATGTTGCCCAATAATCTAGTGTGAAGACCTCATCCACACCTCAGAGCTCTCCACTTATAGAGCCCAACTACAAGTTGAATGTGTTTAAGGAGCCTCTTCCTAACCATGATAAGGAAAAGAAGAATAAGAATAAATTTGGGGCTAAGTCCCATCACTCCCCTTCTCACGCTTCTACCTCTTATGGTTCATCTTCCTTGGCTGACTCAAAAGTGAAGGCCAAATGTGAGATTAGTAAGGTTTTTGTTGTTGTTGACATAACCTTTATTAGGTATGAGTGCTTTTTAAACATGCTCTTGGGTAAGGAAATCGACCCCATTGGAGAGACTAGTGGTACAAGGCCTACCACCCTAATCACAATAATGGTAAACCCCAAAGTTAGATTTGACTTTTGACATAATATCCCTCCCTAAGCTAGAAAATTCCCTTATTTTATTATAGAAGAATAGTAGTCCCTTTCTACTGGTATCTTTATCTAGGATATCCTTCACCTTTGCCCTAAGTAAAGGGGAATCATCTTTGATGAGCTCATTCTCTCTCACAAGGGTCTGCTATGGGATGATGTGGAATTTTTGTTCAATTCTGACATTCATGATCACCCTCATCCTCCTACATTATCTTTTGACCCCACCTCATTGTAAAATACTTTGGTTCTTTTAAAGAGAGTTACGTTCCTATTCTAAATCAAAACTTTAATTGATGATTACCACATCAAGGGATGCATCATTGATGAGGGATCTACATTGAACATCATACCCCTATAGGTTTTCAACAAACTTGGAGTTAGCCATAATAAGCTCTCTAATTTTCACCACAACTATGATGGTTTCAATAATTACATGGTTATGTTGATGGGAAACTTGAATATATGGGTCAAGTTTAATCCCAAGATAGTCAATATTGAGTTTTGTGTGTTAGATCTAGATCTCTTATACAACATGACCATTACCATGCAAGTTATTACATCTAAAACATTTTGTATGGTCCTATTTATGAATCAAGGTGAGGTTCACACCATACAAGTTGACCCAAATCTTTGGGTGTTGATATACACAAAGACAAATCCCTATGATGAGGTTTTGGTTATCTTTATATATGGTTATCTAGCCTCTCCCAAGGCCCCTATAGTTGAATATTATTTTCGCAAGGACAAACATTTTGACCCTGCTGAGTATCATCTAGTTTTTCTCCTCCCACACCTATTGTGTGACCTCTAACACCTCCTATTTCAAGGCATCTAAATGACTCTTCACTCTTAGGAGACCTATTTCAATACATATCCCTAGATGTTGATCCTCTTCCCCTTTTGTCACAATTATCCCATCATGACATTAACACTCTCAATGCCTCTCCTAGTGAGGTATCTCGAGTTGCTAAGTTGGATCTTGAGTACTATTCCATCCATGGTTTAACACACATCCTAATCAATGAGAGGATAAATACAAGAATCTCATGCCTATGCATCATACATGCCTCCATCCTATCACTTATTTGGATTTAGAGGGCTTTCTCACCAACCATGAACCCACCTCTAAAACTCCCATATTTCAAGTTATGATGACTGAACCTCAAGATATGGATGCTCCATCTCCTTAATCCCACCTTTTCCTTACCATTTTGCCTCTTTATAGGCTAATTAATGGCCTAACTTAGGGGTAGGCCCCTATTTAGGGTGAAGTGGTGGCCTACCCTCAAGGGTAGGTTTGGGCTTGGGCCTGTGGTCCTTGATGAGCCTCAAAGCTTACTAGAACACCCTCTTTAAGCCATGATTTAGTGGATTACCCATATCATAGCATCCATCATTAGACCTTATAGGTCTCTATGGTCATTTGGCTTGTGCACTCCTCTTTGGATGCACCTTGGGATAGAATAAGAGTCTTTTACTTCTTTTAGTTGGTAGCACTACTACTTGCTTATAGTTAGCCCTCTGTGATTCCCTCTCTCCTTCTCTATAGTTCCTTTAGGTAGTGTGTATTAGTGGTTGCATAGTTGTTTTATACTTGATCTAGCCTTCTCTATATGGTTTTCATCTTTCATGGGCCTCCTACCACTCCTCCTCACCTCTCACTGTAGTTGACACTAGTATAATCTCTCCTAGTTAGCCACCACATAGTGACAACAACTCTACTAGCTGAGGTGCCTCTCATACCTCTAACACTCTAAATCCTCTTCATGTCTATATACATGCACTCTAAATCAATATTTTAATGTGTAAAAATCAAGTGAAATATAGGTATGCACTAACTACTTTACTTCCCTCCTTGGTTGGCTAGCTTCTTGGCCTATGTTTAACCCCCTTTGTGTTAGTTTTTAGGACCTTAGGAGTTAGGCTATAGGTTTTCCTACAAACATTTAGCCTAGTATAGAGGCCTTCCTTTTGCCTTTTCCCAACCTCCATTTCATTCTATTGTTGCTCATGGAACCACAAAACCATCATTTTAAGGGTTTTGGCCTATTCCAAACATAATGGTGGAGTCTATTTCTCTCTTTAAGGCTTCGTTAGGCCTGATTTTAGACCTTTTTAGTCTCTTAAACCCTTAGGTACTTTGGCCTATCAAGCCTATGTACTCCTTATTGAATACACCATGGGATAGAAGTTAATCTCTTTATTTATTTTAGGCAGTAGTTTCTCTACACATTTATAGCCAATCTCTATTGCCTCCCTCTTCTTTTTTTTATCACAGTTCTTATAGGTGGTGTTCATTATTGGTTGTAGTTGTTTAGGACTTGATCTAGCCTTTATTTATTGGTCTTCATATTTTATGAGCCTCCTACCACCCCTCATCCTCTCTTATCATGGCTGACATTGGCCAATTGCCTTGATCATGACTCAATTTTGTTCTTTGTCTCCCTTATACAGCATGTTTTTCCTATTTCATGCTAAGATAGCCCATTTTTAGTTGCATTATGTGCCCTCAACCCCCATCATGGTGAACATAGTAGTCAAGGCAACCTAGGACCTACCACTAAGACTTGGATTATCAATGATCTATAGGGCCACAAGCTTTTTGTAGTTGGTTTCTTTCTTACCAACAAGATAAATAACATAGTTCAATATCATGTGATTATTGACACCTTCATTAATTTTTGTATACTTGGTACATGCTATGAATAGTTATTATTTGACTCACTCTTATCCATGTCATGGCCCACCAGAGTCTAGAACATCCTTATCTCTATGTTTTTCCCACTCTTCAAGGTGACACATGATTTTATCTCCTCTTTTGAGGACTTCCATATCTCTCATATCACTCACATAGAAAACACTAAAGATGACACTCTAGTGAATGTCATTCTATATTTTTCAATTTGACGTGATGTCACTTGCATCTTTTTCATGTAGGAACTAGAGTTAGAGCTAGATTTATATTTGGATTACCCACCATTTGTACTTTTACCCATAGATCACATTATCAACTTCTTCCACAGCCACCCTTATTTGGTAAGTGAAAGTAATTTTATATTTTATCTTTTTGGTCCTTTCTTTTCTTTGCTTTTATGTGTCTTTCAAGTACTACACAACACTCATTCATTCAAACACCAACTGCTTGTACCTCAGGGGAATATGTAATTGTACTTCTTGTGACCTTGTTCCTTTTGATGATTACATATCAGCTCAGATGTAGAATATTCACCTTTTCAATCCTATTTGAGTCTATCCATATGATTAGACACCTTCTTAATCTATTATGCACAATTTTATACATTCCTTACACTCTTTTATCCCTCCCACTCAATGTTAAACCCTTCTAGTGCTTCTTGAGACCCTTTCAGAGACCTATTGACATACCTAAAATGAGTTGTTGACCCAAGCCATGACTTGTGGGGATAACCCATGGCTTAGGCCATAGCTTGGCCATAATGATTTTTTTTGGGCATGTTGGGTCCCCAATAGTTAAACACAGGCATTTTTGGGATTTACAAGTCTTAGATGCCCTATATCACTCCACATCTTTCCTCTTCACTCGCTCTTCTTCACTCTTTTTCTCTCACACCTCCTTGGATATCTCTTGATTCATTATTGGTCATCTTGAGCTTGTATTGTGGTAAAGAATTTCATACATTATTACACATTGATTTGGAGACTTCATTATCACTTCTAGTTGTTCTTGCTCCCTTGTGGCTTGATCCTAGCTTATACAAGTTGCATTGCACCTAATTTATGCACCTAGCTTGGGTTCTCATACTCCTATAATTTCTCACTTCACCTCCTCCTAGCTATTTGGACATTAGTTTAGACCTATATCTATATTACAACCCTCATCTTATTCTTTTACTACCTCAAACTTGGATTCCTAGCTAGTAGAACATCTACACAATACTTTGAGCTTGATCTGAGGGTAATTCATTATGTAAAGTGAAACTCCATTTTTGTATAGTGTATTTTCTATATTTTTCTATTTACATGTTAGTTTAGCTTATTTTGAACATGTTTTAGATTAGATTCTGAAGTTTATGCACCCTCTCAACCCTGAAAAAAATTCCCTTTGAAAATGTCTTTCATTACATAAGATTGCTTGATTTTACATCATTGCATTTCTTGGTAAATGTTCTTGTGTTCAATTAGCTTAGTTTACTTTCTTAAAAATGGCATTGCCTTTGTTAAGGTTAGATATGACATGATAGAGATAGTTTTGTTTGAATAAAGACAATAGCCTAGGTTTTTGAAGGTACATCTTCTCTCTCCATATCTATTGCTCCTAAAAATGTCATTTCCATTTCAAAATTATATTTTGATTAGTATATTTTCATGTTCTTAAAACACATTTCTTGTTTGGTAATGTTTCTTTGTTCAATAAGTTTACTTTGTTATTCTTTAAGCATTTAACTATCCCCCTTAGCTACTTATTTTATTATGTTTATATCAATTATAGATACCTGCATCATTTGTGTTCTTTATCATGCTAACCCTAAATTAGTTTATAAGTCTAAATATATCTTGGTGCAAGTTAGCAAACTGAATAGCCTCTATAGATCTCTAGTAGCCCATAATGTCCTTGAGCCTAGTAGGGGTTTGCTTAGTACCTTATGTACTACCTTTCCAAACCCTCATGAATCCATTTAGATTCTTGGAGACACACTTACATTCTAGCTATTAAATCACTTCTTGAAATTCCCATTCTATTTCTAGTTCTTTTTATTGAAGGGTGTCTTGGAGCTTCTAAGCATTTTTTTTAATTTTTCTCTAAACTCAGCAAGTGGTTTTAACTTTTGTTCTTGCTTAACTACCTTCTCAAATACTTGGTCCATAGTTGATGGTCCATGCACATCCACTTCACATCCAATTTAGGTTTTTAATTTTACATTGAACTTTCTGCTCTACAAATGTTCATCTTTCTAATACTGCAGAACATACTTCAAGAGCTTTCTCAATTATTCCCAATATTTGTTTATCGACAAATACCCTTGTTTTAGATTCTATAAATTTATTAATTTATGATCAAAGTATATCTATGATTTCCACTATACTCTAAAAATAGTTACGAAGTGCTCCCAAATGGTGGTAGTGGAATCAAGGTTCATCTCAAGCTTCTTATTAGCTCACCAAGTTGTTGCTTCACTATCCAGTTGATAAGATCCCCAAATAGCCTTAGTTACCTTAGAATAATTTTGAATCTCAAAACATTTTTCTATTTTAGTGAACTAAGATTTATCTCCATCACCCAATATCATACCATCAAATTTGGGTGGGTTCCCTTTCTTCATATCACACACAAGCTCTATACCTACTTGATCTTTTACTACTTGTTGACCTTCATCATGTCTATAATCTTGAGGATCTTTCTATTCAGTAGGTTGTTCCTCTGGAACCACTTGTTCATCCTCCTCTTTAGGTCTATTAACTTCTTGTTCTAGAGCTACTATCATGTCTCTAATATCATTCAAGTTAATGAGTGGTTGATCGAGTTTTATAGATTTTCCAACTACTAGTTGATTAGGATAAACTTTAGGTTTCGTATTTGAGGTCCCCTCACCACTTAATTTACATTTTTATATTCTCCTTACTAAAAATAAGGGAAGATATTTATGTTAGTGGAATCATTAGGTTAGGATGTTAAGACCTTCGCTTTCATACCACAATGTTATAACCTATATAGGTTACATACAATTACATTAATTTTGTTTAAAATCTATATGGTTTACTTATTAAATCATCCTTAACTATCTATAAAATCACTATTTGACTAATAAATGTATCTAAATTGATAAATGCAGAAATGTATCAACCCATTGGTTAATAAAATGAGCCATTTAGCTTTCAAACAAACTATAACAAATTACAAGATAATAATTCTGATACAATGAAAAGATTCAAGTACATCAAATCACTGACAAAATCCACATTACAACTATAATCAATAATATATCCACTATTATTACAATATTTAAATTTAATTAAAAATCTCACAACCACTATTGTGATGAATATTCAATAAATAATAATGTACTACATATTACATTTTAGTACAAAGTCAAATATATAATATAACATGTACAATAGTATAAATGAGCCTCACAAATAGCTCAATAATCTGTATATATATCCATGAGTATGGTCCCAAATGGTTTAATAGCTGAATAGAGGGAGAACATCATCTGAGTGCTTTACCATCAACCATAGACCATCAGTCTCCCTCACACCTCTCCATTGGGAGTGACCCTTCTATTCATGGAAGGGCAAATAAAAACAATGTGGATATCAAGAAATCAACCAGAACCCATGTTTGTATAATCACTAATACATGTAGTAATCACATAGACCAAGGAAATAAATCCTCTATGTAATATGATATTATAAAATACATGTAAAGTAAAAGTATTATGGAATGACAATGTCTCAGCTGTAACATTATTTTGGCCAAAGTTTTCATTATAGAAATTAGATCTCACATGGATCCGAGTCAATTCTACTCACATAAAATCTTTGCTAATGAATCACAAATAAATAAGTGATATTGGGGGGTAGTTATATGATTTGTGAGTTAGCACCCTCATATATCTATCACCTGTTATCATATGAAACATGCCTATTAATTTTCACATTTAAATCCAAGGCATACAAAATATAGGTTACAATATGCACCCAATCTAAATAAAAATTTAAGGTACCAACAATCATAATTCAACAATCTCATTGTTTCCATTCACTCAACCTCAATAGTGATATGTATAGGTTTTTCAAATGAACTATATTCAAACCAATCACACACATTGGTCTTATAATAAGAATCCAAGTCTAAAACACTTTAATCATTTTACAACATATATTTATTTCCTTTCAAACATAGTTCATATAATTTCTCAAGGTATCCAATTCAATTAACCATATAATCTAAATGAGCCTCAAAATAGCTTATGAAACACAAATGGTGAATTTCAAGTTTATAGTATAATTCACTATCCACTTTATGCATTCTGAACTTGATCCATCATTATTTTAATACAATAAATGCTCATATGTTTACTAATACATAAGTTCAACCTATTTTGTATATTAGATTTGTCATACTGACTTTATATAAAAGGACCATTCCAATCATATAGCTCATACAAAACTCATAATAGCTCATTAACACAAATCAAGTTCTCTAAGCTCTTATATACACCTTACTCATTTCCTTCTTGAATATTAATTCTAACATTTTCTTATTGTGCAAAAATATTATACTTAAAACCAAATAAAGTACAACCAACCTTATATATTTTGTAGACATTCAACTCAAACTGGTTAATAGTTTTTAAGGGAGTAATACAACATATTTATAACACCTGATGAGTATATTTAAGCATATGTAACTCCTTACTTTTATTCAAGTTTATTAAAACTAAGTATGTCTAATGTTTTCATCGATCTATTGAATGTATTTAAAGATATAAGTAACTTAGCTTAGAATTCCCTAAATAACCTTCAGTTATTCATGAAGATATGGGTTCACTATTTTAGTGTTTGTTCAAACTATAAATTTTCATACGTATCAAATATATCCATCTTTTTATGTATATATAAACACATATACATATAAACATACTCATTTATAGATATTCATAAAATAGTTTCCCAAAATACAATACTATAAGTTATATTTACCCATATTTCATCATCTATATAGTTAATTATTTAAACCTGATTTGGACAAAGATCATCTCAGAAAGATAGTGTTAAGGACATATAAATGATAGGGCACAAGGGTGAATATCAAATCTACAATAGGCCAATTAAATGTTAAACTCAAATAGACCATATGCTAAATATATTAATCTGGGATAATATATTAATGGAAAATACAATTGTGATAGATATATAAATGACAAATAAGTGATGTCCTTAGCTTGTTTTCATGCTAATGTAGATATAGATTTGGACTAGGATAAAAGCAGGTGGGAAGATAGTTCTAGAACAATCAGATAATCAATTTGGTTCTCCAATTAGATATTCGAATTGGTTGATATTATATTTATACCAATCCTATCAAGATATAACTCACATTTAAGGACTTAGGCTAATCATTTAGATACATTTCATTTAAAAATTAGATGACTTTAGAGTAATGGACACTTGTGTATGGGTAGGATAGTAACATCGACACTATTATTTATCTAAGATGTTAATGACTAGGGAACAAGAGAGAAGTTACATGCTTAAAACTTTTAGAGGTGTAAGATAAGTATATTTTAATCATTTTGGGTAAGATACAATATCTTTTTCATCAATATAAGATTGGTCAGACTAAGAGATGGGCCAAGGGGTGCAAGATAGAGTAGATGTGAGGCTTGTAGAAGCAATACAATTATATAACTAAGATGAACAATGAAGGTCTAAGTTTTACCTGGTGTACAAGATTGAGGAGCTACATAGGAAAAGAATAAGTACATAGGTGTGTATGCACACCTTGTATGTACTTGAATTGAATTTGAGTGTTTTTTTGGTGACTGAATTGAAACCAAAAGCATGTTATAGTTTAAATTAGTGCATATATGGGTTGAAAGTACTTAAAATTGATTGAAATTGAAAGATCAAGGTTTAAGAGTACACATGTTTGTCGATGTAACCACCTTGCCTATTGGCAAGTTGTTTTTTAAAATACGTAGTCATTGTAAGGCTCAAAAATTGAGATTAGGATAAATATTTAAAGTGCATATATCCAAAGAGATAGATAAAGAGAGAGATTGGAAGGCACATGCCCCCAACTTTAGATAAAAAATGAGTTTTCACCTGGCAGTTAATATTATTCAACCTTACAACCTAATGATACTTATAACCTGGTGAGGTTAGTTGATACAATTAAATCCAACCTAATAACTTGGAAATATTGAGTGATTTAATCACTCAACCCATACCAAAAGGTGAACCAACTAATGTAGTATATTGGTTCAATAAAGTCCATAAAAGTATGTGGGGTATTAGTACATGCAATGGTTTAAGAATTTGAAATTGATTTGAATTTTGAAATATTACATACATGTTGCATAATATATGCACCTTAGATATGTTTCATTTTAAAACTATGTATAACAATGGTAACAATGTATAAAATTCTATGACAACTATGAATCTGAATCATATAATTATGTAAGTGTGGAGGACATGTTGTAGGCACTAAAAAACTGCACATAATAGTTCTAGATGTTGAAATGCCTTAGGATTCCCTAGGGACCACCTAACCCTTCTCAACCCACTAACTAACCCATCAAACCCTAAGTCAAGTTAGATATTAAGCTAAATAACTCACTAACTTACTAACTTAAACATTACCCAACCCTTTTTAACTCACCTTGACCAATTTTCCTCTAAACCCTCAACCACTGATGGTTAGGCTGATCGTCAATGGTTAAGTCTTCCTTGTTCTAATATAGATACCATTTGTGGGCAAGATAACATATCACAATTAAATATGGCTGCCTTACCTATCATTAATGAACTCTTAAGCATCAAAATCAGCAAGTCAACCTCCAAGGGAACCTTCTATCCTCTATCTCTCTTTGCCTATAAAAAGAGGGGAGTAGGAGGTGAAAGGATCCATCATCATAAGCATTCTATAATACAAGTATTCAACCTTCCAGCCATCTAGTATTCCTTTTAGTAATTTATTAACTATAACAAATATATGAACCTTTGCCAAAATTTCTCTTGAGGTAAAGTATTGTTACTCTGCCAAAATTGCTCCAGCCTTCAACCATCAGCCATTTAGCAAGCAATAGGTACAGTTCATATTTCAGCTTTATTCATTTGGTTTATAACTTCCAGACCTAAATCAGACCTCCTACAAATACCTTTCGACTTCCCTACCCCTAATCAGACCCTTAACAAATCCTTACCTGATCATTGACCCATTCTATAACTCCCTTATGAGCACCTTTAGAATCCACAGGTAACCATCGATGGTCACCCTAATCACCAATGGTCACTATGGTAAGAAATAATAGCAAGTTATTTCTAACCTCTTACCCCCAACCAAATCCAACTTTCCATGTCCCTGCTTGTTCACAGATGCTTGCCTAAATTTTTGAACCTAACCTAATCTATTTTAGCACTAGTATTAACCTGTTATTGTTATATTTAGTTATTTTCTCTATCAAGTATTCATTTCTTCTTGTATTTCATTTCAGTTCTTTTATGTTATTTTATGTAAGTACTTTTATTTTATCTCTTTTAACTTAATTGTTATCAAAGAGTGGATTGATAGCCTCCTAGCAAGCTCACACTTCTTGGATCTAGCTCACACTAGGTAGTCCACCTTACTATCTTTTTAACAACCCCTTTTTTAGTACTTTCTTATTTATAGTTCATCTTTCTAAGATAAAAATGAGATATCCACACTCATTTGGATCATGCATGCATAAAAACTAGGTTCTTCTACCATACCCTTATTACTAGTTTCTTATCTTCTTCCTTAATTAAAAAATGAGCAGAAATTAAGAGAAACATTTTGGCATGCCCAGTGGGACCTAGCATCATTTAGGTGCCCTTTTCTTCCTTTATTCTATGCTTATTTAATTAAATCTGAAATTTCTTTTGGGCTTAAAATAAACCTTACATACATTGATTTCTTGCTTGTTTTTAGTTCATCTAGTTAACTTAAAAGCAAAAGTAATTAATCATAGTTTTACTCTTATTATCACACACTATACCAAACCACATAATCAATCAACACATCAAAACAATTAACATAAGGCCCAAATAGGATTTCATCAGCTAATGGTACACCTTACCCTTTGGCTATCTTACTTGGAGATCATTACCAAGAAGATAAACCAAAACTTAGCTCTCTAGTTGAGTCTAAACTCTGAAATTCAATATATCTTGGCTAATCACCTAAAAACCTCATCATTGTAGTGTGTGAAGTGAGGGGGTAGGCCCTAATATCAAGCCACATAATAACATTCAATACATATTTTTGAGATCTTTTAACACCTAAAACCAACCTTAGACTTCCTCTTTAGTACTTAATCTACTAACCAAATTTCCTCTTCACACTTTCTAAGGCATAATCCTAAAATGATCTAAAAAGTATCCTAAGTTTTTAAACACACTTTAGTGTATGTTTTGATTGCCTTGAGATATTTTTATTTTGCTTTCTTTATATTATGAGTGTTGATCTTTTTGTCATTTCTTTTATATTCCTCACATGGTCTTTACTTGATAGCAGTTGAGGAACCAAACCAACCAAGAACCATTTTTCTCTTCTTCTTCCTCCATGGAGTATACTTCAGATGTTGAGAGTTCTCATCTTTCTCCTCCTCCTACCATGCCTCAGATAGTTGTCGAGGGTGATGTAGATTTTACTACCTTCCTTGATAACAACCCCATGACCCTTCCACATTACCTCAACACCTTAACTCACCACACCCCTACTACTTCAGTTCCTCCTATGGATCCACCTTATGGTATGCCTCCCCATCTAATGATTGGTGCCACCTCTACCCAACCTATGATCACCCAAGCATCTTCTTCCACCAATAACCCATCTTCTACCTTCACCCAAACTCAATCTAACATCCCAACCAATAGCCAAACACCCCCTACACCAACTAACACCTCCAACATAGGGGAAACTTCACCTCTTGTTACCCATACTTCATCCACCATGGGGATATCTTCTACCCCTATTTCCACCATTCCCCTTATCACTACCAACCCACCAATTTCTACCCCACTTCCAAATTTGGTGCTTTCTATACCTCCTGTCCTTCTACCTATTAGCATAAAAGTTACCACTCAACCCCAACCAATTAATTTATCCATACCTTCAAATCAACCCATATCAATCACTCAACTAATACCCATGACATCCTACCAATATATTCCTAATTCGAAAGGATACATAGCACCTTCTACCCAACCTTTTATGCCCATTAACCCTTATGTAGCATCATCCCAACCTTTAATGACCACACACCAATATGTGGTATCTTCTCAACCTTATACCACTTATCCATATATTTCATCCACCCAACCCCAACCAAACTTACCACCCAATTATGGAGCTTCCCAACCTCAAACATATTTGGTCAAAATGTTAATGGAGAAAATGGCCAACCTGGAGTCATCTATCTCTAGGGCTTATAACCTTTTATCTTATAATCAAATCTATAATGAACCTATCCATCCATCCATCCCTATCCAATTTTATCCTCCTCAATGGGAACTACCTAAGTTTTCTAAGTTTCAAATCAAGGAGGACCCCCAATAACACTTAAGAGCATTTCTCCATTCTTGTTATTTGATTGCATATGATGATGGTCTTCTCCTTCATACTTTTCCCATGTCTTTATTTGGACCATCTTTGGATTGGTATAGTGCTCTCACCAAGCACTCCATATTTTCATTTTCCCAACTTACCCAAATCTTTTTAGATCACTTTTTAGTCAATATATCTAAAAAGGTCTCTATTATCGACCTCTACTCCATTAGGCAATTTGATGACAAATCAATTGCCGATTTTGTAACTAGATGGAGATATCTTATCAACCAACCCTTTTTCTCTTTACCCCAATCCAATTTGATTGAAATTTTCTCTCAAGGTTGTGTCAAACACATGTCTCCTACTCTTCAAGTTCAAACTTTTAGAACCTTTGATGAGGCTTTCACCATAACACGTAAACTAGAAATTAGAGCCATTGATGAGGGAAAATTGAAACTGAGGAACAAAAATTCTATCTTTAAATCCAATGATCCTTCCTCATCTAAAACCACCAATTAATATAACCATCCCAATACCAAACCAAAAGAATCCACAAACTCAATTGTCCTAAAAACTGCTCCACCACCAATTGTCAACCAACCCAACCAAACCAACTCCTCTAACTCTTCCAACCAATAAAACCAAAATCAAAACTGAGCTACCTCAAAACAATACACTCTAATAGGGGAGTCTTATGCTTTAGTTTTGGACAAATTTCTTAAATCCAACATCATACAAATTTTTCCCATAAAAACTCTCCAATAATTTGATGCTTTTTGCCCTACACCTGGTTGGTACAATGAGAATGATCTATGTGCTTTCCATCATGTCATTGGACATGATGTTAGTAGGTGTAACACCTTCAAAACTATTGTCCAAAAAATGATTGATAAGGGAGAACTTGTATTTGATAATCCCAATACACCTTTGAATCATTCCCTTTACATTGTTTGTAAACCTTTCCCCAATCATAACCCTTCAACCAACTATGATGATAATAAACTAGAATCATGCTCATGAGGTCCATACGATCAATGTCATTATCAGTGAACCTATCATTTAGGAGACCAATACCTTAATTACATTTTCCTCCATTTCACTCATTGAATTAGTGAATTCACCCTCTATTCCTTTGGACACCCAAACAGAGGAAGCAACTACCCCTCTTTCCTTACTTAATAAGACCATGGACTTATCCACACCTCCTTTGATAGAAATACTAAAGGAGGAAACCATGGCTTCAACTACCTCTTCCCCCACTCCACTTATTGAAGTGGTGGAATTACCCACCATTCCTTTGGAAACCCAAACAAAGGAAATAACCATCTTCATTCCTTCACTTGGTGCCATCACACGTTCCTCCCCTATCATAGAACCACCCACCCTCTCTTTGGGAACCATCCCAAAAGAAGAGATCACCTTGTCTAATACTTCCATGTAGAAAACATCCTCCAAATCTTAGAACCTTCCATCAAGAACAAAGGCGAATAAATCATTCCCTCACCTTAACCTATGGGCTTAATCTTTGAAACCAATGACCAAGGTATCAAACCCATTTATGAGCCTTTTTTTAGATTAGTCCAAAGTTTAGAGTTTACTTCTCAACCTAATATGGATAGAGCCACCTTTTGGCATCATCTTGGGTTCCCCTATCAAAACAAACCTAAACCCTCAACCTCTTTTACATCCACCATCAAACTTATCATTACCTCAATACCTTCATCAAATAATTTTTCCTCCAAAACCATAAGAGAACCATCTAACCCACCTCCATCTAATATTGTTAAATCACCTTATGCCTCTCTAATTAAACCTATCAAAAATCTAGGAATACTTCCTACACCTAGCCTTGCTCACCCATATTTGAATATGAACTTAACCCCATCTAGTCCACCAAAAACCCCAACCAAACCAACTAAGAAGGTGGAACCACCTAAACTCCCACCTTGAACTAGAATCATACCACCTCCTTCCCTTTTACCTTCTATCTTAGGACCCCATCCTTCCACCATCCTAGGTGATCATTCTTATACCAATAAGGTGAACCCTCTCAAAACTACCCAAACTAAACCTTCTCCTTTCATTCTACCTTTACCTACTCCCACCAAATCACTAAAATCCCCATCATTCTTAACTAACCTAACCACCTCTACCTTCCCACCTATCTCCAAACCTTCATCATCCACCCTTAAACCTTTCACCTCAAAACCAACCACAACCAATAAATCCCAACCAAAACCACTTACCAAAACCATTATACCACCTATAACTTCCACAATGAATCCTACTTCTAAGAAGGCTCCCACTCCTAAAACTAAATACCCAACACACTGAATATCTTTTCTCAAATCTTATTCAACCATTCTATAAAGGTTATTTAAAACTTCCTCCTTAAACCTATCAAACCCTTCAACCATTCAAGCCCTAAACCATCTTAGTTCAATGTCAGTCTAATTTTCTTATACCATAGGACACCTAGACATGACATGAAGAATTGTAAATCTCTCCAAGCACTTGTCCATAACTTATAGGATGAGGATGATCTGTTATCAAATGAACCTCTCTTGAGCCCATTACCAACCCAACCACCAAATGGACCCATCCAACACTTACCTTCTCCCACTCTCACCCAAGAGTGAGGAGGAACTGAAGTAGCCATTTAGCTCATCACTTTCCCTCATTCACATTATCCATATGGTTACCTGATCTAGGGCCCAATAAAAGGATAAGGGAAGAGCCAAAGTATCCATACCATGGACATACCATTCCACCCCTTAACCTTCCAACTGAACACAAGCACCCTCACCTTTGCCTTCACCTTTACCAAAACCCAAAATATCCATTTTGGGTGTCTCTACCTCCAACCCTTCTAAATATATTCAGTGAGTAGTTCTAAAACAACTTCATTAGACACTGGTGAAGATGAGCCTTTATGAACTAATCAAAACCTCACCCCATCACTGCCAAGCATTGATAGAGGCCCTGCAATAAATAGAGGTCAACTAGAAGACCCTCAACTTCTTGCATCCTTTGTTAGAGTCCTTCAACTTTCTACCTTTATCACATTTTAGGATTCAAAAATACCTTCTATTAATTCTAAAGATCCCAATCCTCCCCTCTTCATCACTGCATACATCAATCAAACCCACATCAAAAGGGTGATGATTGATGGAGGATATAGTATTAACATTATCTCCTCTCATGCTTATGACCAACTTCAACTACATAAGAATATCATGTCAAAAATTGCAAGTCCTCTGGTCCTTTAATAATACTATGGCCACTACCTTGGGGACAGTTGTCCTCTACATCTGCTTGGGAACTTACATAATTCTAAAGCTCTTTTACATCATAGAATGTGAGTTCCAATACATCATCTTACTTGGACCCCCTTGGATCTACATCATGATTTGTGTCCCATCTACCTTATACCAATGTGTTAATTTCAAACATGAAACTCAAGATATTACCATAAAAGTTGACCCTAGTCCTTTTGCATCTTGCAACATGACATATCGACCCAATGACATTCTTCTTCCTCCCTTATCCACCTCACCTCCAATCAATAATAGCTCCACCCATACCATTGATGAAGCTTCAACTAGCTCATCTATCCCTTCTTATCAAATCCATATAGAGGATACTTTGGATCCCACATTCTAATGCCTCTCACTAAGGGAGTATCGTATTTTAGCCTTAGATTCTTTCCCTTCTCTTCAAGAGTATGGAAACCTTGACCATGATCCTAGTTATGAACCCAACATTGGAACCATCATTCCTTTTGGGCCATCCAACCATCAAACCATCTCAATATATGGGGGACTTGATCATCCACTTCTTTTGCTTCCACCACTACCTTTTCCACCTAACTATTTACCTCTAACTTTTCCTATCTTGACAAACTAGAAATTTCCAGATTATACCTTCATAGGTGTGCCTGGGAAGGGATTTAGTCTTGACCATTATTAACATGGACCCCATGAGTTACCTTCTATCAAAAACTAGAAACCTTGTGAGCTATTTGGTCTTGGGTTCATACCACTAGAAGAACCCATTGATTCACCAAAACCTAGTGCCACCATTGAGGAAAAATCCCATCCTCACCAACCCAATATCCTTTGAAGTCTAAAAATTTCAAAATCATTCCTCCTAATTTTTTTTAGTCAATGTTATTATTTTTAAAACCCCTAACCTATCAAAAGGATGATCGAACTAAAATCCTTCCTCTCATTCATCCTAAAATAGTAGAAAATGATTCTCCTACCATCAACACCATCCAACATCAAGATGATGATTTTATTCTCACGTACCTCAGTGTAGGGGATTTTTCTATCCATAAATCCCTTCCTTTTAACAACCAAACTGTGTTGAATGAATCCATTATCAATATCAACTTGGGTACTCAGGATAACCCCCATATTGTAAAGATTGGTCAAACCTTAGATTCTACAAAGCAAAAAGATTCCCCTTCTTTCCTTCAAGGCCAAAGCATAGCATTTTTTTTATCCTATCAAGATATGCCTAGAATTGACCCTTCCATATCCCTCCACAACATTTGCATCCATTTTCACCCTTACATCACCCTTCTAGTCAAAGAAGAGCTTCAGCGTCTCTTGTCTATCAATTCATCCAACCCATTGACTATCCCTAATGGGTTTCTAACAGCATTCCCATCACCAAGCCTATAGGGGGACTTTTCCTTTATATTGACTTTCATGACCTCAACCTTACTTGTCCAAAGGATGACTTCCCTTTACCTAGCATCAACCAACTTGTTGATCTTATAGTTGCCCACGAGATGTTTCTCAGGATATAATCAAATCTTGATTGCCCCCAAAGATTAGCATAAGACTTCCTTTATTACCTCATGGGGAAATTTTTATTATAGGGTCATGTTATTTGGTCTGAAGAACACTAGATCAAATTACCAACATGTGATGACCTACATCTTCCATGATCTCATCCATAAAATTAGAGGACTATGTAGATGATCTCCTTGGGAAATCCAAACATCACAAGGATCATCTAGCCATTCTCATAATTATCTTTGAGTGCCTAATCCATTTCAACATCTAACTCAACCCCAAAAAATGTGTTTTTGGGGTTCTATCTAGAAAGCTTCTTGGCTATATTATCTCTCTTCAAAGAATTGAGGTAGACCCTACCAAATTTAGAGCAATTTTGGAGGTGCCACCTCTAACCCACCTTAAGTAACTTTGCAGCCTCCAGGGGAAGCTTCAATCCATCCATCACTTCATCTCTCAATTATCAAATAGATGTCAACCCTTTCACCATCTTCTCAATAAATATACATCTTTTAAGTGGACTAAGAACTACCAATAAGACTTTGATTCACTCAAATAATACCTTCTTTCTCCACCTGCTCTTACCCTACCTAAATAGGACCAACCCTTCTACATTTATATCTCTATCACTAACCATTCCTTAGGGGCCATGCTCGCTCATCATGATGAACAAAACAAAGATCAAGATGTCTACTACATAAGTCAAACACTTATAGAGTATCAGACTCGGTACACCCATTTTGAAAATATTTATCTCGCCTTAGTCTTTGTGGCTTCAAAACTTCATCATTAACTTATCAATCACAGAACTTTTGTTATCACTAATACTGACCCGCTCAAGTACATGCACTCTAAACCATACCAAAACCATTGTATGGCTAAGTGGCTCATGCTCCTAGCTAAGTTTGACCTTGAATTCCTTCAATAGAAATTGATTAGATGACAAATCATTACTAATCAATTGGCTAAATCTCCTTTACCAAAAAATCAACCACTTTCTCTTACATTCCTAGACGAGTCCATCATGACTTTTTCTTAGGAGGACCCCACCTACCAAATGACCATGTTCTTTGATGGCTCCAAATGTCAATGTCGTGAAGGTGTCAAAGTTATTCTCATTCCACTTGATGGTGAACCTCTTCCCCTTTCCTTTAAACTTGATTTTGAGTGTACCAATAATGCGGCTAAGTATGAATCCCTAGTAATAGGTCTCCAAATTACTCTAGCCTTGGGAGTTATGATGATCAGTGTCTTTGGTGATTCCCATCTTGTGGTCAACTAGGTTAATGGATCCTACCAATGTAATAATGATGTCTTGAAAAAGTACAAATAGCTAGTAGATGTACTCTCAACATCATTTAATCATTACCTTATCCAATCTGTTCCATGATCTACCAACAAATTTGTAGATATAATGGCTTCCCTCACTTCCCAAATCCCATATCAACCTATTAATTCTAAACTCTTTATAACCATTCACCATTTTATCATACCCTTTTATATCTATTCTAATCTTCTTATCATTTTTGGTGTGGAGACATCTCCACTAGAAACATGGTATTATCAAACCTTTAACTACCTCAACCTCAACATCATTCCTCCCAACCTCTCTAGGAATGCCTAAAGAGCCTTTATTTAGAGTACCTCTCATTATACCATACTGGGGGGAATCCTTTGCAAGCATGGTTTCAATAGCTTCCTTCTCTGTTGTCTACATAGTCATGAAGCTTCCCATGATTTCAAAGAAATGCATGATGGAATCTATGTGGGACACTTTAGTGGTCTAGCTATCACTAAATTTATCCTTCACCTAGGCTTCTATTGGCCCACCCTCAACCAAGACTAATATGATTATGTGAATAAGTGTGTTAAATGTCAACAACATGCCAATTTACATCAGTCACATACCCATGGCCTTCAAGTATCCAAATACTATTAGCCCTTCTCATAATGGGGACTTGATCTCATTGGGGAAATCAATCCTCATTTTTCACAGTATCACCAATCCATCATCACTGCCATCACATATTTCACTATATGGGTGGAGGCTATTCCTCTCATCTTGACCAAAGCTGACAAGATAGTCAACTTCATTATTCATCATATCATTTGTCATTTTGGTGTTCCCCATAATATCATCACTGATAATTAAAAATATTTCAAAAACAAGCAAGTCCAACATATTTTCGATGCATTTGGCATCAAGTTATGCTTTTCTTCACCTTACCATCCATAAGAAAATGGATTGGCAGAAGCCTCTTACAAAACCCTTAACAAAATATTAACCAAAGTAGTCAGTGCTTCAAGTCAAGATTGACACTTACACATCCCTTTTACTTTATTGGCCTATCACACTAACATTCAAACCTCTATAGGTGCTACCCCTTTCTCTCTAGTCTTTAGATAAAAGGTAGTCTTGCCTCTCAAAGTCTAGATTCCCTCTCTTTGTATATCCTTGAAAAACATCATTTCTAAGAGTGACTATCATAAAAAAATTCCTAGCATGACTTAAGCTACTTGATGAGCATTACCTAGTCGCACTTAACCATCTTCATATCTACCAAGAGAAAATCAAACATGCCTATAACAAGCACTTGATATAATGAGAATTCAATGTCAAAGACCTCATCCTAAAGGAAAACCAACATGTAATTAATATGGAGAAAATCAAAAGAGGCAAGTTCACTTTCAACTGGCTTGGATCTTACATCATAACCCATAAGTATGGATCAAGAGCTTACCATTTATCCTCCCTCGAAGGTAAACTAGAACCTAAGCCTCTTAATGTTTTGCATCGCATCCTTTTT